>CM056737.1:34760924-34926391 GCA_029844215.1 Przewalskia tangutica | reverse complement strand
ATTTGTTTTATTACCCGTAGCGTGCTTGCTCGATGAGGATTAAGGCGTGCGACAAATGCGTATGCGTTATTACTCCATGGGCTGGCTCCCCGCTGAGGAACATGTACCCGATGAGGATTCGGGGGCATGTTATATTATTACTCCATGGGCTAGCTCGCGGGCACACTCGATGGGGATGCGAGGAGCGCGTTATGGCACGTACTTATACGATGAGGATTACGAGGCGTGCGACCACGTTATATATATATATATATATGTTGTATATGTGTCGCCCGGCGATGGTAGGATGCCACGGGCGCGTCACATGGTTATATGTTACACCTACGGATGCCGGCGATGATGTGTTGAGATTCCACGGGCAGGAGATATATATGTTGTGTAGTATGCAGCGCGATGAGGTAGGATGTTGCGAGGCGCGTCACATGGTTATATGTTACACTTATGTTGTCGGCGATGATGGGGGGATTCCGCGGGCGCGCTTTGATATTTTGTGTGATTTGATCGCGTCCCAGTTGGGCGAGTAGTATATCATACCCCTCCATGCGAAATGGATTGTATTATGAAGATAAGTAAGTTATATGGTATGAACTTAATGATTTCTCTAAGTAATATACGTAAGATTTGGCTCTCTTTTATTGAAAAATGAAGTAATGTGGAATGCACGATTAAGTTCTGAGATGGTAATGACACGGTAGGATCTAGTATGTACCCTTTTTATACTTTACCACTTTGTCATTCTTTTATCTGGTTATGATTGTTCTTTGTGCACTTATTTACTGATTCCATATTACGGTACATATTTATGCGCGACCCGCTTGAAGTGCGTTATCCGCGAGTTTAGAGCCTGCGATTGTAGATCCACGCGACCCAGAGATCTGGTTGACATTTTGAGATGGCTCGATGTTAGGAGTTATCATGGCTATATATTCAGAAGTGCAGCGGGGTGCTTGTCAAATCATAGTATTTGTTCAAATCTTAGAATTACGTATTCATCTGGCCGGGTTGGGTAGCTAGAAGTTGTTTTACATTGTTAAGCAGTGTAGACCGCTTCCGGGTAGTACATATTATGGCGGCCTTATAGAGCATGGCAGTTTAAAAAAAGAAGTGTTATTTATCATAGCGATTTATTATGTTGTATGATTAGAAGGGTGCCCGGATAGGGCACGATCGCGGCGCCGGAAGTCCGGGTCGTAACCTGAAACATAACTTGTTAGAAACTGACACAACCCGTGCGGCTGCTCCTTAGCGATCTCGACCGTGTAGAAGAATGAAACCAATCCTAAATGTCCTGCGGCCCTCCACGATTATAGATGTGGTGCGCGGCAGCGCGATAATGAAGACTCTATAAGCGCGCAGTGCGCGGAGCAACGCCGAGGACTAAGCGCTCACGAATTACCACTTTTCCACGACCCGACCGGAACATGGCCCAGATGCCTGCTGGCGCAGGCACCTTTGTGCTCACATCGAGGAGAATAGTCATGTGGAGCATTACACAAGTACGATAAAATGCTTAAACATAAAATAGCCTTGGCTAGCGAAGTAAGGCCACGCCAGTAAGCTTCTCACAAATAAAGCAGTAATTTTTTTTTCTTACAACCCAAAGCCATAATGTGACTCACAGGACCTCACAGAATACGCGACTACGGCGGGGCGGGGCCACGCCGTGCCACCTGAATATGCAACAACCAGACAATACGAAGGATAAGCCTCGGAATAAAGGGCTTCACAGCAATTTGAAGAACGATGTGATCTAGGCGAGGATCGCCAGCGACTTTGTACTGCATAGGCGTGAGCGCGGCCCAGAAGGTCGAAGGTCGGTACAACATGTACGAATATGTGGCCAGAAAATCGCGTAATGAAATCATAATTCTATAATGGCCCAGCGGTATGATGCTTTCGATTAACGTTACCACGATTGCCTTACTATGATGAGGAAGTAATCAAAGTATACTTACAACATAAAAATAGGAAGCTCGCGATCAAAGCGAGGACCACACCCAGCCCGCGATATCATTAAGTAATCCTACTCACAGGACTATTTCACCCGCGTGGGTGGTGTGGACCGCGTGAGGCATTCCTCGCATAGCACATACCAGCGCGGGACTATTTCACCAACGTAAGCCCATGGGACTCGCGTGGTATTCCTCGCATCGTGGGTAGAATCCACGAGGAAGCGGTATAACGATTTTGGGATTTACCGCCGCATTTATACTCTTACCACAGGCGGGTGGTATAGCGATCTTGAGGATTTACCTCGGATATACTCTTACCTGGAAGGTGATATAGCGATCTTGAGGATTTACCCTCCGGATATGCTCTTACCCTATCTCGGTGGCGTAATACATGCATAAGCCCTCTTGGCTTATCATACATAACATAAGCACTCACGGAAGCATCATATAATAAATAAGCAAGTTAAGAAATCATAACTGCTTAGGCCTTATTCGTATACACTCGTTTTAGTTTACTTAAAAGCACTAACGTGCAACATGGATTATAAATCAGGGATATTAACCCGAAGTACTACGTGCTTCTATTCTTAAAATGACTCATTTTCATATAAAACATCAAGATACTAATAGCAGTAGTGTCAAGTCATAACTATATTTTAAAATAGTCACGATACCTTTTTAGAAAAATACATTTTGGGCTTCTAAATCAAGTGACCTCTTTCTTTTAAAACCTTAAGCAATTGATGCCTTTAAATCAATTTACCTTCCGTTATTTCAAGTCATTTAACATACTTAAATTACTTTGAGTAAACCACTCTTTTAACTTTCCATAAAGCTATTATAGCCTTCCCATAAAGTCGTTATACTAGCTTTTATACATTAACAACTTACATCTTCCTTATAACGAGAGACTTTAACTTTCCAACAAAACAAGTATCAATAATACTTTCAACATACTTAAAGTCTCTTAACTTTGAAACCAAGATATCAATATTTAAACAAGTGAGTTAACTCACTAACTCAACCAGCTTGGACATTCTTAAAATAAGCCAAGAAGGATATCAAATAGACTAGATTGTCAAAATCTTATGCGTCTAGTACTATACATTTACAACTTATTCATGCTCAAGAGATAAGAAAGTTCCACATACCTCTTGGTTTAATCCACTTTAAGTCCAATTCTCCGTCGTAGTATGTCAGCCTATAATGACCATAAATCACGTCTATTAACTTCTAGTTTCAAATGTAGAATATTCCAGTCAAGCTACTAAATTCTACGGAAAATCGGACGACACTTCCTTTGTTTACATACTTTTATACCTTTTTCAAGGCCAGATTCAATAACCAAACATGCCACATTTAAGGCCCGACAATGCAATTAATCAATGAGGATTACCGCCTACTAGGCGTGTAAAATTCCGCCCATGAAACGATATCAAACTAATCTGATCTACTAGTCTAATTCGCCACATTGAGACACGATAACGCCAATTCTTATCAATTTCCATTTCAATCCAAGTTGTTAGCATAACATGATATCAAGTCGCAATCGATTATAACTACTATAATCTTCAAGTAAGTAACATGCGGCGATTCTAATAAGCGACCAAATTGTAATTCAATTTGAAATGACTCAGCGTGTCATTTTCGTTTGAGCTTCCAAATTTCCACCAACACTTGCAAACTTCATAAAACATATCACATGATCATATAACTCATCATAACATGGAAATCTTCAATTACAAAAGTAAAATGAAGGTTATACCTCAATTAGCCCAAATATGATCCAAGATCACAAGTCGATCCTTAGACTTTAGCTCCTGCTCGGCGTTCCAATCGCTCCAAGCAACCCTAGAAACTTATGAATAACTCATCTTCAAGTTCCAACTTCAAGTTGAATAACCGCAGGTTTTAAACTGCGACTAATCTGAAAACACCGTTTTCCGGGATCTTTCTATTGAGATAACCTTCTGATACTCTTAGGAACCTTGGTTTTAAAGTAAGGAGATTATTGGACAAAGTGAAATTTTTCTTGTCCCAGAACCTCAAACCCGAGGCACCCTTGTGTTCTTCAAGATTTTTGTAAAATTTGTCTAAGTGTTGAAGCTTTTCTTGCACTAGTATACATATATAACAAGATGGAGGGTCAAGATTAGAACAAATGGGTGGTTAGGATGCTTTTACTTGAGATCGAAGCCAAGTGGCATTTGACTTAGTCATGAATGTCAAGCTCTTGCCTTTGCAAGACTTGGTCTTTTAAATTATGGTCAAATGACCATTCTAACCATGACAATTTCGTCCAAGTCCACAAGGGGTGACACGTGTCGCCTCCCTTTCGTCATAATATTTAGTTTCCGACAATTCCATAATTAGATAAATTTTTGCTCGTCTCGAAATCTTAACATTTTGAGTTCTTACATATGTTCTTATAAACATATCAGAAATCTGAGTGTGACGGCCCGCCATACCACCAGATGTACATAAATCTACAACATCGAGGAAAGATTGTACCAAAAAGACAAGCCTCGGAGAAATGGGCTTACGGCGTGCGATAAGTGATCCTAAGAATGAGGATCCACTACCTTACCACTACTGCGACATGAGCGCGGCCCAGGAAGGGGTCGGTACCTGATATGTACTAAGTATGTAAAGCTGGAAAATATCGTAATTACATCATAAGTTTAAAACAAAGCGGAGGCATGTATGATAACAAAATTACGATTACGATTGCCTTACTAACAATGAGAGTAACTAATAGTATCGTCTGACATAAAAATAGGAAGCTCACGATCAAGCGGGACCGTCGCGCGATGTCATTAAGAAATCCTACTCGCAGGACTATTTCACGCATAGGTCGTGTGGACGCGTGAGGTATTCCTTGCAGGTTGTACCGCGTGGGACTATTTCACCCGCGTAAGCCCGTAAGGACTCGCGTGATGTATTCGCCGCGTCATGGGTAGCAAATTCACGGAAGCAGATGGTATAACGTCTTGGGGTTCGCGCCATTTATACTCTTACCACAGGCGAGTGGTATAACGTCTTGAGGATTTACCTCGTTTATACTCTTACCAGGAGAAGGTGGTATAACGTCTTGAGGTTTACCCGCGTTTATACTCTTACCACTATATCAACGTATCATACATAACATAAGCACTACCCGACATTATACAAATAAATAAGCAAGTTAAGAAATCCCCTAACTTCTTATTAGCCTTATTCATATACCTCTCATTTTAGTTTACTTAAGGCACTAACATGTCTTTTATAAAAATCAGGGATTTAACCCAAGTACTACATACTTCACTCTTTTAAAAATGACTCTTTTTTGTATAAAACTTCGAGATACTATTAACCGTAGTATCAAGTCAAAATTACTTTTCAAGACAAGTCACAATACCTTTAGAAATAGAGTTAGGTTTCTAAAACAAGTGACTCTTTTTCTTATAAAACCTTAGGCAATTGATGCCTTAAAATCAAATTGTCTTTTATTAAATCAAGCCATTAATCCTCATTTATCTTTCCATAAAGCTAATATAACCATCTTCCCATAAATTCGTTATATTCACTTTATACCTTAGTCAAATACAATTTCCTATCCAAGGGACTTATACGTTTAAAACGAAACAAGTATCACATACTTTAAAACTCTTGATCCATGCTTTAATAAAACTTAAGGCATCCTTATCTTTCAAAGAAGTGAGTTACTCTCTAACTCACTTTGACTTGGCTATTCATAAAACTAGTAAAGGATATCAAGGTCTTGTCGTCTACGTACTATATACGTGCAACTAGTCATGCTCAAAAGATAGGAAAGTTCTCATACCTCTTGGTCGATCCACTGCTAAGTGCAATATCAGCGTAGTATGTCAACTTTATAATATCCTGTCGTCTATTAACGCCTTACTTAAGCGTAGAATATTATAAGTGTAAAGTCTCTAAATTCTACGGAAAATCGGACAACACCTCCTTTGTTTCTACCTACTTTGCCACCTTTTTCAGGGCCAGATTCAATAACCAAACACGCCACGTTTAAGGCGATCAATGCGATTAACAATGAGGATTACGCGCCTACTAGGCGTGTAAAATTCCGCCCACGAATATCAAACTAACACAAACTACTAGTCCAATTCGACATTGAGTACAATAACGCAATTCTTATCCAATTTCCATTTCAATCAAGTTGTTAACATAACATGACGTCAGTCGCGATCGATTATAACGTTTGTAATCTTGAGTAAGTAACGTGCGTGATTCTAATAAGCGACCAAATTGTAATCCAACTACAAGGCTTAAATGACATTTACGGTTTAGGCTACAATCAATCCGTAATACTTAAGAAACTTCAACACATATACGCCGTGCTAGCAAACGTAAAGCTAACAGCGATATATAATCTTGTAACAGCTTAAGAGACAAGATTATTACGCTAACGATTCTTAGTCAATTCCAAATCCGAAGTCGCTCCTTAGCAACTTAGAGCCTCTTGAAGACACTTCAATCCTCCACTTGAGACCCTTAGAACAACACCAACAAATTTCCTTCAAACTTCCAAACAAAACCTAGAAAAGCAACTAGGTTTTCACCTTGCGACTAATCTGAAAACTATCTTTTTAGGGATTTTTCTATTGAGATACACTCACAATACACTCATGAACCTTGGTTTATAGTGTGGAGCTTAATGGACAAGAAACAAAAAAATCTTTTCAAGGGCATGAACGAGAGCGAGTTCTTGGAGCTCTTGAAATTCTTGAAATTTTTCTAAGTGTTGGACTTAGTCTTGCTACTAGTACTACTATATGCCTGATTGAGGGTCGAGATGTGTACAAATGTGAGGCTTGGATGTGTTTCAATTAAATATCAAGACTTGTGGACCGTTTGACTAAGTCAATTTTCTCAAGCTCACTACTTGCAAGACTTGTCATCTTAAGACTATGGTCAATGACCATTTTTGTCACGACCCGCCCCCGGCATGCGCCCAGTGCCTACACAGGCGCCCTCTCGATAAACATCGAGAATAGCGGCGAACATACACGACTAAAAAGTACTTAAACATAAATTAACAGCAGGCTAGCGATAAGGCCACGCTTAAGTAAAAATATACTCGATCGAAATAGAAACGACATTTTTTCTTTTCAGCCCGATCCACAATGTGACTACTGACCTCATGAATAACAACTCTGGCGGGGCGGGGCCCGCCTACCCTGAATGTCTGATAGCAGGCAATACGAGGATAAGCCTCGGAATAAAGGAGAACACCAGCGGTGAGCAGTGATCTACAGGCGAGGATCGAACTGCATACTTTACTGCGGCGTGACGCGGCCGAAGAAGTCGATACAACATGTACCAAATATGTGGCTGAAATGCGTAATGAAATCATAAGTCTAAAATAAAGCGGAGACATGTATGATAACTCAATTAACGATGATCTGTACCTTACTAACAATGAGAGTAAATAGGGGTATATCTTACAATATAAATTGGAAAGCTCGCGATCAAGCGGGACCGCCGCATGGTGTCATTTAGCAATCCTATTCCAGGGACTATTTCACGCGTAGATCCGGTGGACGCGTGAGGTATGACCGCGCATGAGACTATTTCACGCGTAAGCCACTTACGGACTCGCGTGAGGTATTCTCGCGTTTGGACGCGCGCGTAGGACTATTTCACTGCGTAAGCCTACGGACTCGCGAGGTATTCCTCGCATCGTGGGTAGCAAATCCGCGAAATATGCAATGCCACAAACGAGGAATGACCATGAAGCGAATAATATATTCACGCACGTCGGCTATCGCACATAACATAAGCACTACCTGGCTTTATCATACAATACATAAGCAAGTTATGAAATCCCTAACTTCTTATTATTCTTGTTATACATATATACACTCTCATTTTAGTTTACCTAAGGCACTATCATGTCTTTTATAAAAATCAGAATTTAACCCAAAGTACTACGTCACTTCTATTCTTTTTAAAATGACTCGTTTCATTATAAACCTTCCAAGACACTAATAACCGTAGTATCAAGTTACAATTTCTTTTCAAGACAAGTCACAATACTCTTAGAAATAAAGTTAGGTTTCTAAATCAAGTGACTCTTTTCTTATAAAACTTTAGGCAATTGATGCCTTAAAATCGAATTGCCTTCCATTAAATCAAGCCATTTATTTTTCCATAAAGCCAATATAACCAACTCCATAAAGTCGTTGTATTCACTTTAAACCTTAGTCAAGTACAATTTCCTATCCAAGGGACTTATCGTTTAAGCGAAACAAGTATCACAATACTTTAAAACTCTTGAGTCCACTTGACATACTTAAATTACTTAGAGTAAACCACTTTTAAACTTTCCATAACAACAAGTATCAAGATACTTTCAACATACTTAAAGTCTCTTAGCTTTTGAAAACCAAGATATCCTTAATAATTAAACAAGTGAGTTAATTCCCTAACTTTCAAACAACTTGGGCATTCTTAAAATAAGCCAAGGATATCAAATAAACTAGATTGTCAAAATCTTGTCGTCTACCGTCTATACATTTACACTGATCATGCTCGAGAGATAAGAAAGTTCCACATACCTCTTGGTTTAATCCACTTGCTAAGTCGATCGCGATGCGTAGTATGTCAACTTATAATGACCATAGTACGCCTATTAACTTCTAGTTTCAAGCGTAGAATATTCCAAGTGCAAGTCACTAAATTCTACGGAAAATCGGACAACACTTCCTTTGTTTCTACTCACTTTGCCACCTTTTTCAAGGCGAATACAATAACCAAACACGCCACATTTAAGGCACAATCCAAGCAATTAATCAATAGGGGATTACACGCCTACTAGGCGTGTAAAATTCCGCCCAAACGATAACAAACTAATACAACTACTGGTCCAATTTCGCCACAATGTATATAACAATACCAATTCTTATTCAATTTCAATTCAATCCAAATTGGTAGCATAATATGATATCAAGCCTCAATTAATTATAGCTACTACATTTTCCAAGTAGGTAACGTGACAATTCAATTTATCGATCAAATTGGATTTCAATTTCAAATGGCTAAATATGTCATTTTGGATTTTTAGCTTCCAATTCCATAACACTTATCAAACTTCATAACACATATCACATGACCACTTATAACTTATCATAACATGAAATCTTGATTACAAAAGTAAAGCGAAGATTATACCTCAATTAGCCCAAATATGATCCAAGAGTACAAGTCGATCTCTGCACCTTTAGCTCCTCATTTCGACATTCCAATCCACCCCAAGCCACCCTGAAAGCATGAAAAACTCATCTTCAAGTTTCAACTTCAAAGTTGAATAACCGCTTAGGTTTTCGCCTTGCGACTAATACGAAAACACCATTTTTCCGGAATCTTTCTATTGAGAAACACTTACAATACCCTTAGGTACCTTTGTTTAAAGTATGGGAATTATTGGACAAAAATTGCAAAATTTCTTCTTCAAACCCTAGCCTTGGCCGAGAGCCTCCCACATTTTCATCAAGTTTTCTTGAAAAATTTGCTAAGTGTTAAGCCTTGTCTTGCACTTAGTAAGCTTATATAAATAATTGGAGGGTCAAGATTAGAACAAATGAGTGGTTTGGATGCATCTCACAAGGATCAAGCCAAGTGGCATTGACTTAGTCAACAATGTCAAGCTAATTTGTCTTGCAAGACTTGGTCTTTTAAATTATGGTCAAATGACCATTTCCTCCATCACATTTCGTCCAAGACCATTAAGGGGGGGTGACACGTGTCGCCCTCCCGTTCGTCGCAATATTTCGTTTTCCGACAAATTCCAAAAGTCCGATAAGTTTTACTGCGTCTCAAACCTTAACATTGTTGAGTTCTTACGTGCGTTCTTATAAACATATCACGAAATTAGGGTGTAACATTCTTCCTTAGAAACATTCGTCACGAATGTTCTCTCGAGAGTCAAACTTAAGATAGCGACATAGTCTCCTGACAACCCCTGCGTGCCAATAATGCCACGCTTGGCCACATAACGATACTCGTACCAAAATATCAAAGCTGAACCCCACGTGTCAACATCGGTTATTCGCATAAAGCTTCGCGACTCTGCTTACTACAATCTTCCGGATAAGCCGCTTATCCATAGCCCGTGAATCAAATGCGGACCAAATAAGCGAACCTCGCCATGTCGAACCATCCGACCGCGATCTCCACTTTCTACACACAAGGCCTCGTGCGGGCCACAGCGAAAGGGTATCATATCGTGCGTAACAAGACAAGAGGCAATTAACCTTCCCGCTATTCACGAAATCAAAAACAGGCCGCAACCTATCCTCAACCGCTGGATAGTGCGCTCTGACCGTCGGTCCGAGGGTGTAATGCAACACCGAGACTCACCGTGTCCCTAATCCTTTCGAAAAACCTCCGAAGTTATCCGCAATCGAGCTCATCTATCTGTAATCATAAGCGTAGGAACCTCGTGCTCTCACAATCTCTGCGCTATACAAGTTAGTATAAACCTCGGTAGAGTAAGTGGTCCCAATCAGAAAGAATACAAGTGGTTTCGCAAATTTAATTACCATGACCCCTGAGTCGCACTTCCTCCGAGTGCGATGCCACCTGTAACAAGATCCATATTAATTACCTCTCATATCTAGGTTGGGATTTCAATCGCTGCAATAGCCCACCGGGCTTCGGTACACAACCATGACCGCTACTAACTCGGACACTAAGCGAGAAACTCCGCTATGTCTCTTTTAGGTCATCTCACCCATACATACATCTTAGGTCACGACCACGACTTAGTCGGCCCCAAACAATTAGAGCAATAAGCACCGCGTGCCTCCTTAAACTCGCCGACTAGTCTGCAAAGACCGGTACATGCAATCTATCCTCATCTCACAAAGACCATCCGTGCTACTCAAATAGGCTATTCTCTCCTGAGAGTCGTATCTCGATATCAGTATCATAGCTGGATCCTCATCATCGCCTCTTTGCTTCTCAACGATGGAAGACTCGGCAACCTCCCGGATCAGAACTTCATTAACCTTGGAAACAAATAATCGAACCCCCTAGGCTTGGTAACTGAAGAATCTTACAGACTACATCCTGTCTATCTGGCTGCCCATCTGGCAGACTACCCTTAGGTCCACCACAAAGAGTATACAGAATCGTCTTGGCTTTCCCGTATGGTATAGGATATCAATATCACAATCCTTGAGTAACTCTAACCACCATCGGTGTCGCAAATTCTCTCGCCTCGATCTGGATATACCGAGGCTTTGTGGTGCACAAGTATCCACATGAAGTGCGTATATCGTCATGCCCCAAATCTTCAGCATGATTATACACCGCCAGACTCTAAATCGTGAGTGGCGCGATTTCCTTTCCCGCTTCCCAACTACCGGAAAACATAGGTTCTATCCTTATCGGTTGCGTCACAACCTAACCCAATACCCAACGTGTTATCACAAAAACCTAACCCTCTAGTCTTTCAGGAGGAGTTAGAACTGTAGTCGTGGTCAACTTGTCTTCCAATAACTGAAAGTCTTTCTCATTCCTGCGAAATATTCGGGTAACCTTAATCTCACTTATGGTTCCTGTTTCCCTTTTTGTTGCAACCAAACTTGGTCACTAAACTTTAGACTTAATTCCTTTGCTTGCCTCATGGCTAAGACTTCATCACGATCACAATTTAGGGAGGTTTCCTTGATCTCGTCAAGTAGTAACCCGGTTTTCCTTTCCCAGTTTGTAAAGCCTATAACTAGGTGTTACCATATTTTCTTGAAATGTTCTTACTGCCCATTATCAACTAATGGTCTTTACACTCGTCTGGGGTAATCATGACTCGCAACTTACATTTATATCTTTACGATACTTCGACCAATTAAATGCGTCGTTTCTTATTACTCCAACCCAACACTTTTTCCACGGTTATCCACAATCAGAATCTATGGCATGGCGATCTGAAGACCTTACAGTCTTATATCCTTCGTCTAACAACATGGGTACATCGTAACCCCATAATACGCAATCGTCCTTTTCGTGGGAAGAGAACTTATCTCCCTTACTTAAACTTTCCTTGGAGTCACAACCACAATCACAGGTCCTCTCGCGTCCGATAATTATCTAATCATCACGCACCGCCTTAAAGTAGTGTAGATTTTCAAAACCTACCAAAGATGCCTCGACTTTTCACGGCAAAGACTGCACTTATTTTTATTCTTGCCTTGTACATTCTCCGAATCATCCGGAAGGTCGTGGCCGACCGTCGCACCAACCCAACTCCAAGTACCTCGCAGGCACTTAACATAACTTCCTCCAAATTCAATTATCACATACTTCCGTCCAATTTACCCAGTGAACAAGTCACACAGACTTAAAAAGAAAATAACGATGCCAAAGAAGGAAGGATAATTCACTGGTTACTAACACTTCTCTCCCTTTTCACGGAAAATCGCTACACGGCGGAATCGAGCCAATCTCTCTGCTGATCGGCGTTGGCATAACAAGAGGCCAACTAGCCGAACTCATAATGACCTCAGCATGCGTCATAACGGCTCTCTGGTCTAACGACTTAATCGTTCTGGCAATTATTATCTACCTTTCGGCTACCACCCAACACTCACGGGTGTAGTCACCTCGAAAGGTTCTCATGGATTCAGGCTTTATTTCTTTACACTTGGTTGCTCTCTTTTTCACTGGTCGTACTCTTTTCCGTATTCCCAAACTTATTCTAGCTTACATACATAAATTCCATACTAACTCTGGCCTCCACTCTTTGGAGTTACAAATTAAACAACATAAGGCGATTCGGCTCGCAACTGGTTAGGTGGAATGCGTCCACGAACCCAGAAGCGATTAACTAGACTTGGGCCTACACCTCGTGACTGTCACGTGGCGGGACTACTACCAACTGATCCCATTTCATTTCAAGCTATGGCGACCCTTAATAGGTCCTCAACTCGACTCGGCCGCACTTAACTCTTACCCTTGGTGCGACTTAACTTTACTACGAGAAGGCCTTATATACCTAAGGTCTCGGCGGTTATCACATTCTCGGCTCGCAATTTCCATGCTCCAAGCCTAACTTATCAGCCACGTGGAAGGTACAAAACTTCTCGTAAAATCATAGTCGTGTTGTCTTGACCACAACAACCATACTTTCTTCGTCCGGATCTCGCCCGTAAAATTCCCTTAAGCATACCACATAGCTTAAGTTGCTAACATAGTCTTCCACTTAGTCTCTTAATTAACTTCTTAAGGGTCCATTACATTCTCACACAACTCATCATCACCTAATTATCTCAAATTAGCGCGTAAAACCTTGATGAGAGTTCCTTAACTGCCCATACCTTCCCGGTATTTATTTAGTCCTTACCCAATCCTGGTAATCTAAAATCATCCTAGGCAACACACATGTGACCCCCAAACATAAATCCGTATAGTTGTATGTCACAATACCAACTATACTACAAACATTACCAACCTGGATACGCAATCCACATAATACTTCCTGGGTCACTGCTGCCTTTCTCGTAGCTGCAAACAATCATAACTTGTTAGGGAGAGACAACCCTAACCATACAGCTCTATCGCACGATCTTAGAGTGAGAAGAATGGAAACCAATCCTAAATGTCCTGCAGCCTCCTGATTATAGATGTGGTGCACAACACACCGATAATCAAGACTCTACTAGACACGATGCAGACACTTTCAGAGGACTAATCGCTCGATACCACTTTTGTCACGACCCGCCCAAGGCATCGGTGCCCTACACAGGCACTCCTCGATAAACATCGAGAGAATAGCAATGAACATACACAACTAAAAAGTACTTAAACATAAATTAACAACAAAGCTAGCCGATAAGGCCACCTTCCGTAAAATATACTCGATCGAAAATAGAACAATACATTTTTTTCTTTTCAACCCAATCCACAATGTGACTACTGACCTTAAGAATAACAACTCGACGGACAGGGCCCGCCATACCTGAATGTACAATAACCGACAATATCGGGGATAAGCCTCGGAATAAAGGAGCTTCTCATCACCAATGATGATCCTAGAGCGAGGATCGACCTGCATTTTACTCATGCGGCGTGAACGCACCGAAGGAGGTCGACAACATGTACCAAATATGTGGCCGAAATCAGTAATGAAATCATAAGTCTAAAATAAAGCGGAGACATGTATGATAACTCGATTAACGATTACAATGTGCCTTACTAACAATGAGTAAATAGGGTATACTTACAATATAAAGTAGAAAGCTCACGATCAAAGCGGACCACCCGCGTGGATGTCATTTAGCAATCTATTCGGGACTATTTCACCGCGTAGATCAAGTGGACCCGCGTGAGGTATTCTCGCATGGGACTATTTCACCCGCATAAGCCCTTACGGACTCGCGTAGGTATTCCTCGCGTAGGTCGGACCCGCCCGCGTGGGACTATTTCACCGCGTAAGCCCTACGGACTCGCGTGAGGTATTCTTCGCGTCGTGGGTAGCAAATCCACGGAAATATGCACGCCATCACACGACCGAACGGGCGCGTGATGGTGCCCTACCTGGCACCCTAGTGATACAACATCGAGAAAATCAGCGAATATAAAAACATAAACATGAAACGAGATATAAGATCATAAAGCGGGCCAACCAAGCGGTTACCTTCCAATAAAATATATGTACAACTCTTTAAACCGAGCAGTTTAATCCTTATTACAACCACGCCCACAATACAAAGACTACTGCACCTCTAAGAGTTTTTATACAACATGGCGGATAGGGCCCGCCATACCACAGAATGTACAAGAACCTACAACTCGGGGTAACATACCAAAGATAAGCCTCGGAGAAGCGGAGCTTCCCAAACGCAATCTGTGACCCTATGGCGAGAGGATCAACTACGGTGTACCTTTACTGCGCGTGAACGCGGCCCCAAGGAGTCGATGCAACAGTACCAAGTATGTGAAATGAAAATGCGTAAATGAAATAATAGCGGTCTATATAAAGCGGGAGACATGTATGATAACCAACTACGATCCATAGTAATTAGCGATCATGTCAAGTCGGGACTCACGCCTCAAAGTCATCACTCAAATACAACTATGGGTCTCACGCCCACAACATCAATCATGCGTGGAATACCTTCCTCACCGCCAGCCTATGATATAAAGCACCAAGGAATACACATGAACACCGTCCGCTGTGTCATAATAAAACCGTCACGGTAAGTACGAAGGCATAGCCGACTACCAAAACCAGTACCAATCAAGGTCATAAATCGTATCATGAGATCTGTCAGACCGCCACATGATCGGCCGCCACTCGCCCGCAGATCTAATGTCGCGCGTCTAGTCCCGAACTTCCCGCGACTCGCGTAGGCACATCCACATCGGCCGCGTGAGGTATTCCACGAGGGTAGCTACTCTAAGATCCGCTGGACTCGCGATCGCGTAGCGCGTAGACCGCGTGACCACAAGGGCGCACACTAACTCGAACTCTCGCAGCCCGCATAGGCCCCGGGACCCGCGTGATGTATTCTCGAATCATGGTCCCGGACCGCTTGAGTCTACCCGCGACGGAGGCGACAACCCGGAAACGTGTCGAGGTGAGTGATGTAATACTAGCATAACGGCTTACCGTTAAACAACACAAGCACAACAAGGGAAACCCCTTTTCACAAACATCACCAAATACTAACACACGTAGCATCCTAATATGTTTACTTATCAAATCAACAAGAAAGTATTACAAGGCTATCACAAACCAATACAAACAAGTATTTCACAATGTACTTCTTCTTTATGTTAACAAGTTCGGTTTTATCCCCAAAGTACTTCATACATTAACTCTTTAAAAGATACGTTATGTCACGACCGAACGGGCGTGGATAGTGCCTACCGGCACCCAAAGAGTCATACATCGGAGAAAATCAGCGAACATAAATCAATAACATAAAATAGCGAAGTATAAACAATAACTCATGAAAACTTGCCTTTCGCATATATATAGAAACAACAACCGCTTTCAACTGACGGTTTAATCCTTTTTACAAACCCCGCCACACTTGCAAGATTACTGCACCTACGAATGATATGACAACAACGACGGACAGGGGCCATACCACGAATGTAAGCACCTACAACAACAGGGGACTATGCGAAGATAAGCCTCGGAGGAACGGAGCTTCCCAACGCTGAATTGTGACTTAAGAGCGAGAATCAACGGCGGTGTACCTTTACTGCGGCATGAACGCACCGAAGAGGTCGATACAGTGTAGTATGGAAATGAAAATACTATAAATGAAATCATAGTAGTCTATATAAAGCGGAGACATGTATGATAACCAAACTACGATTCCTGATAAATAAGCGATCATATCAAGTCGAGGACTCACGCCTCAAGTCATCACTCCAATATAACAATGGGTCTCACGCCCACAACATCAATCATGCCCGTGGAATACCTTCCTCACTGTCGGCAGTCAATGATAGAAAAGCACCAAGGAATACACATGAACAACAGGTCCCACCTGTGTCCAACTAAAACAGTACGGGGTAAGTACGAAGGCATAGCCGACTACTAACACCAGCGGTACTAAAGGTCATAAAATGTATCATGATATCTGTCTGACCGTCACGTGATCAAAATTGGTCGCCGCGCGCAATATCAAATGCGCGCGTCTAGGTAGCTACTCCCGCATCGCCCCGGACTCGCGATCCGCATGGCCACATAGACCGCATGACCATAAAGGCCGCGACACTAACACGAACTCGTAGCTCCGCATAGGCCCCCGGGACCCGCATGAGGTATTCTCGAATCATGGTCCCAGACCGCCTGAGTCTACCCCGCATCGGAGGGCAGCTTAACCCCCGGAAACACGGTGAGTGGTATAATACCAACATAACAGTTTATCGTTTAAACAACATAAGCACAATCAAGGGAAAACCCCTTTACACAAACATCACAGAATACTAACACACGTAGCATCCTAATATGATTACTTATCAAAGCATCACGAAGGTATTACAAGGCTATCACAAACCAACACAATCAAGTTATACACACAAGGTACTTTCTACTATATGTCAACATGTTCGGGTTTCTATCCCCAAGTACTTCATACATTAACTTTTTTTAAAAGATCGTTACTTTCACAAAAGTCACACAATACGTAGTATATGAAAATAGAGTGATTATCTTTTGAAGTGAATCAAAACACTTATCTTTGTAAAATCAAGTAACAACATTATTATCCAAACGTCCAAGTTTGCCTAATTTCAAATGTTCACGTTTCTTATTTTAGAAAGGTTTAAATAGTTCATAGTCTTATTCATTTAAGAATATAATTCTCTTTTAAACTATCTGAGAAACATCAGTCTTATATGTGAGTAGGATATTCTTGTTTATAACAATCTTATTACAGCAGCCATGATCTAGGAAATATCATTTTGTCTCATCTTAGCTTCTACATGCGGATGGAAGTTTCTCTTGGTTTTAATAATACTTAATCTGTCAAAACATTTCCTTATTAACGCTGCGGTGGTTTGTCGATACGTTCGATTTCGAAATCAAGAAACATTCTTAAGCCGTTATTACCTAACTTCCATAAAGCTAGTATAACTCTTAAGTTTTCAAAACCAAGTATTACTTAACTTCTTCGAAATGATTCAAAAATCTTTTGAAATACTTCAAGTTCTTTATTAACACATAACAAGCGGTTATAGTTCAAATCGATTACCTTTTAAAAACCACAAGTATTTTCTTACCAACATAAAGTCATTATAACCAACTTCCCATAAAGTCGTTATAACACTTTTATGTGTTAAACAATCAAATACATTTAGCACATGTACGTCTACCGTACTACATAGTTCACATATATCATGCTAGAAGAGATAGGAAGAGGTTCACATACCTCGCGACGAGTATCGACTAATAGCAAAACGCTCAAGTACTTCCAACCGTGGCTACTCCTTAAGCCAAGTAGATCGCGCCACACGTAGTACTTGAACCTATAAGGCCACTGGCGCTTATTAACATTTAGACCTCATCAGAGAACATTCTACCGAAAATTGGAAGACTCTCCCCGCAACAACAGAAATCTCCTCCTTTATCGAGGCGGCTACCAAGCCAACCGGGGGTTATACATCTAACGACGGGTACAATTCTACTCACGTAAAAGCTACACAAGTCTCATGTAATACACCTATGTAAATCTGATTCGATTTCTTTCGAAAAGGTTTCTTATTATTCAGCTTAAGTCAAAAGACATTGCGATAACAACGCTCGATTCTATATATAGTATACTTCAACTATATAGTCTAACAATCATGTAATTTCCAATTACAATAGAGGACAAAATATTTACCTCGATAAGCCCATAATTATCCAAGTTATAATGTCGATCTGAGCAAGGTTTAGCTCTACTCAGTGCGCTCCGACCCGCTCCAACAACCCTTAGAAGTTCTAACCAACTTCTACTTATTACTCCAACTAACTATGGAGATTTTTCCTAGTGGTTTCGGTTTTGTAGTGACGGAAAGTATAATAGTATTTCTGGCTTTTTGTATAGGTATAACCTTAGAATACTACAAGGTATACTACTAAGGTAATTTGGGCATTATAACAATACTTTTGAGAGTATTTCTACCAAGAGGGGTATTTATACGAAAACAACTAGGCTAGGGGTACCCATTAGCACCACAAGAGTGGAGGTATACCCTCGGCCTACCCCACTGTGGGGAACTCTCGCCAAGGGGGACTCTCGCTAAGGCCTCACAAGGGGAGGGGACGAGAACTATACAACAAGGAGGGAGAAATTTTAGACTTAGAAATTATTTGGATGAAGAAGTCTTCAAAGGAGAGGTATTTATAGGACAAGCCAAGGCCAACCAATGGCCAAGATCTTGCCAAGTGCAAGGCAAGTGTAGGGCCAAGATCTTGCCAAGTGCACCCTAACCAACTAACACACAAAATATCCTACCAACCCTTGACCACAAAGGCCTCACTTTCGGCCACCTTTACCGCCCACACTCCACCAATGAGAGGTGCAGTGGCGCCTCTTGTTGGTCCAACACGCTTCGCCTCTCGGAAAAATCCGCAAAAATATAAATGACATAGCCGGAATTTTCCCTACGAAGTCGTGGAAAACGTTTTCAAAAACGACTCTAACCGGGGGTTGTGCACAAAAATAAATCGGCCAAGCCAAATCTTCAAGTTCAAATTTTCTACGTACGTCCTTACGTACATACTCTGAAAATACGGGGTATAACACGTTACTTTCACAAAAGTCACACAATACCCGTAGTATGAAAATAGAGTGACTATCCTTTTAAGTAAACCAAACAATTCCCTTTGTAAAGAAAATCAAGTAACAACATTCTTTTCCAAACGTTCAAGTTTGCCTAATTTCAACTTACTCAAGTTTCTCATTTTCGAAAGGTTTTGCAGTTCATAGTATTAATCACTTACTAATATAATTCTCCTTTAAAACAATCTGAGAACCATATACCTTATATGTGAGTAGGTTATTCTTGTTTATAACAATCTTATAACAGCAGCCATGATCTAGGAAATGTAATATCATTTTGTCTTATCTTAGCTTCTATGCAGATGGAGGTTTCTACCGGTTTTAATAATACCTGATTAGTCAATACATTTCCCTTTATTAGCGCTGCTGTGGTTTGCTCGATACTTATTCTCATTTCTGAAATCAGTAAAACCTTATTCTTTTAAAATCAAGTACTCATTACTCGCGAATGAGGTTTTACAACATTTATAACAAAATGTTACATATCAAGTCAATTAGGTTAAGTCTCTTATCTTTTAAGATCAAGTCTCTTAACTTTTACAATAAATAAACCATTCTGTTACCTACATAGAGTCGTTATAACTAACTTCCCATAAAGCTATTATAACACCCTATGTTTTGAACCAACCAAACTCATTTAACACATGTACGCTCACCGCATCTACATAGTTTACAAAACATCATGCTAGAAAGGATAGGAAGAGGTTCACATACTTCGCGACGATTATCGACTATTAGCAAATAGCTCCACAGTATTGTACCCCTGCTAGCCTTTTCCACTCATCAAGTAGAATACGCTACTTGCGATTCTCCACCTATATAGGCCACAAACGCTATTAACTTCTAAACACTTCGGTTACATATTCTACGTAAAATTCGGAAGACCTCCCCAACAGCGTAAAATCTCCTCCTCTATCGAGGCCGGCTACCAAGCCAACTGGTGGGGGTTTATCGTCTAACGGACGTATACAATTCTATAACACAATAATACCACGCAAGTTCATCAGAACACGATCTATGTAATTACGTCGATTCTCTTCTTTATTCAGCTTAAGTCAAAAGACATTGCCGCAAAGCTTATTCTCGATCTATATATAGTATACTTCAACTATATAATCCTACAACATGTAATTTCCAATTACAACAGGGACAAGAATATTTACCTCGATAAGCCCAAAATTATCCAAGTTATAATATCGATCACGAGCAAGGTTTAGCTCCCACTCCGGCGCTCCAACCCGCTCCAACAACCCTTAGAAGTTCTACGCAACTTCTACTTAACACTTCAACCGACATGAAGGTTTTCCTTGTGGTTTCGGTTTGAGACAAAGGACATAAGGTAGTATTTCGGGCTCTAATGATAGAGGTATCTTTGGAATACTACAAGGTACACTGGCTAAGGTAATTTGGGTATAGTAACAATACTTTGAGAGTATTTCTACCAAGAGTGGGTATTTATACGAGACAACACCACAAGGGGTGTATACCCTCGGCCAACCCCACTAGGAGTGGGGTACTCTGGGCCAAGGGGGGAGGGGTTCTCGGCCAAAGGGCCTCACCAAGGGGGGAGGGACGAGAACACTACAAGAGAGGGGGGGAGGATTTTAGACTTAGGAAATTATTTTGGATGAAGAAGTCTTCAAAGGGGGAGGGTATTTATAGGCCAAGCAAAGGCCAACCAATGGCCAAGATCTAGCCAAGTGCTATGCAAGTGTAGGGCCAAGATGTGCCCAAGTGCCCCCTAGTCCCTACTCCACAAAACCCTCACAAATATCTACACAAATATCTACCACAACTTGCCCATCCATTCGGCCCTATGCCGCCCTCAAGTCCACCAATGAGAGGGTGCCAAGTGTTGCCCTCTCGTTGGTCCAAAACATTCCGTCTCTCGGAAAAATCCGCAAAAATACTAAATGACATAGCCGGAATTTTCCCTTCGCAAAGTTTGTAAAACGTTTTGTCGAAAAACGACTCTAACCGGGTGTTGTGCACAATAATTATTTCGGCCAAGGGTGCCACATGGGGTGACACGTGTCGCCCCCCGATTCGCCCAGAATATTTCGTCTTCCGAAAATATACAAAATACCGGAAATCTCAAAAACAAAGCGGGCCACAAAATCGTAAATTTCTCCGTGGGCCCACGTGACCATTTCCAAAATAAAATCTCAAAATTCTAATATAATTTAAGAAGCCCATATACCAAACTGGGAATCCAATTCCCATTAACGAACCTTTTTCTTCACAAATAACCGGAAACTTTTCCGTCGAAAACTCACATCTTTCTTTCTTTTCAAAATTTCTGCCGTACTCTCGTACGTACGTCCTCACATACATACCCTGAAACTACGGGGTATAACATTCTCCCCTCCTTAGAAACATTCGTCCCGAATGTTCCTTCACACGACGAACCTGCCCGTGATCGTGCTACCCCGGAACCCTAGTGATACAACATCGAGAAAAACCAGGAAATAAAAACTCAAGAATGAAAACAAGGAAATAAGAAAGTAGGCTAACCCAAACGGTTACCTTTTTTATACATAATTTAAAACTTGAACGATTACATCCCATACAAACTCGCCCACAACAAAGGCATGCACTCTAAGAATTTTGAAACCATAATGACGGACGGGGCCCGCCATGCCCCGAATATACAAAAATCTACTACTTCAGTGGAACTGTACCACGTGACAAGCTTAGGAGATATGGAGCTTTCCGAGAACCGAACCGCGACCCTAAGAGTGTGGATCGCCAGTTATGTACCTCAACTGCGGCATGAACGCGGCCGGGAGAGGTCGATAACAGTACCAAGTATGTGAAAGCAGAAAATCAGTAAATGAAATCATAATAGTCTATATAAAGCAGAGACATGTATGATAACCAAACTACGATACAACACATATGATCATGTCAAGTCGAGGACTCACGCCGTAAAGTCATCACTCAAATACAACGGGAATTTAACTCGCACAATGGCCACGTGCCCAAGATCTCACTCGGTATAAGTACGGCCATGGAACCATCCTAGTGGGCCCATACCCGTGGACCATCCAAATGTCGGTATGCCCAAAGGAGTAAACCAGATAACAATCCCTGTGGAAGCATAACCGTGGGCCACCCAACGCGTCGGTATGTCCAAATAACTAACAAGATAATACTCATCGTGACCAGCATACCCGGCTAACCAACGTGTCAGTATGTCCAAACAAATAACCAGATAACATTCCTAATGGGAACATACCCGTGGGCTACCCAACGTGTCAGTATGCCCATCAATCAACCAGATAGCCGACCCTCCATCGAGAGACTCGGTAGCACACAACCAAACACTTACACAACAAGGCTATCACAACAAGCAGAGGCCGCCATACACAACTCAAGGTACTATAATCACTTTTTAACACAACATCAAGTATACCATTTAAAACCCGAGTATTTAACCCCTTAAAGGTCAAGGTACTCCTACCTTTTATAAACAAGTCACTTATGTTTTTCATCACAAGGAGTTCAATATTTGAAAACGAGTTACTTCCCTTTTTCCAAAAATCAAGTTACCATTTTAAATCTAATAATGAATCCCTTCCTCTATTTTCTTAAAGTCGTTATAATTAACGTCCCATAAAGCTATTATAACACTTTATGTTTTAAAACAATACAAGACAAAACCATGCCTTTCTTTTAAAACAAAACACTTCCAATTCTTAGGTCTCTTTTCTTTTAGAAATCGAATTCCTTACTTTGATTTTTTTTTAAGAAGATCAAAACTTGATTTCAATAGTTCTTATTAGAGCAGCCATGATCTAGGAAATGTAATACAATTTTGTCTTATCTTAGCTTCTATGCAGATGGAGGTTTCTACTGGTTTTAACATGATTGAATGTCATTACTATTTCCTTTATTAACGCTGCATTGGCTTGTTCGATTCTTCTTCCCATTTCCGAAATTTGGGTAACATTATTCCTTTTTAAAAACCAAGGACTCATTTCTCACGAATGAGGTTTCACACTTTTTGACACCATTTAAGTCAAATCACTTGTCCTTTGAAATCAACAAAACATTCTTTAAAGGCGAAAACCAAAAGGAGTTAGAGAGATGTTTCTCTCACTAGGCAAAAATGCTCTCAACATTTTTTCTTAGTTGCTCTTCTACGTTTTCCTTCTTCTATGATTTCCATCAACAGATATACTACACAGATTGTTCTTTGATCTATTCCATCCTACATTGAAGTTTGTGTGTTCATTTCACGCTCACTCTAATTGATTTGTTATAAAGTAAGGTATCTTCCTTATAGCCATGAGAAAGAATACAAAGATTTCAGCCAAAAGAATGAAAGAGATTATTTTGATTGTTCAAGATTACAATTTACAAGATATGAATTTGAAGTTTGCATTTCCGAGGGAGGCAGCTTCCGGCGATGGCCAGTTTGTATCTCTGAATATTGCGGAATATTCGGGACAGGCGGGTGTTGTTGGGTTACTAGCAGGCCAGGAGGGTGATCTTGGTGTGCAAGAGGGTCATGATGGTGGTCTTGGGTTGAGGAAGCAACTCTTGGTTTCTCCCAACCTTCCGGTGGCAACCTCAGCTAGTGTTCCGGTTGAAATGATTCACTATGGGGGGTTTACGGGTCTTGACGGATTTCCCAGGTCAATTGCGGGAAAGGTGGGTGGTCACGGGTTGCAGGAGGGTTGTGATGGTGATAAAGGGTTGTGGTTGAAACCCTTGGTTCACCGTTCAATTGTCTTTGAGTCCGAGGGAGCTTTTCCGGCAGGCTCATTTGAAGTCAGAAAGGCTGCTGCAATTCCGGGTCTTGATGGTGATCCCGGGTCTAAAGTGGGTATGGAGGGTGGACCCGGGGTGCAGGAGGGTGGTGTTGATGTTCAGGGTTTGAGGTTTGAATCCTTGGACCTCCGATCCTTGGGTTCTGAGTGCAAAGAGTTTTTCCGCGCCACTGGATGCCAAGGGTCAACGGACTCGAGGTTAGTCACGTCGATCGCGCGGGTCGAGGGTGGAATGGGTCTGGGAAAGTCCATGGACCACCAGCCTTTAGTGGTTGACTCAGAACTTTACATTTCCGATTGGCCTTGGAAACGCTAAGGTTGTGGGCCAGGGGTTTTTTAGCCTAAAGAGGTCTAGAAATTTGATTCATTCTTTGTCATGGATGTCAATGACACGCCTCATTCTCTATGTGCTACAAATTTAATTCCTGAGAGAACCAAGGAAACATCTCATTCAATGGGACATCGAAACTTGAAAAGGGTAAGAACCGAAGAGTCATCTCTCATAATGAATTCAAAGGTCACAGAAACCAAAGGGGCAGCTCGTCAAAAGAGGTCTAGAAACTTGATGGCTACGGGATTCGAATGGGCTTCTCTTCAAACGACTTTTGACACTGGTTGGTCTCCGAATCTTGATAGAGATCCCGGGTCAAAGGTGGGTATGGAGGGGGGTACCGGGATGCTAGAGGGTCGTGATAGTGGTCATGGGTTGTGGATGGAATCCATGGGTCACGGTATGGAGGGTAATCTTATGATGGATAAAGGTGTGGCTTTTTGTTGTTTTCCGACTGGCAACTTGGAGGTATGAAACGGGTGTTGTGGTTGATCCAGGGTCGATGGCGGGTCAGGACGGTGGTTATGGGTCAGTGTTCATGTCCACGAGGCATCTGTCTAAGGTTGGTGAAGCCGTTGGGACTTCTTTTCCCAAGGACATTGAGAAGGCAGATGTTGCGGTTTCCAAAGCCCCACCCCTTCTCGAGGGAATGTCGGGTCACATGGGTGGGCATGGATTATTGGAGGATCAAGAGGTTGGTTCCGGGTCGAAGGAGGGTCAGAGGGGTAGTCATGGGTTGCTGATTGGTCACGTTGGTGTTCGTGGGGCATGGCTGCAGCCTAAGAGTCTTCAATTAATGTTTGTAGAGACCGATGTTGGTTCATTTCCCATGGTTCTTGGTAGTATGAATCGTGTGGAATTCGAACAACCTACCCTTCTATTGAGACCTGGTAATTCGGGGCATTTAATGGCTGAGAAAACCAAGGAAGCATCTCATTCTATGAGACATCGAAAATTGATAAGGGTGAGAACCGATGAGTCACCCATCCTATTGAATTCAAAAGTTGCGGAAACCAAAGGGGCAACTCGTCAAAAGAGGCTTGGAAACTTGATGGCTACGGGATTCAAAAAGACTACTCTTCAATCAAGTCTTGGACGATCAACTTATGTGGAAATCGAAGGGACACTCTTTGCCAAATCGCCTAAAATCTCACAATCGTCTCACCCGTGAGCATTCAATGCCAAACGACTTAAGCCATTTTTGGGAATCTTTCCCAATAGTGCACTACTCTTGAATTCCCCAACATATGCATCTAATGCACGTACTAAGCGTGCAAGGAGTTTCAATTCAATATAGGAAAATTAAGCAGGAATCGTTACAAGTCCTTGTCTAGAACCAAAAGGACTTAAAACTACTATGATCTTATCCCCTCTTGTAATGGCACCTTTGAGTGACCACTGCACCCCTCCCCCATTTCTTGTTTGCTTAAACGTTGAGGATTGAGAACCCTCAATGACTGATTGTAGCCATCTTTATTTCCGTTATTAGTAATAATATTTGCATTTACCTAAAAAAAAAAAACATTCTTTTACTTACATAAAGTGGTTATAACCAACTTCCCATAAAGCCGTTATAACACTTTATGTTTTAACCCAACCAATTACACTATAAGCCCTTATGAGATCAAGAGGGCTTATTCTTTAACAACCAAGCACTTATTACTAACGAATAAGATTTTCCTACTCTTTTCTTCAAACAATCAAGACCCTTACACTTCATATCAAGTCAAGGCACAAAAGGGAAATTTAATTCCTTTAACACACGTACGTCTACCGCACTATATATTTCACAAATAGTCATGCTGAAGAGGATAGGAAGAATCACATACCTCGCGACGATTGTCGACAATAAGCAAAATGCTCCACAGTACTATCGCCCTTAAGTAGAATATGCTACCGTAGTACTTCAATCCTATATGGTCATAAAACGTCTATCAAACTCTAGCTTCGAACGTAGAATAACTAAGTGCAAAGTCCCCAAATTCTACGACAATTTGGACGGCACTTCCTTTGTCTTTACTAACTTGCCACCTTTGCTAAGGTCGAATTCAATAACCCAACGCCCCACACTAAACCAACCTTAAACCCCTTTCAAATCTTTCCAATCCAAGTTCTTAGGTCTAACATGATATCTAGCCCTAGACATGTTCAACAATTACAATCTCCCTTTACAACATGCGACGTCCCAATTAGAAATCCAATTGAAGTTACAATTTTAAGGCTAACATGCCCATTTCAGTTTTTAACAAGACAACAAGATCCAAATCTATACAATATAAAACAGCGGGCTCAATTCTATACTACTACAATATAACAGCCTTAGGCTCAACTCTAAACTACTAAAATAAAACAGCCTTAGGCTCATAACCAAGAGAAAGGGGAAACTTTTACCTTAAGGAATAGCCCACAAAAGCCCATTTTTCTTCCACCTCTTTCCGTCAAAAATCGCCCACCAGCGTTACCCACAAGTTTACCCACACTTTTTCTTCTTGCCGCCGCTCCAACAATCTCCTCTAAAGCTAGGTTTTCTTCCAAAAACTAGAGAGAAGGGAGAGGGTTTTTCTTAGGAGGGTTTGGAAATGAAATGAAATGGAATGGCCAAGTCTTCCAAGACTTGGCCCTAAAATAGACCACTTATCGATAAAAGGATGGGAGGACACTTGTCACCCTCCCATAGGTTATAAACGAAATATCCTGTTTTCACTTATCATCGCAAGAAAATTCCCTCGGCTTCGGCCGCCGCCGCTCCACTTCCAAAAATAAATCTTCCGTGATGCCGCGCGCGCCTCGATTCGGCGCGCGCGCTGCAACCTGTGACTTCAAGATAATCGGCGCCGCGCCTCGCAGTCCATGGCGCTGCACTTCAGACGAGAATCGCACTGATCGCGCACCAAACTTGTAAATTCCATAACTTTTGACTGATGTCCAAACGATTTAACGGTTTGTTGCGTTGGGATCTAGATTTAACGGACTACACATTAGGCCTTTTAAACACCTCGAAATTCTTAACAACTGGGGTACAACACTCCAAGGTAAACTCAAAATCCGTCCAACACATGTTGTCAACTTATCTATCAACTTTTCACATCTTAAATTCCTTGGTATGTTCTTATCTAACTCCTTGAATTTACTGGGTGTAACACCTTCTAAGCCTCAAAACACACACAAGTGCCCGTATAGTCTTCACTGCCATACTTACCAAAAACAATCATGCCGCACCTGGCCATAACATAACACACGCGCAAATACTTAATTCAAGTCCACGAGGAATCACTTCTAGCATCACAAAACTCCCACCCGAGGTCTAAAATATACTCCTTTCGCACCCTCACTTTACAAAAGAAATGGTCACACATGCTCGCTTCTTCCTTACTCGTCGCATCTTCTTGTACACTTGAATTCTTTCTCATAACTTACCATATTTCATTCTCGATTCAGTTTCAAAACTCGTCACACTTATCCATGCTTTGGAACAAGCTGAACCAACTATCTGAACTTTGCCAACATCGAACCAATCGACGTAACTTACACTTCCGCCTACGAGGCCGTAGGCGACATCCGAACACCGAAATGGTAGCTTAAACACTCTCCACAGAGACAACAATCCTCACGGCTACCCCTGAAATCAAAACACTGGCCCGAGGACGAATATGATACGGAGACTCATCTGAGTTCCTAACCCTGCCTGGTAAAACTTCCAGAAAACGAAAATAGTTGTAACCTGGGCTCCACTGCCTGACATAAGGTGAAAGCAGGCACCTCGTGCAACCTTCCTAAAATAATCATCCCGCAACTTACTACCGAGTATACGGTCTTTACTAGAAGACAAGACGGCTGACCTCCTCGGCCCGACTCTTCGGTCGAATCGATCCACAAACTTCGTCTGTTGTTAACCAAACATGGGCCTAACACCCTCGTGACTTATCACAAGGCGGGACCACCGCAAACCGACTTACCACCATATAGCCGCGGGTTGACCCGCAATGTGGCCTCAACCCGACCCTAACGCTGAAACACTAGCTTCCCGATCCGGAAAACTCTCACAATCAAGTCACGAAAACCTAGTGGTCTTCTTAGATCAACTACCCTCTTTCATTTCACACTACCCAGAGACTTATTATACAACATAGCTCACGTGCACTATGCACTCCGGTAAGAATCAAACATAACAATACATCTTCACCCGAGATGGCTTTACCCCTAAGGTTTCCACGTATAAGGCTCTAAGGCTCACACTTTCCTATCCTCAATCTTTCACGGTTACTAACCATGATTTCTAATCACAATTTACACACGCTATCGAACATAGTACTTAAGATATACTCATCTTATCACACATGCTAATCCCAGAGGTTAAAGATATGCTGAATCGCTTCACTCCCTTAATCGTTCTAATCAAACCCGCGTGCAGGCTCATAGCTAAGGAGGTGACGAACTACCCACCGATCACGGCGCCGAGTCCTCCTACTTGGACATCCTTTCGACACCTGGACCTGACGGCCGTAGGTACAACAAGTACCAACTAAAAGACGACATTCCCCGGGATGACGCCTGTCACACTGTGAACCGGAAGCTCGAGCTCACCAACTCTGCATACCGAACGCCCCGAACCCCGCGGAGGACCACTGACCAGGTGGATGTGCATAATCTAATCCATTGGTGAGGTGACTCACCGAAAGTTACCAAAGGACCTTGCTGCTTCCGCCTCTTCGCCGCCTCGTTAACCCGCCGATCTCTACGTTTCTCGGCTGCGTATACGCCCGCATACGTGCCATGCTCGCTTCAATCAAGAACTACTTGCACAACCCTCTCGTTGATATTCATCAAGACTCGCGACATCGGTATACTCTCGTAGCCAAATCCATAGCTAGTAACAGGTCGCCTTTCGCAATCTAAATTCATCGTTCGATGGCCGCGAACCTGGTTCAAATATCATGGCGCAGTGGCACCGTCGTCGCCGCTAAACTCTCTTGGGGCTAGTGACGCCGCAGAACTCCCCAAATGAAGCACCACCCGTGATGATTGGGCTGTGCCCACGCAACCTCCGAACTCTACTGCAGACTCCGCCGCTTTGCCTCCCGGGCTCGGCTTTACATAGAGGCATAGCGGTGAGGGAAAGAAATACGTTAGAGGGGTCCAACTTATCACACACTCTACGCACGATCTGCGAATGAGAAGAATGGAAACTAATCCTAAATATCCTATAGCCTCACGATTATTAGTGCGCGCACCACACACCGATAATCAAGACTCTATCGATACGATCAGACACTTTCCGAGATTAATCGCTCGATACCACTTTTGTCACGACGAACTCGCCCGTGGATCGTGCCTTACAGGCACCCTAGTGATACAACATCGAGAAAATCAGCGGAATATAAAAACATAAACATGAAACGAGATATAAGATCATAAACAAAGCAACCAAACGGTTACCTTCCAATAAAATATATGTACAACTCTTTTAAACCGAGCTTTAATCCTTATTACAACCCCGCCACAACAAAGACTACTGCACCTCTAAGAGTTTTTATACAACATGACGGATAGGGCCCCGATACCACGAATGTACAAGAACCTACAACTCGTGGTAACATACCAAAGATAAGCCTCCGAGAAACGGAGCTTCTCAAACGTTGACTGTGACTCATGGCGAGAGGATCAACTCGTGTACCTTTACTGCGGATGAACGCACTCAAAGGAGGTCGATAACAGTACCAAGTATGTGAAACGAAAATCAGAAATGAAATCATAGCGCTTATATAAAGCAGAGACATGTATGATAACCAACTCTGATCCATAGTAATTAAGCGAATATGTCAAGTCGTGACTCACGCCTCAAAGTCATCACTCAAATACAACTATGGGTCTCACGCCCACAACATCAATCATGCCCGTGGAATACCTTCCTCACCGCCATCTATGATATAAAAGCACCAAGGAATACACATGAACACCAGGTCCCACCTGTGTCATAATAAAACCGTACGGGGTAAGTACGAAGGCATAGCCGACTACTAAAACCCACAGTACCAATCAAGGTCATAAACTGTATCATGAGATCTGTCTAGACCGCCACATGATCGGCCGCCACTCGCTCGCATATCTAATGCGCGTCTAGTCTGGAACTTCCCGCAGACTCGCATAGTTCGCCACATCGGCCGCATGAGGTATTCCTCGCATCGAGGGTAGCTACTCCGCGATCCGCCGACTCGCGATCCGCACGGGCCACATAGACCGCATGACCACAAGGGCCGCACACTAACCTGGAACTCTCGCAGCTCCGCATAGGCCCCCAGGACCCGCATGAGGTATTCTCGAATCATGGTCCCAGACCGCCTGAGTCTACCCCGCATCGGAGGGCAGCTTAACCCCCGGAAACATGTCAAGAGGTGAGTGATGTAATACTAGCATAACGGCTTACCGTTAAACAACACAAGCACAACAAGGGAAACCCCTTTTCACAAACATCACCAAATACTAACACACGTAGCATCCTAATATGTTTACTTATCTAATCAACAAGAAAGTATTACAAGGCTATCACAAACCAATACAATCAAGTATTTCACACAAGGTACTTCCTTCTTTATGTTAACAAGTTCGGTTTTTTATCCCCAAAGTACTTCATACATTAACTCTTTAAAAGATACGTTACTTTCACAAAAGTCACACAATACCCGTAGTATGAAAATAGAGTGACTATCCTTTTAAGTAAACCAAACAATTCCCTTTGTAAAGAAAATCAAGTAACAACATTCTTTTCCAAACGTTCAAGTTTTCCTAATTTCAACTTACTCAAGTTTCTCATTTTCGAAAGGTTTTGCAGTTCATAGTATTAATCACTTACTAATATAATTCTCCTTTAAAACAATCTGAGAACCATATACCTTATATGTGAGTAGGTTATTCTTGTTTATAACAATCTTATAACAGCAGCCATGATCTAGGAAATGTAATATCATTTTGTCTCATCTTAGCTTCTATGCAGATGGAGGTTTCTACCGGTTTTAATAATACCTGATTAGTCAATACATTTCCCTTTATTAGCGCTGCTGTGGTTTGCTCGATACTTATTCTCATTTCCGAAATCAGTAAAACCTTATTCTTTTAAAATCAAGTACTCATTACTCGCGAATGAGGTTTTACAACATTTATAACAAAATGTTACATATCAAGTCAATTAGGTTAAGTCTCTTATCTTTTAATATCAAGTCTCTTAACTTTTACAATAAATAAACCATTTTGTTACCTACATAGAGTCGTTATAACTAACTTCCCATAAAGCTATTATAACACCCTATGTTTTGAACCAACCAAACTCATTTAACACATGTACGTCTACCGTACTACATAGTTTACAAAACATCATGCTAGAAATGATAGGAAGAGGTTCACATACTTCGCGACGATTATCGACTATTAGCAAATAGCTCCACAGTATTGTACCCCTGCTAGCCTTTTCCACTCATCAAGTAGAATACGCTACTTGCGATCTCCACCTATATAGGCCACAAACGCTATTAACTTCTAAACACTCGGTTCTATATTCTACGAAAATTCGCGACTTCCCCACAAACAGCGTAAAATCCCCTCCTCTATCGAGGCCGGCGACCAAGCCAACCAGGGGGGGTTTATACGTCTACCCGGACGTATACAATTCTATAACACAGTAATACCACGCACGTCTATCAGAATACGATCTATGTAATTACAGTTCAGTTCTCTTCTTTATTCAGGCTTAAGTCAAAAAACATTGCCGCAAAGCTTATTCTCAGATCTATATATAGTATACTTCAACTATATAATCCTACAACATGTAATTTCCAATTACGTTAGTGGACAAGAATATTTACCTCGATAAGCCCAAAATTATCCAAGTTATAATGGCGATCTGAGCAAGGTTTAGCTCCTACTCCGTGCGCCCAACCCGCTCCAAACAACCCTTAGAAGTTCTACGCAACTTCTACTTAACACTTCAACCGATTATGAAGGTTTTCCTTAGGGTTTCGGTTTGAGACAAAAAGGACATAATGTAGTATTTCCGGGCTCTACGTATAGAGGTATCTTTGGAATACTACAAGGTACACGGCTAAGGTAATTTGGGTATAGTAACAATACTTTTGAGAGTATTTCTACCAAGAGGGGGGGTATTTATACGAGACAACACCACAAGGAGGGTGTATACCCCTCGACCAACCCCACTGAAGGGGGTACTCGCTGAGGGGAGGGTTCTCGGCCAAAGGGCCTCACCAGGGGAGGGACGAGAACACTACAAGAGAGGAGGATTTTAGACTTAGGAAATTATTTTGGATGAAGAAGTCTTCAAGGGAGGGTATTTATAGGCCAAGCAAAGGCCAACCAATGGCCAAGATCTAGCCAAGTGCTATGCAAGTGTAGGGCCAAGATGTGCCCAAGTGCCCCCTAGTCCCTACTCCGCAAAACCCTCACAAATATCTACACAAATATCTACCACAACTTGCCCATCCATTCGGCCCTATGCCGCCCTCAAGTCCACCAATGAGAGGGTGCCAAGTGTTGCCCTCTCGTTGGTCCAAAACATTCCATCTCTCGGAAAAATCCGCAAAAATACTAAATGACATAGCCGGAATTTTCCCTTCGCAAAGTTTGTAAAACGTTTTGTCGAAAAACGACTCTAACCGGGTGTTGTGCACAATAATTATTTCGGCCAAGGGTGGCACATGGGGTGACACGTGTCGCCCCCCGATTCGCCCAGAATATTTCATCTTCCGAAAATATCCAAAATACCGGAAATCTCAAAAACAAAGTGGGCCCCACAAAACAGTAAATTTCTCCCGTGGGCCCCACGTGACCATTTCCGAAAATAAAATCTCAAAATTCTAATATAATTTAAGAAGCCCATATACCAAATCTGGGAATCCAATTCCCATTAACGAACCTTTTTCTTCACAAAAACCGGAAACTTTTCCGTCGAAAACTCACATCTTTCTTTCTTTTCAAAATTTTTGTCGTACTCTCGTACGTACGTCCTCACATACATACCCTGCAACTACGGGGTATAACAGCCACAAACCCGGGGAATGACCCCGCAACGAATAATATATTACTGGCACAAATCCGGCTATCACACATAACATAAGCACTACCGGCTTATCATACAATACATAAGCAAGTTAAGAAATCCTCTAACTTCTTATTATTCTTGTTATACATATATACACTCTCATTTTAGTTTACCTAAGGCACTATCATGTCTTTTATAAAAATCCGGGAATTTAACCCAAAGTACTACGTACTTCTATTCTTTTTTAAAATGACTCATTTCATTATAAACCTTCCAAGACACTAATAACCGTAGTATCAAGTTACAATTTCTTTTCAAGACAAGTCACAATACTCTTAGAAATAAAGTTAGGTTTCTAAATCAAGTGACTCATTTTCTTATAAAACTTTAGGCAATTGATGCCTTAAAATCGAATTGCCTTCCATTAAATCAAGCCATTTATTTTTCCATAAAGCCAATATAACCAACTCCCCATAAAGTCATTGTATTCACTTTATACCTTAGTCAAGTACAATTTCCTATCCAAGGGACTTATACGTTTAAAACGAAACAAGTATCACAATACTTTAAAACTCTTCAAGTCCCTTAACATACTTAAATTACTTAGAGTAAACCACTCTTTAAACTTTCCATAACAACAAGTATGAAGATACTTTCAACATACTTAAAGTCTCTTAGCTTTTGAAAACCAAGATATCCTTAATAATTAAACAAGTGAGTTAATTACCTAACTCAAACAACTTGGGCATTCTTAAAATAAGCCAAGGATATCAAATAAACTAGATTGTCAAAATCTTGTCGTCTAGTACTATACATTTACACTTGATCATGCTCAAGAGATAAAAAGTTCCACATACCTCTTGGTTTAATCCACTTGCTAAGTCGATCGCGTCGTAGTATGTCAACCTATAATGACCATAGTACGTCTATTAACTTCTAGTTTCTAACGTAGAATATTCCAAGTGCAAGTCACTAAATTCTACGGAAAATCGGACAGCACTTCCTTTGTTTCTACTCACTTTGCCACCTTTTTCAAGGCCGAATACAATAACCAAACACACCACATTTAAGGAACAATCCAAGCAATTAATCAATAGGGATTACACGCCTACTAGGCGTGTAAAATTAGCCCACAACGATAACAAACTAATACAACTACTAGTCCAATTTCGCCACAATGTATATAACAATACCAATTCTTATTCAATTTCCAATTCAATCCAAATTGGTAGCATAATATGATATCAAGCGCCATTAATTATAGCTACTACATTTTCCAAGTAGGTAACATGCGATAATTCAATTTATCGATCAAATTGGATTTCAATTTCAAATGGCTAAATATGTCATTTTCGGATTTTGAGCTTCCAATTCCATAACACTTATCAAACTTCATAACACATATCACATGACCAGTTATAACTTATCATAACATGAAATCTTCAATTACAAAAGTAAAACGAAGATTATACCTCAATTAGCCCAAATATGATCCAAGAGTACAAGTCGATCTCTAGCACCTTTAGCTCCTCCTTTCGACATTCCAATCCACCCCAAGCCACCCCAGAAGCTTATGAAAAACTCATCTTCAAGTTTCAACTTCAAAGTTGAATAACCCTTTAGGTTTTCGCCTTGACTAATCGAAAAACACCATTTTTCCGGAATCTTTCTATTAAGAAACACTTACAATACCCTTAGGTACCTTGGTTTAAAGTATGGGAATTATTGGACAAAAATTGCAAAATTTCTTCTTCAAACCCTAGCCTTGGCCGAGAGCCTCCCACATTTTCATCAAGTTTTCTTGAAAAATTTGCTAAGTGTTAAGCCTTGTCTTGCACTTAGTAAGCTTATATAAATAATTGGAGGGTCAAGATTAGAACAAATGGGTGGTTTGGATGCATCTCACAAGGATCAAGCCAAGTGGCATTGACTTAGTCAACAATGTCAAGCTAATTTGTCTTGCAAGACTTGGTCTTTTAAATTATGGTCAAATGACCATTTCCTCCATCACATTTTCGTCCAAGACCATTAAGGGGGGGTGACACGTGTCGCCCTCCCGTTCGTCACAATATTTCATTTTCCGACAAGTGTTTACTCGTCTCAAACCTTAACATTGTTGAGTTCTTACGTACGTTCTTATAAACATATCCTGAAATTCCGGGGTGTAACAATTTTGGCCATGTCCCATTTCGTCCAAGGCAACCATAAGGGGGGTGACACGTGTCGCCCTCCCATTCGTCACAATATTCGTTTTCCGACAATTTCATAATTCCGATAAATTTTTACAAGTCTCAAATCTTAACATTAGGAATTCTCACGTACGTTCTTAAAAAATGTCCTGTAAATACGGGGTGTAACAATAAGTCTGCCCATAAAGGTATACTGCATAAAAATAGGAGGCTCACGATCAAAGAAGGGTCCCTCGCCCGCAGTATCGATAAGCAATCCTACTCCTGGGACTATTTCACCCGCATAGGTCCTGTGGACCCGCATGAGGTATTCCTCGCATAGGCTGTACCCGCCCGCATGGGACTATTTCACCCGCATAAGCCCATAAGGACTCGCATGAGGTATTCCTCGCATCATGGGTAGCAAATCCATGAAACAGGTGGTATAACGTCTTGGGGGTTTACCCCTCATTTATACTCTTACCCTGAAGCAGGTGGTATAACGTCTTGGGGGTTTACCCCTCATTTATACTCTTACCCTGGAGAAGGTGGTATAACTTCTTGGGGGTTTACCCTCGTTTATACTCTTACCACGGAGAAGGTATAACTTCGGGGTTTACCTCGTTTATACTCTTACCCTAACTCAATAGCCATCATACATAACATAAGCCCTGCAGCTTATCATACATAACATAAGCATTACCGGCTTATCATACATAACATAAGCCTACCGACTTATCATACATAACATAAGCACCACCGGCTTACCATACATAACATAAGCACCACCGGCTTACCATACATAACATAAGCACCACCGGCTTATCATACATTACATAAGCAAGTTAAGAAATCCCCCTAACTTCTTATTAGTCTTATTCTCATACACTCTCATTTTAGTTTACTTAAGGCACTAACATGTCATTATAAAATCCGGGAATTTAACCCAACGCACTACGTGCCTCTACTCCTTTAAAATGATTCTCTTTCAAATAAAACTTCCAAGATACTAATAACTGTAGTATCAAGTCATATCTACTTTTCTAGACAAGTCACAATACTTTTTAGAAATACATTTAGGCTTCTAAATCAAGTGACTTCTTTCTTTAAAACCTTAAGCAATTGGTACCTTTAAAACAATTTGCCCTTCTTTATTTCAAATCATTTCTTTGCTTACAATACTGAATAAAGCCATTCTTTTAATCTTCCATAAAGTTGTTATAACCAACTTCCCATAAAGCCGTTATAACTCTTTATGTCTTAGACAAATTCATTCCTTTTATAACCAAGAGACTTATACTTTCAAATCGAATTACATAGCTTTCAAAATACTTCAAGTCTCTTAACTTTTAAGAAAACCAGTTTCTTAACTTAGAGTATCAAGCTTCTTAACTTTAGAAATCAAGTCTTTCCAAGTCAAGTATTCTATACTTGTAAATCAATTCATTTCTTCCTTTAAGAATCAAGTCCCATAACTTGAAAAATAAAGTCTCTTAACCTTTTAAAAATTTGAGGTTCATAGTCTTAAAACTTCATACGTAAATTCTTATAAATTAAGTAACATATACTTTGGTGCGTTGTGAATAAGTTATACTTATTTATAACGATCTTAATCAAGTAGCCATGATCTAGAAAATGTAATACAATTTTGTCTTATCTTAGCTTCTATGCAGATGGAGAATTCTACTCATTTTGACTTAATTGATTGTCATTACATTTTCCTTTATTAACGCTGCAGTGGCTTGTTCGATACTTATTCTCATTGTGCCGTAACTTAGCCAAGTCAACTTGGCTCCAAATACCTCCTAACGACTCTTACCAACATCCCCCATAAGACTTGGTAAGAACTTAGGATAACTTAGACATAATCTTTACGTAGAGTAAATCAACATACATACCTCTTAACTTCTAAGAGTAGAAGGAATCATGAAATAGTACTACATGTATATTCCATACCTAGAATTATGTCAAAAGAAGGAAGAGGTTCACATACCTCGCGACGATTATCGACAAATAGCAAAATGCTCCAAAGTACTTCAACCTTGATAGCTATTCCATCCTTCAAGTAGAATACACTATACTTAGTACTTCAACCTATAATGGCCATAAATACGTCCATTAAACCTCTAGCTTCAAACGTAGAATATTCTAAGTGCAAAGTCACTAAATCCTATGGAAAATCGGACAGCACTTCCTTTGTTTCTACATACATTTCCACCTTTTTCAAGGCCGAATTCAATAACCAAACACGCCACATTTAAGGCTCAAAACAACAACCAATCAAAGGGGATTAGACACCTACAAGACGTGTAAAATTCCGCCCCACAATTAATACCAATTAAGTCCTTAATCAAGGTCATTCTCGGCTAACTTATTCAATAACACAAAGTTCTTTCCAATTCCTTTTCAATCCAACTTCTTAGGTCTAACATGTTATATAGTCATAAACAACTTAGCAATTATAACCACCTTAATCAACTCTTTAGATAACATGCGACGACTAAACTAGTAACTAAATTGAATTACAAACTTAAAGGCTAAATCATGCAACCTTTGGATTCCATCCAAATATTCCATAACACATATCATTCTTCATAATATAATCCACATGATCATTTCTAACTTCTACAACATGAAATCTTGAATTATAATAGCAAGACGGAGATTATTACCTCCTTAAGCTCAAAATGATCCAAAACCCTAAGTCGATCCTTAGCAACTCCAACTCCTTTTCTTGACGTTCCAATCCGCTATTTGCAACCCTTAGAAGCTTTTGAAAAACTCCTCTTCTATTTCCAACTTCAAAGTTGAAGAACACCTTGGGTTTCCGCCTTGCGACTAACGTAAAAATGTGGTTTTTCCGAAATCTTTCTATTGAGATATCCTTACAATACCCTTAGGGACCTTGGGTTAAAGTCTTGTGGCTAAAGAACCACAAACGAAAATATTTTCTTGCTCAAAAGGAGCAAACCCGAGAGCTCAATGTTGAAGAACAAGGTGTTGTGATTTTTTCTAAGTGTTGGAAGACAAATATTGCTACTAGTGTGCTTATATAATACATTGGAGGGTCTAGATCATAACACTTGTAAAGTTTGGAGGGAAGAGATCAAGCCAAGTGGCTCTTGACTTAGTCAACAATGTCAAGCTCTTAGCTTGCAAGACTTTGTCATCTAAACTTTGGTCAAATGACCATTATACCCTTGTCTCAATTCGACCAAGCCATGAGGGAGGGGGGTGCCACGTGTCTCCCTCCCATTCATCCATAAAATTCCGTAAACCTCGTGGGTCCCACAAAACGTAAAATTCCTCGGGTGGGCCCCACGTGACCAATTCCGTAAAAATAAATTTCCATAATGAAAATACATTCAATAATCCTCAACAAATGCATTTTGAGAATCCAATTCTCCTCAACGAACATATTTCCTTTCCGACGTTCGGAAGATTTTCCGTCGAAAAAAACAATTCTTCCTTTCGTACCAATTTCAAGTCTTGTGTTCCTTACGTACATTCTCTTATACATGTCCTAGACTTACGGGGTGTAACAGCTGTCTTATTAGGTTGAATCCTCTCTGACCTATTCTTATGAAACAGTTATGCCTCCACGGAAGGCGACCAAGGCCCAGAAGGGCAAGCGGCGGCGGAGGCGCTGGCGGTACTCGAGAGTTACTCGGACTCGAGCCTGGACTATGCACGAGGTAGTAAGCGGTCGGCGAGTTCAGCCACGCCGACGATATTAGAGAAGCGAGAGCGGCGGTAGCTCGGAGGTTCGTGCAGAGCCTCGGTCCGCACACCGGAGCCGAGTATAGAGACTACGGAGCGGTCGGTTATTGACCAAAGATAGTAGCGAGGCGCCGGCGAGAGAAGGTGGCTAACCCTAGAGCCGACAGTTTGCGGATTCGGGATATTTTGGGTTTTCATCCACCCGAGTTTTATGGTTCGAGGTCTGAGGAGGATCCGTAGGAGTTCATTCGGCAGTTACAGTGGACTATGCAGGTTCTTAGGGCTTCGGAGACAGAGTCAGTTATGCTAGCATCTTACCGGTTACGCGATATTGCGTTGAACTGGTTTGAGTCATGGGAGCTGTCGAGAGGTGAGGATGCTCTTCCAGCTGTTTGAGAGGAGTTCACATGGGCCTTCATGGATCACTTTTTGCCTCCTGAGATGAGGAGAGCCCGCGTAGATAGATTCTTGACCTTGAGGCAGAATGGGAGGACTATCAGAGAGTACAACGTGGAGTTTGACTCTTTGGCCAGGCATGCGCACACCATTGTAGCTGACATGACGGACAGAGTTCATCGTTATGTGATGGGGCTAGACCGTCATATGATTACTGCATGCTTGGGGGTGGCTCTTCAGCCCAGTATGGATATTGCCAAGATGCAGGCCTATGTGTAGGGGATAGAGGACAGAGAGAGGGAGGATCAGCTTGACGCCGGCCAGCCCAAGAGGGCCGGGCAGGTCTCGAGCGATTTGAGGCGACAACCTCGGCAGACTAGGTCCACATTCCACCAGCCTGAGTGCTCCTTCCGGTTTTACGCGGGAGGTCGATCGGCCAGTCATTTAGGAGCAGGTCAGGGCTCCAGGACTTCGGGGTTTCAGGGAGGCAGAAACCGTCACCGATCGAGACCACCCACATCTCAGTGTGCTCAATGCGGTAGGTCTCACCCGGGTGAGTGTCGTATGGCTTCGGGAGCTTGTTACTCTTGTGGCCAGCATGGCCATTTGAGGAGATATTGTCCGTCCAGAGGCGGCGGGAGTGGTATGGTTCAGCCGACAGGGTCAGTCGCTGGATCTTCTTCTTCTGTGGTTATGCGCCCAGGAGGGCAGGGTGTTCACGAACTGGCAGGCCGCGGCAGAGGTCGTGGTGGTGGTCCCAGTTCTAGCGGTCCACAGAACCGTATTTATTCCTTAGCCAGCCGCCAGGATCAGGAGGCTTGCCCTGACGTCGTCACAGGTACATTATTGATTTCATGATGTGACGTATATGCTTTGATAGATCCAGGTTCTACCTTGTCCTATGTGTCCCCTCTTATTGCGGGTAGAATCGGGATAGAGCCGGTGTCGATAGAGCCTTTTGAGGTGGCTACGCCAGTGGGTGATTCGGTGTTAGCTGAGCGGGTGTATAGAGGTTGTCCGGTGTTTATTTACGATCGTCCGACCGCAGACTTGATAGAGTTGGAGATGGCGATTTTGATGTCATTATGGGTATGGGTGGTTGGCTTTTGTTATGCCAGCGTTATTTGTAGAAACGAGTTGGTTCGGTTCCGTTTCTGGCGAGCGATTATCAGTGGAAGGGCAACACGCGTCGTAGAGGTAGGTTTATTTCTTACCTCAAGGCTAGGAAGATGGTGCGAGCGGTACATCTATCATCTGTTGGTATTTGATACGAGGCCGAGGTGCGATTCTTGATCGATGCCGTGGTTAGGAGTTTCGGATGTGTTCCCAGACGATCTTAGGGTATCCTCACGAGAGGGAGATTGAGTTTTGTATTGATACGTTGCGGACACTCGACCTATTTCTATTCCGCCATACGAGATGGCTTTGCCGAGTTGAGGAGATGAAGGACCCGGTGAAAGATTTCTTTGGAAAAAGGTTTTATCGAGCCTAGTGTTTCTCCACGGGAGCGCGGTTTTGTTTGTGAAGAAGAAGGATGGGGCGTTGCGTATGTGTTGATTACTGAGCGGTGAATAAGGTAACCATCAAGAATAGGTATCCCTCCCGGGATTGATGATTTGTTTGACCGATTGCGAGGTGCGAGGTGTTTCTCCAAGATAGACTGCGATGCAGTTATCATCAGTGCGAGACGAGGCGAGATATCCCAAAGACTGCATTCAGGACCCGATATGGGCACTATGAGTTCAGGGTTATGTCTTTCGGTTTGACCAACGCTCCAGCGGTATTTATGGATTTGATGAATTGGGTGTTCAAGCCATTTTTGGATACATTTGTGATAGTATTCATTGATGATATCCTGGTTTATTCGCGTCTGAGCGAGAGCATGCAGATCACGAGGCGTACTTGGGTCCTCGGGCCGGCGATTCGCCAAGTTCTCCAAGTGTGAGTTTTGGTTGGCCTCGATGGCATTCATGGGCACATTATTGGGTGATGGTGTTCAGGTGGATACGACAAAGATTGAGGCAGTCAAGTCTTGGCCGAGACCTACTACTCCGACCGAGGTGCGCAGTTTCTTAGGGCTGGCAGGTTATTATCGTAGGTTTGTGGAGCAGTTTGCTTCAATTTCAGCACCGTTGACTAGGCTGACTCAGAAGGCAGCCAAGTTCCAGTGGACAGAGGCTTGCGAGAAGGGTTTCCAATTGCTGAAGGAAAGGTTGACTACGGCTCCAGTTCTTACTCTTCCGGAGGGGATTGACGGGTACGTGATTTATTGTGATGCCTCGGGTATCGGGCTAGGGTGTGTTTTGATGCAGCACGACAAGGTTATAGCCTATGCTTCCCAGCAGTTACGGAAGCATGAGAGGAATTACCCTACCCACGACTTAGAGTTGGCCGCATTTTACATGTCTTGAAGATTTGGAGACATTATTTGTATGGGGTTCATGTGGATATTTATACAGACCACAAGAGCCTCCAGTATATCTTTAGGCAGAGGGAGCTGAACTTGCGACAGAGACGGTGGTTAGAGTTGTTGAAAGATTATGATGTTGATATTCTATACCATCCGGGGAAAGCCAACGTAGTTGCTGATGCCTTGAGTCGTAGATCGATGGGAGCACATCGGATGTACAACTGAGAGGCGGGACATGGTCCGTCAGATCCATCAGCTAGCGAGCCTTGGGGTTCGTTTGATCGATACCGACGATAGTGGGGTACGGGTTCGTGAGGTTGCCGAGTATTCCATCGTTGATGAGGTAAAGAGGCGACAGTTTGAGGACCCAGTATTTGAGTACGCAGTATCGACGCGCTTTCGGGAGGAGAAGAGTCTATTCGAGTAGCGCGATGGGTGCTAAGATATGAGGGCGATTGTGTGTTCCGATGTGACAGACTTCGTCGCCAGATTCTAGGAGGCACACGGTGCTCGTTATTCTATTCATCCTGGTCGACCAAGATGTACCATGACCTCGAGATGTTTGTATTGGTGGGATGGCACGAATAGGGGCGTGGCGAGTTTTGTTGCCTGTCCTAATTGCCGCAGTCAAGGTCGAGCACCGAGGCCCGGTGGATTATTGCTATTGAGATTCGACTTGGAAGTGGAGGTGATCAACATGGACTTTATTCTGGTTACCTCGTACTCGGAAGTATGACTCCATTTGGGTTATTGTTGACAGTCGAAATCAGCCCATTTCCTTCGATCGGGGCAGCGTTTTTGGTGAGGACTATGACAGATTGTACATCAGAGAGATTGTGAGGTTGCACGGTGTCCCTGTGTCTATTATATCAGATAGAGGAGCGATTCGGCTAACTTCGGAGGTCTTTCCGGAAGGATTACGACACAAGTGAGTCTCGACAACGTTTCATCCTCGATCGACGGCGGCAGAGCGTACTATCCATACACGAGGATATCTGCGAGCTGCGTGATTGATTTCAGGGGTAGCTGGGAGGATCATTTGCCTCTTGTGGAGTTTGCTTATAACAACAGCTACCATTCCAGTATACAGATGGCGCCATACGAGGCATTGTATGGGCGGAAATGCAGGTCGTCGATTGGTTGGTTCGACGTGGACGAGGTGCAGTTAGTTGGCCCAGACTTGGTTTAGCAGGCTGTGTATAAGGTGAAGCTTATCCAGGAGAGACTGTTAGCAGCTCAGAGTCGGCAGAAGTCATATGCAGATAATCGGCGTCGGCATTTGGAGTTTCAGGTAAACGATTGGGTCTTCCTGAAGGTATCACCCATGAAGGGTGTGATGAGATTCGGAAAGAAGGGGAAACTCAGCCCAAGGTACATTGGGCCCTAACAGATCATCCGTAGAGTAGGCAAGGTTGCCTATGAGTTGGATCTGCCATCAGAGTTAGAGGCGGTACATCCGGTCTTCCATGTTTCTATGTTGCGGAAGTGTATCGGAGATCCAGCGAGAGTTTTCCCTGCTAGTGAGGTCCAGGTGACAGAGGGGTTATCGTATGAGGAGTCGATAGCGATACTCGATCGCCAGTCAGCGATTGCGACCAAGGATGTGGCTTCCGTCAAAGTCTTATGGAGGAATGATAACCGGGAGGAGATGACTTGGGAAGCAGAGGAGGACATGTTGAGGAAGTATCCTCACTTATTCCCTACACCTTCAGGTAATTCATTTTCCCTTACTTGTCAAGTTTTAATTGAAGTATTTCTTTTTGCTTAAATACTATTATGTGGCCATATGTAGCATTATTTGTATGTCGGGGTTGTGAAAGGAAACTATGTCGCTAATTATAAGTTTGACTCCGAAAGAACATTCGGGGACGAATGTTTCTAAGGGGGGAAAAATGTTACGCCCCGTATTTACAGGATATGTTTTAAGAATGTACGTGTGAATCCCAAATGTTAAGATTTGAGACTTGTAAAAATTTATCGGAATTATGGAATTGTCGGAAAACGTAATATTGTGACGAATGGGAGGGCGACACGTGTCACCCCCCTTATGTTGTCTTGGACGAAATTTAGCATGGACAAAAGGGTCATTTGACCATTGTTAGGAAGACAAGTCTTGCAAGTTGAAGAGCTTGACAATGTTGACTTAGTCAATGGGACCACAAGTCTTGATATTTAAAAGAATTCCATCCAAGCCACACATTTGTGTACATATTGACCCTCCATTGAACTATATAGTAGTACTAGCAGCAAGATTAACTTCTACACTTAGAAAAAAATTCAAGAATTTGAAGAACACATTAGGGTGCTCTCGGGTTTGCAAGCTCCCAACAAGAAAAAAATTTGTTTGTTGTCCATTTAGCTCCACACTTTGAACCAAGGTTCATGAGGGTTTTGTAAGGGTATCTCAATAGAAAAATCCCGGAAAAAGATAGTTTTCGTATTAGTCGCAAGATGAAAACCTAGTTGCTTTTCTAGGTTTTATTTGGAAGATTGAAGGAAAGTTGTTTGTGTTATTCTAAGGGTCTCAAGTGGCGGATTGAAGTGTCTAGAAGAGGCTCTAAGTTGCTAGGGAGCGACTTCGGATTTGAAGTTGTACTAAGACTCGTTGAGGTAATAATCTTGTCTCTTAAAGTGTTACAAGATTATATATTGTTGTTAGCCTTACTTGTTTGCTAGCATGAAGTATATGTGTTGAAGTTTTATAAGTATTATGGATGGTTGTAGCCTAAAATCCGAAATGTCATATAAGCCATTTGAAGTTGGATTACAAATTGGTCGTTAATTAGAATCGTCGCATGTTACTTACTTGAAGATTATAGTAGTTATAATCGATTGCGACTTGATATCATGTTATGCTAACAACTTGGATTGAAATGGAAATTGGATAAGAATTGGTGTTATTTTATCTCAATGTTGCCGAATTGTCCTAGTAGTTTGTATTAGTTTGATATCATTTGTGGGGCGGAATTTTACACGTCTAGTAGGCGTGTAATCCCCTATTGTCAATTACATTGTTGGGCCTTAAATGTGGCGTGTTTGGTTATTGAATTCGGCCTTGAAAAAGGTGGCAAAGTATGTAGAAACAAAGGAGGTGTTGTCCGATTTTCCGTAGAATTTAGTGACTTTGCACTTATAATATTCTACGTTTGAAGAAAGACGTTAATAGACGTATTGTGGACATTATAGGTTGACATACTACGGGCGGGATATTGTACTTGGCAAGTGGTTTGACCCGAAGAGGTATGTAGAACTTTCCTATTTTTTCAGCATGAATAGTTGCACGTATATAGTACGGTAGACGTACAAGACCTTGATATCCTTTACTTGTTTTATGAATAGCCAAGTTGGGTGAGTTAGGAGATTAACTCACTTCTTTAAAAGTATTAAGGATGTCTTAAGTTTTTAAAGTTAAGGGACTTGAAGAGTTTTAAAGTATATGATACTTGTTTCGTTTTAAACGTATAAGTCCCTTGGATAGGAAATTGTAATTGGCTAAGGTATAAAGTTAATATAACGACTTTATGGGAAGTTGGTTATATTAGCTTTATGGAAAGATAAATAAGGATAAAATGACTTGATTTAATGAAAGGAAAATTGATTTTAAGGCATCAATTGCCTAAGGTTTTATAAGAAAAGAAGTCACTTGATTTAGAAGCCTAATTATATTTCTAAAAGTAATTGTAACTTGATACTACGGTTATTAGTATCTTGGAAGTTTTATATGAAAAAGAGTCATTTTTAAAAGAATGGAAGTATGTTGTACTTTGGGTTAAATTCTCGGATTTTTATATAGACATGTTAGTGCCTTAAGTAAACTAAAATGAGAGGGTATATGAACAAGACTAATAAGAAGTTAGGGTATTTATTAACTTGCTTATATATTGTATGATAAGCCGGTAGTGCTTATGTTATGTATGATAAGTCGGTAGGGCTTATGTTATGTATGATGGCCGGTTGAGCTAGGGTAAAAGTATAAATGAGGGGTACACCCCCAAGACGTTATACCACCTTCTCCAGGGTAAGAGTATAAATGAGGGGTAAATCCCCAAGACGTTATACCACCTTCTGAGTATGATTGAGGGTTAAACCCCCAAGACATTATACCATTCCATGGATTTGCTACCCATGATGCGAGGAATACCTCATGCGAGTCTGTAAGGGCTTATGCGGGTGAAATAGTCCCATGCGGGCGGATACAGCCTATGCGAGGAATACCTCATGCGGGTCCACACGACCTATGCGGGTGAAATAGTCCCAGGAGTAGGATTGCTTAATGATACTGCGGGCGGGTGGTCCTGCTTTGATCGTGAGCTTCCTATTTTTATGTTGTAAGTATATTCTTATTTACTCTCATTGTTAGTAAGGCACAGTGTACTGTAATTTGATTATCATACATGTCTCCGACTTTGTTTTAGACTTATGATGTAATTACAGTATTTTCCAGTTTTACATACTTAGTACATATTGTGTACTGACCCCCTTCCTCGGGGGCTGCGTTCATGCCGCAGGTAGGGGTAAGCAGGTGGTGGATCCTCATTCTTAGGATCACTTATCAGGCGTCAGAAGCTCCATTTCTCCGGAGGCTTGTCTTTTGGTACAGTCTTTCCCTGATGTTGTAGATTTTATGTACATTCAGGGGTATGGCGGGGCCCTGTCCCGCTACAGTTGTTATTCCTAGAGGTCTGTAGTCACATTTTGTGGTTTGGGCTGTAAGGACATAGTTGTAATGTTTTACTTCTGATTATGTATATCTTATGGAAGGAGGCCTTATCGGCTAGCCTGTGATGTTATTGTCTAAACATGTTATATGTTGTGTATGTTCTGTTGCTATTCTCTGATGTATACTTGAACGGGGTGCCCAGGTAGGGCACCAGTCGCGGCCCTAAGGGTATTGTAAGGATATCTCAATAGAAAGATTTCGGGAAAACGACATTTGTATATTAGTCGCAAGGCGCAAACCTAAGTCGTTTTCATAGTTTTGGCTTGGAAATGGAAGAGAAGTTGGTTGTGAACTTCTAAAGGCTTCAAAAGCGGATTGGAGCATAAAGGAAAGGAGCTAATAATTGCTAAGGAGCGACTTTGAATCTTGGAATTTATAAGGGCTTATAAAGGTAACAATTCTTGTCGTTTTAGTAATTAAATTACTTATTGTTGTAGCTATGGATATTAGCAAGCATGGGGTATATAGTATGAAGTTTGATAAGTGTATTGACTATTGGAACCCTAATCCGAAAACTAGTATGTTTAGCCCTTAAGATTGTAATTCAATTTGGTTACTAGTTTAGTCGTCGCATGTTAAGAAAGAAAGGATTTATAGTTGTTGTAATTGTTATTATGTATATAACATGTTGGAATAACAACTTGGATTAAAAAGGAATCGAACGGAAAAATTGACATTGTAGTTGATATGGATGGAAGCCGAGAATGGCTTAACTTGTAGGACAGTTTTATATTAATTGTGGGGCAGATTTTTACACGTCTTGTTAAGGCGTGTAATCCCCTTTGTATTTTCTGAATTATTGGGCCTTAAATGTGGCGTTTGGTTATTGATTTTCGGGCCTTTAAAAAGGTGGAAAAGTACGTAGGAACAAAAGAAGTGCTGCCCGATTTTCCGTAGAATAAGAGACCTAGCACTTAGTATGATTCTACGTTAAAAAGTGAGGAGTTGATAGACATGTTATGATTAATATAGGTTGAAGTACTACGAGTAGCATTTTCTACTTAAAGGATGGAATGGCTCAAAGTTGAAGTACTTTGGAGCATTTTGCTACTTGTCGATAATCGTCGCGAGGTATGTGAACCTCTTCCTTATTTTGACATGATTCTATGTATGGAATATACATGTGGTGCTATTTCATGACTCCTTCCATTCTTAGAAGTTAAGAGGTATGTATGTTGATTTACTCTATGTAAAAGTTACGTCTAAGTTATCCTAGGTTCTTACCAAGTCTTATGGGGGATGTTGGTGAGAGTCGTTAGGAGGTATTTGGAGTCAAGTTGACTTTGCTAAGTTACTGCACGAATGAGAATAAGTATCGAACAAGCCACTACAGCGCTAATAAAAGAAAATGTATCGACAATCAATTAAATTAAAATGAGTAGAATCCTCCATCTGCATAGAAACTAAGATAAGACAAAATTGTATTACATTTTCTAGATCATGGCTGATTTAATAAGATCGTTATAAACAAGTATAACCTATTTACAACGCATGAAAGTATATGTTACTTAATTTAAAGAGTTTGCGTACGAAGTTTAAGACTATGAACCTTGAATTCTTAAAAGGTTAAGAAACTTTATTTTTCAAGTTATGGGACTTGATTCTTAAAGGAAGAAATGACTTGATTTAAAAGTATATAATACTTGATTTGGAAAGTATTGATTTATTGACATTCTAAAGACAAGAGACTTGATTTCTAAAGTTAAGAGACTTGAAGTATTTTAAAAGTTATGTAAATTGATTTGAAAGTATAAGTCTCTTGGTTATAAAAAGAATGAATTAGCCTAAGGCATAAAGTTAGTATAACGGCTTTATGAGAAGTTGGTTATAATAACTTTATGGAAGGTTAAAAGAATGGTTTTTCTCTAGTAATGGAAATTGTCACGACCCGATCTCGTTCGCGATCGTGCCTTACCCCGGGCACCCTAGTGATAACAACATCAGAGAAAATCAGCGGAAATAAAATTTAAACAGGAAACAAGGGACAACATAATAAAACAGGCTAACCAAAACGGTTACCTTCATGTATATACACTAAAACCGAACAGTTACAATCCTTTACAAACCCTGCCCACAACAGTACTACAGACCTCTAAGAATGTAACAACAACTATGACGGGACAGGGCCCCGCCATACCCCTGAATGTACAAGTAACTACAATGACAGAGGACTATACCAAAAGATAAGCCTCCGAAGAAACGGAGCTTCCTAATGTGAATCTGCGATCCTATGAGCGAGGATCAACAAGCGGTGTACCTCTACTGCGCATGAACGCAGCCCCGGTAGGTCAAGCATAACAGTACAGTATGTGAAATCGAAAATATCGTAATGAAATCACATTTCATCATTTTATAAAAACATTTCGTAATAAGTAAACAGTTAGGTCAAGTAAGGGGACGCATATCCCCAGAATAATCACTCACACATAACTATGGGTCTCACGCCCATAATATCACTCATGCCCGTGGAACTCATTCCTCATCACGGCAGCACATGATGTAAAACAACACCCATATGTGAACACGAACACTAGATCTCGCTGCGTCATCAAACCGATCGGGCCAAGTAGAATCGCCCACTACCAGTTCCAAAAGCTAGTTATATCCCTTCACGGGAAAAGTACGGAAGCCAACTACCAGATCCAAAAGCTAGTCACGCAACTGGCCGAGGCAAGTACCACAAGCGAACGTACCATAGCCTACCGTCTCACGAGATACGACCGAGGCAAGTATCTCAAGCTATCTACCAGAGCCTGCCGATACATGAGAAATGACCAGGACAAGTATCTCAAGTGTGCCTGTAACCACATGTACAAATCAATCTCGTGATCGCTCGTCACCGCGGCAAGCTTCATGGATTAGCGGTCCATGGACAAATAACAAAACCCTCACAATGACCGCATGCCCCGGCATCTTACCTCGGAAAGCATGGTCATGAAACCATACTACTGGACGCATGCCCGTGGATCATCCATCGCGTCAGCATGTCCAAAGGAAATAACAAGATAATACTCAAAGTGGACGCATACTCGTGGACCATCCAACGTGTCAGTATGTCCAAGCAATCAATCAGATAGCCGCCTCCCGAGAGACACGGTAGCACAAAATCAAACACTTGCACAACAAAAGCTATCACAACAAGCATAGACAAGTTCAACGTACTTTCCTTCTTTCAAAAAGACCTCTTGTTACGTAAAAGCCACACGATACTAATACTCGTAGTATATAAAGAAAACATGTTTTACTTTTAAAACCAAATTACTTCACCTTCGTAAAAAATCTTTACAAGGCTTTTAAAATCAAGTACTCTATACTTTTTAAACCAAGTGCTTTTCTTTTAAAACAACATCAAGTATACTCTTTTAAAACCCAATTAACTTACTCTTTTCAAAACAAGTAACATATACTTAAAGCAAGTTACTTCTCCTTTTCCGAAAACAAGTCGTTATAAGTCAAGTCTTTTATCTTTCAAGATCAAGTCTCTTAACTTTCAAAATCAAGTCGTTTTACTGTCAAAACCAAATCTTTCTTTTATCTTCATAAAGTCGTTATAACTAACTTCCCATAAAGTCATTATAACACTTTATGTTTTAAGCAAACAAAATTCATTTCACTCACGTACGTCTACCATACTATATAGTTCACAACAATCATGCTCAAGAGTATAGGAAGAATCACATACCTTTTTAGCTTAAACCACAAGCCAAGTCAAGTATGCCGCGCGTAGAAGATCCACCTATAACAACCACAATATATCTATCAATCTCTAGCTCTCTTCGTAGCATATTCTAAGTAAATAGTTCCCTATTCTACGGAAAATCCGGCAGCACCTCCCCCCCGAAAACACATAAATAACCTCCCCCTAACAAGGCCTGCTACCAAGCCAACAACTCCAAGGGGATTACACGTCTAACCGGACGTGTTCAACTATGCTTCACAATAATACTACACAAGTCTACTGTAAATACAGTCCAATCCTTTATAAGCATCCTTCCAATATATCTTATACTCAAATCTAAACTACTACAACATGTAATATCCAATTCTGATAGGGGACACAGATCATTACCTCGATAAGCCCAAAATTATCCAAGATTATAAGTCGATCCTGAGCAACGTTTAGCTCCAAATCCTGACGCTCCAACCTGCTCCAAGCAACCCTTAGAAGCTCCTAACCAACTCCTCTTCAAGATCTAACTCCAACAAGTGAAGAACACTAAGGCTCAACTATGGCAAGTTTCGGCCAAGGTGAAATTCTAAGGCTAGGGGTGTGAAATCTTTTCCAACTCTTGGTACACAATCTTCCTAACACCCTAAGGAAGAACACTTATAAGTTTAGGGATTTTTGGACAACTTTTGCTCAAGAATTTCAAGGCAAAGCCGGAAGCGACCCTACGAGAGGAGGGAGTATTTTTGTCTTGGAAATCAAAGTGTGGGATGAAGAATAAGTCTTGCTTTCATGGGGTATTTATAGAGAAATCAAGGTCCAAGATCAAGGCAAGTGTGTGGTGAGATTGGGGTACAAGTGTGTGTGGGTCCCACCCTCCAAATGGCTACACAAAACACAAGACAAGTGGCTTGCCATTTCGGCCAAGGGACACTTGTCAAGCCAAGTCAGCCAACCTTGGCCACATGGGGGTGACACGTGTCGCCCTCCTACTTGTCCAAAATATTTCGTCTTCCAAAAATATCCAAAATACCGAAAATCTCAAAAACAAAGCGGGCCCCACAAAACCGTAAATTTCTCCCGTGGGCCCCACGTGACCATTTCCGAAAATAAAATCTCATAATTCTAATATAATCCAAGAAGCCTAAATACCAAATCTGGGAATCCAATTCCCATCAACGAACCTTTTTCCTTCACAAAACCCGGAAACTTTTCCGTCGAAAAATCACATCTTTCTTTCTTTCCAAAATTTCTGTCGTATTCTCGTACGTACGTCCTCACATACATACCCTGGAACTACGGGGTGTAACAGAAATAATGATAAATGACTTGAAATAATGAAAGGCAAATGGATTTGAAGGCATCTCAAGGCTAGGAAGATGGTGCAGAAGGGGTATATCTACCATCTCGTTCGGGTGTTTGATACTGAAGCTGCGGTACCAGATTTTCCGTCGATTCGGTGGTCGAGAGTTCCCGGCGTGTTTCGGGCGACCTCGGGTATCCTCACGAGAGGAGATCGAGTTTTGTATAGATGTGTTGCGGACACTCGGCTTTATTCCATTCGCCATACGTAATGGCTTTGCCGAGTTGAGAGAGTTGAAGGATCAGCAGGGATTTCTTTGGAGAAGAGGCTTCATCAGCCTAGTGTTTCTCCCCGGGAGCGCGGTATTGTTCGTGAAGAAGAAGGGCGGGGCCAGCTGCGCGTGTGTGTGGATTCTGAGCAGTGAACAAGGTGACCATTAAGAACAGATACCCTTCCCGGGATTGATGATTTGTTCGACCGATTGCGAGTGCGAGATGTTTCTCAAGATTGATCTGCGATCGGGCTATCATCAGTGCGAGTCGAGAGGTGGATGTCCACTAGATCGCATTCGGACGTGCGGGCATTATGAGTTCGTGGTCATGTCTTTTGGGTTGACCATGCTCGTGATATTCATGGATTTGATGAACCGAGTGTTCAAGCCATTTTGGACACGTTTGTGATAGTGTTCATTGATGATATCTTGGTTTATTCTCGCTCGAGCGAGGAGCATGCGGGCATTTGAGGCTGTCTTGTGATTCTCGGACAGTGATTATGCGCCAAGTTTTCCAAATGTGAGTTTTGGTTGACTTGGTGGCTTTTCTTGGGCATATTGTCGGGTGATGGCATTCAGTGGATCGGCCAAGATCGAGGCGATCAGGACTTGGCCTAGACCTACTACTCCGGCGAGGTTCGCGATTCGGGCCTTGCAGATATTATCGGTTCGTGGAGAAGTTTGCTTCTATCTTCGCATCGTTGACTAGGGTGACTCGGAAGGCCAAGTTTGATGGTGATGCTTGTGGCGGGGTTTCGATTCTTTGAAAGAGGCGGCGCGCCCGTTCTTACTCTTCCGGAGGTCCAGATGGTTATGTCGTGTATTGTGATCGTCGGGCATCGGGTTGGGATGTGTGTTGACGCGGCATGGCGGGGTTATAGCATATGATCCCGACGGTGAAGAAACACGAGAGGAACTACCCGCATGATTTGTAGTTGGCGGTGTGATTCACGCTTTGAAGATCTAGAGGCACTATTTGTATGGGGTTCACGTGGATATTTTTACAGACCACAAGAGCCTCGGTATATCTTGACAGAGGAGTGAACTTACGTGAGCGGTGGTTAGAGTTGCTTAAGGATTACGATGTTGATATCTGTACCACGGGAAGGCCAATGTTGTGGCGGATGCTCTTAGTCGTAGGTCGATGGGAGCCTATCGGATGTGCGACTAGAGAGGAGGGCATGGTTCGTGATTTGCATCGATTAGCGAGCCTTGGTGTCCGTTTGATTGATTACGATAGCGGTGGGGTTAGAGTTCGTGAGGTTGCCGAGTCTTCCATCGTCGAGGAGGTGAAGAGGCAATTTGAGGATCGATTCGACACGTTATCGTGATCTGACTCTTCGTGAGGCGCGGTCCTTTTGAGGTAGCACGATGGGGTGCTAAGGTTTGAGGGCGAGTTGTGTGTTCGGATGTTTGAGGACTTGGCAGAGTTCTTGGGAAGCACACCGCGCGCGTTACTCTATCCATCCGGGGTCGACCAAGATGTACCACGACCTTAGATCTATGTATTGGTGGGATGGCTTGAAGAGGGACGTTGCTGAGTTTGTAGCTCAGTGCCCGTGTTGTCGGCAGTGAAGGTAGAGCACGAGGCACGGTGGTTTGTTACGACGATAGAGATCCCGACACGGAAGTGGGAGGTGATCAACATGGACTTCATCACAGGATTACCTCGCTCCGGAGGAGACATGATTCTATATGGGTTATCGTCGACGGTGAAGAAATCAGCCCACTTTCTTCCGTCGGGATGACTTTTAGTGAGGATTATGCGGACTTTACATCAGAGATCGTTGCGTATGGAGTCCCTATTTCGATCATATAAAACGAGGAGCGGTTTGGCTAACTTAGAGGTCTTTCGAGAGAGGTTTAGGGGCGGTGAGCACGAGTCTTGCATTCCATCCACGAGCAGACGGACGGGCGGCGCACTATCCGCACTCTTGAGGATATCTGCGAGCCCGTGTTATCGACTTCGAGTAGTGGGAGGATCATTTGCCTCTAGTTGAGTTCGCGTACAATAATAGCTACCACTCGATTCGGATGGCGCCTTATGAGGCCTTGTATGGGAGGAAGTGCGGATCGCCTATAGGTTGGTTCGATGTGGGCGAGTGCGGCTAGTGGGACCAGGTTTGGTGCAGCGGCGATGGATAAGGTGAAGCTTATCCGAGCGGCTATTGACGGCTCGAGTCGGCAAGTCGTATGCGAGATCATCGTCGTCGGCATCCGAGTTCGCGATTGATGATTGGGTTTTCTGAAGGTGTCACCCGTGAAGGGTGTGATGAGATTCGGAAGAAGAAACTTCCCAAGGTACATTGGGCGTTTGATTGTCCGCGAGGTAGGCAAGGTTGCCTATGAGTTGGATCTGTCGTCCGATCGGAGGCGGTGCATCCGGTTTTCACGTATCTATCTTTGAGGAGATGTATCGGGGATCCATCTAGGGTACACCCGATTGGCGACGTCCAGGTGACTGAGGGGTTATCGTATGAGGAGATTCCCATAGCGATAGTCGATCGTCAGGTTAGGCGTCTGCGGACCAAGGATGTGGCTTCCGTCAAAGTCTTGTGGCGGAACGAGCTTAGGGAGGAGATGACGTGGGAAGCTGAGGAGGACATGAGGCGGAGGTATCCTCACTTATTCCCCACACCTCCAGGTAACTTACTTTCCTATTTGCTGGTTTAATTTTCGTAAATTGTTAAGTGTTATATTGTGGCCATGTGTGGCACTTGCAAACTGTTTGAGCTTTATCGATAACTGTCTTGGGAAGGAACATTCGGGACGAATGTTTCTAAGGAGGGGAGAATGTTATACCCCGTATTTAGGAGTATGTGCGTGAGGCGTGCGTCAAAGTTTAGCCTTAAAGTTAGGCCAAGTTCGAAAATTGTGCACACGTCGCTAAAAGAATCGTTTTCGACGAAAGCGTTTCCACGGCTTAGTAGGAAAATTCCGGCTATGCCATTTCTAATTTTGCGAATTTTTCAGAGGCGAAACATTTTGGACCAACGGGAGGCGACACTTGGAATGGCACGTTTTTGTGCCTTTGCACAAGTCAAGAGTTGGTAGGATATTTGTGTGTAGTAGATAGAATGGACACTTGCCTAAATCCTCACTTACCCTTGCCTTGCACTTGGCATCATCTTGGCCCGTGGTTGGCCATGGCTTGACCTATATCTACCCCCCTTAGATGAAGGGTTCTTCATCGACAAAATTACTTCAAGTCTTGAAAAATCCTTCCTCTCCTTTGTGAGCATTTCGTCCAAAGCATACACCCTTTGAGGTGAGCTTGGCGAGGCAACCCTCCCCTAGCCTGGAAATCTACCCCCTCCCTTGGTAGAAAAGTTACCTTCTAGTATTGTTATAATGCCCAAAATACCTAGCCCAAATCCATAGTCCTTAGTAGAAGTTGTGAAGAACTTCTAAGGTTTCTTAGACTCTAGGAGCGTACAACCCAGGAGCTAAACCTTGCTCGGTGCGACTTTTATCTAGGATATTATTGGGCTTCCGAGGTAAATAATCCTAACCTCTTTTGAATTAGAGAATACATCTGTAGTAGTATAAGAATAAGTATTAAATACTTAGAAGAATATCACAGAATAGAATTGAGCTGTTATCACGGTAGAAGGGTTTAAAGAAGAATAATCAATTGTACTTACATAGAATTTGTTTTCACGATAGACTTGAGTAGCTCATGGGTAGGAAGTCGCCCGATTTTCCGTAGGATATAGAACCCTCGCTAGAATCATTTCTGAGTAGTTCAGGCGTTGATAGGCGTGTCGACTATTATAGGTTGATTTCTGCGCGACATATTCACTTGGCGGTGGTTTCGTTGAGAAGGTATGTGATTCTTCCTAAAGCATGATATTTTAAAATATATATGTATGCGGTAGACGTACATGTGTTAACGAATAATAACTACGGCAATGTCTTTTGACTTAAGCTGAATAATACTTACGGCAATGTCTTGCGACTTAAGCACGAATAATAAGGATCGAAAGCATTTCAAAAGAATCTTGAATCATTTTTAAGAAGAGAACAAATTGGTTTTAAAGCGAAGCTTAAGAGTTATACTAGCTTTATGGGAAGTTAGGTATAACCACTTAAGCATGATAAAAGAAACGGTTGCCTATGTGTTTATAACGGACTTATATTGATTTGTGAAAAGAATAATAAGATGGTTTGATAAGTAGACATGATATGATGCTATGTGTGTTAGTGTCTTCTAACGTTTGTATAAGAGAGTATTCTTGTTGTGCTTATGTTGTTTAACGATAATTTGTTATGTTAGTATAATATGACTCACCTCTTGACATATTGCAGGGGTTGCTGCCTCCGTCGCGGGGTAGACTCGGTGATGCAGGACCATGATTCGAGAATACCTCATGCGGGTCCGAGGACCTATGCGAGCTACGGGAGTTCGGGTTAGTGATGCGGGGTTATACCTCATGCGGTCTATGTGGCCATGCGGACTACGAGTCGGGGCGATGCAGGAGTAGCTACCTCGATGCGCGGGTTACATACCCTATGCGGGCCTATATGAGTGGCCTATGCGGACTACGGAGTCGAGATTAGGCTTGCGTGGTGATACTACGCAATGGCCTGCTCGATCATTCGCGCCTAGAAAAGACATTCACAGTTTACCTATTGTTGCTCTTGTTTATGATGTGGCACTATATGCGATTACAGGTTGTTTCATACATACTTGCAAAACTGATTTTAAAATGATATGTTTTCATTTAAGTACTTCTGATTTCATATACTTAGTACATTGTTGCTCGACCTCCTTGGGCCGCGTTCATGCGCGGTAAGGACAAGCGGTGCTAGATCCACATCCTCAGGATCTCTTGCGTTGGTGTCGGGAGCTCCATCTTCTAGGAGGCTCTGCTTTTGGGTATGATCTCCTGTTGTAGATAGTTTTATCTGATCGGGGTATGGCGGGGCCTGTCCGCCATAGTTGTTATTTCCTTAAGTGCGTAGTCATGTTATGCGATTGGGATGTAGCGCAAACCTTGGTTTATGTATATATATGCGAAAAGCAACCTTTTCTCGAAGCGTGTATCATTTACAATTATTTCATGTCTTGTTTTATATTCCGCTGATTTTTCTCGATGTATGACTACTTGGGTGCGGGTAAGGCACGATCCACGAGCCGGGCAGTCGTGACAATTATGATTTCATTCTGATGTTTCTGATTTCACATACTTGGTACTGTTGCTCGACCTCGCCCGGGGCTGCGTTCATCTGCGCAGTAGAAGTACATCGGTTGTGGATCCTCGCTCATAGGATCACTGATTCGTGTCGGGAAGCCCCATTCTTGGAGGCTTATATTTTGGTATGTTACCACAGTCGTAGATGCTTGTACATTGTGGTATGGCGGGGCCTGTCCGCCATTGTTGTAAAAATCTTAGAAGTGCATGCTTTGTTGTGGCGGGGTTTGTAAAAGGATAAGCTGTCGGGTATTTATGTATATATCTGAAGGCAAGCTTTTGGTTGCTTTGTTTATTTATCATGTCTCTTAATTCATGTTCATGTTTTTATTTCCGCTGATTTTCTCTGATGTTGTATCACTAGGGTGCCCGGGGTAAGGCACCAGTCACGGGCCCGGGTTCGGGTCGTGACAATTACCTCGATAAGCCCAAAATTATCCAAGATTATAAGTCGATCCTGAGCAACGTTTAACTCCAAATCCTGACGCTCCAACCCGCTTCAAGCAACCCTTAGAAGCTCCTAACCAACTCCTCTTCAAGATCTAACTCCAACAAGTGAAGAACACTAAGGCTCAACTATGGCAAGTTTCGGCCAAGGTGAAATTCTAAGGCTAGGGGTGTGAAATCTTTTCCAACTCTTGGTACACAATCTTCCTAACACCCTAAGGAAGAACACTTATAAGTTTAGGGATTTTTGGACAACTTTTGCTCAAGAATTTCAAGGCAAAGCCGAGAGCAACCTACAAATGGGAGGGAGTATTTTTGTCTTGGAAATCAAAGTGTGGGATGAAGAATAAGTCTTGCTTTCATGGGGTATTTATAGAGAAATCAAGGTCCAAGATCAAGGCAAGTGTGTGGTGAGATTGGGGTACAAGTGTGTGTGGGTCCCACCCTCCAAATGGCTACACAAAACACAAGACAAGTGGCTTGCCACTTGTAAGGCCATTTCGGCCAAGGGACACTTGTCAAGCCAAGTCGGCCAACCTTGGCCACATGGGGGTGACACGTGTCGCCCTCTGCTAAATCCAAAATATTTCGTCTTCCGAAAATATCCAAAATACCGAAAATCTCAAAAACAAAGCGGGCCCCACAAAACCGTAAATTTCTCCTGTGGGCCCCATGTGACCATTTCCGAAAATAAAATCTCATAATTCTAATATAATCCAAGAAGCCCAAATACCAAATCTGGGAATCCAATTCCCATCAACGAACCTTTTTCCTTCACAAAACCCGGAAACCTTTCCGTCGAAAAATCACATCTTTCTTTCTTTCCAAAATTTCTGTCGTATTCTCGTACGTACGTCCTCACATACATACCCTGGAACTACGGGGTGTAACAGAAATAATGATAAATGACTTGAAATAATGAAAGGCAAATGGATTTGAAGGCATCAAATGCTCAAGGTTTTAAAGAAAGAAGTCACTTGATTTAGAAGCCTATAAATGTATTTCTAAAAGGTATTGTGACTTGGCTTGAAAAGTAGATATGACTTGATACTACGGTTATTAGTATCTTGGAAGTTTTATATGAAAAAGAATCATTTTAAAGGAGTAGAAGTACGTAGTACTGTCACGACCCGACCCTGGGCCCGCGACTGGTGCCCTACCTGGGCACCCCTTTCAGGTATACATCAGAGAATAGCAGCGGAACATACACAACCCATAAAATAATAAAAAAATATAATACTTAGACAATAGACATCAACAGGCCAGCCGATAAGGCCACCTTCCGTAACGTATACATAATACAAAATTAAAACAGTACATCTCTGTTCTTACAACCCAATCCACAAATGTGACTACAGACCTCTAAGAATAACAGTAGTGGCGGGCGGCCGCCATACCACGAATGTACAACAATCGACAATACCAGGGATAAGCCTCCGAAGTAAAGGAGTTTCTCAACAGCTGAACAGTGATCCTAAGAGTGAGGATCAACAACCTGTATACTCTACCTGCGGCATGAACGCAACCCCCCGAAGGAGGTCAGTACAACATGTACCAAATATGTGGCGAAATCTGATAATGAAATCATAAGTCTAAAATAAAGCTGGAGACATGTATGATAACTCAAATAACAGTACACTGTGCCTTACAAACAATGAGAGTAAACAAGAGTATACTTTACTGCATAAAAATAGGAGGCTCATGATCAAAGTAGGGCCACCCGCCCGTAGTATCATTAAACAATCCTACTCCTGGGACTATTTTACCCGCAAGGGCCGTATGGACCCGCATGAGGTAACTTTCTCGCATAGACTGTATCCGCCCGCATAGGTCGTGTGGACCCGCATGAGGTATTCCTCGCATAGAACTATTTCACCTGCACAATACTATTTCACCCGCTTAGGCCCGGTGGGCCCGCAATGAGTACAAACGCCGCACTCACATCATGGATAGCAAATGCATGGAATTAGTAGTAACCTGGGGCTTTACCTCGTAAGAATAACGTAAACTAGAACAACCGGCTATCATACATAACATAAGCACTACCGGTTATCATACATAACATAAGCACTACCGGCTTATCATACATAACATAAGCACTACCGGCTTATCATACATAACATAAGCAAGTTAAGAAATCCCCCGAACTTCTTATTAGCCTTATTCATACACACTCTCATTTTAGTTTACTTAAGGCACTAACATGTCATTATAAAAATCCGGGAATTTAACCCAAAGTACTACGTACTTCTACTCTTTTAAAAATGACTCTTTTTCATATAAAACTTTCAAGATACTAATAACCGTAGTATCAAGTCATATTTACTTTTCAATACAAGTCACAATACCTTTTTGAAATATATTTATAGGCTTCTAAATCAAGTGACTTCTTTCCTTTAAAACCTTAAGCAATTGATGCCTTTAAATCAATTTGTCATTCATTAATTCAAGTCATTTATCATTTCTTACATTACTTAGAGTAAACCACTCTTTTTAAATTTCCATAAAGCCATTATAATCAACTTCCCATAAAGCCGTTATACTAGCCTTATACCTTAGATACTTACGTTCTTCTTTATAACCAAGAGACTTAACTTTCCAAACAAAACAAGTATCATATACTTTCAAAATACTTTAAGTCTCTTAACTTTTAGAAACTAAGATATCCTTAATCTATTAAACGAGTGAGTTAATTCCCTAACTCAACCAACTTGGTCATTCTTAAAATAATCCAAGGATATCAAATGGACTAGATTGTCAAAATCTCGTACGTTTACCGTACTATATAGTTACAACTATTCATGCTTAAGAGATAAGAAAGTTCCACATACCTCCTCGGTTCAAACCACTTGCTAAGTCCAATATGCCGCACATAGTATGTCAACCTATAATGACCATAATACGTCTATTAACTTCTAACTTCAAACGTAGAATATTCTAAGTGCAAAGTCACTAAATTCTACGGAAAATCGGACAACACTTCCTTTGTTTCTACATACTTTTCCACCTTTTTCAAGGCCCGAATTCAATAACCAAACACGCCACATTTAAGGCTCAACAATGTAGTTAACAATAGGGGATTACACGTCTACAAGACGTGTAAAATTCCGCCCCACAATTGATATCAAACTAGTCCAAAATACAATGTCAATTCGGCAATTTGAAGGACAACAATACAAATTATTAGCCAATTCCTTTTCAATCCAAGTTGTTTAGTATAACATGATATCAAGCCGCAATCGATTACAACTACTACAATCTTCAAGTAGGTAACATGCGACGATTCTAATTAACGACCAAATTGCATTTCAAGTTCAAATGGCTAGAATGTCATTTCGGTTATTAGGCTTCCATAATCCATATCACTTATCAATATTTAATACATATACTTCATGCTAGTTAAAAAAGTAAGGCTACAACAATACGTAATCTTATAACACTTAAGAGAACAAGATTGTTACCTTAGTGAGCCTTAATCCACTTCAAGATCCGAAGTCGCTCCCTAGAAACTTAGAGCCTCTCCTTGACACTCCAATCCGCCACTTGAAGCCCTTAGAAGATTACAAACAACTTTCCTTAAGTTCCCAATCCAAACTTAGGAAAGTGAATAGGTTTTCACCTTGCGACTAATACGAAAACGCCACTTTTTCGGGATCTTTCTATTGAGATACCCTTACAAAACTCTTAGGTACCTTGGTTTAAAGTGTAGAGCTTATTGGACAACAAACAAAAATAATTCTTCCTAGGACCCCTAAACCCAAGACCAACATAAGAGTTCTTCAAAGTTTCTTGAAAATTTTCTAAGTGTTAAGAGCCTTGTCTTGCTACTAGTATACATATATAACATTGTGAAGGGTTAAGATTTGCACATATGTGTGGCATGGATGAAATTCACTTAAATATCAAGCCAAGTGGCTCTTGACTAAGTCAACAATGTCAAGGTCTAAGACTTAGCAAGACTTGCTCATCTTATTAATGGTCAAATGACCCTTTTATCCATGCCAAAATCGTCCAAGACCAACTTAAGGGGTGACACGTGTCACCCTCCCACTCGTCGCAATAATTCGTTTTAAACAATTCCATAATTCCGATAAATTTTTACTAGTCTCAAATCTTAATATTTTTGAATTCTTACGTACATTCTTATAAACATGTCCTGGAATTACGAGGTGTAACATTCTTCCCCCCTTAGAAACATTCGTCCCCGAATGTTCTTTCGGAGTTCCATCAAAACGGATATTGGCATAGTCCCTTGACTACACCCAACATAATCACCCTTGCCACACCTGGCCCCGTAACCAATACTCATACTAAAATGTCAACCTGAACTCCAAGTGTGAACGTTGATTATCTGCATAAAGCTTTTTTCGACTCTGAGCTTGCTAATAATCTTCCCTGGATAGGCTTCGCCTACGTCGAACCAACCAACCGACGATCTACACTTCCGCCCATACAAAACCTCATATGGCGTCATCTGAATGCAATAATGGTAGCTGTTGTTATAAGAAAACTCAATCAATAGGCAAGTGATTCTCCCAGCTACCCCTGAAATCAATACACCGGCCCGCAACCTATCCTCAAGTGCCTGGATAGTACGATCTGCCTGTCCGTCGGTCTGAGGGTGAAATGCCACACTGAGACTCACCTGTGTCCCTAACCCCCCCTCTGGAAACCTCCAGAAGTTAGCCGTAAACTGAGCTCATCTGTCTGACATCATAAAAGTAGGGACCCCGTGCTGTCTCACAATCTCCCTGCTATAAGATAGCATAAACCTCAGCCGAGTAAGTGGTCCTGACCGAACGAAAATGGGCTGATGTCGTCAGCCTACTTCCCATAACCCATAAGGAGTCGCACTTCCTCCGAGTACGATGCAACCCTGTAACCAGAATCCATATTAATAACCTCTCATGTCTAAGTTGGGATCACAATCGCCTGTGGTAGCCCACCGGGCTTCTGGTGCTCCACCTTGACTTGCTACTAACTCGGACACTAAGCAACAAACTCTGCTATGTCCCTTTTCAGGTCATCTTACCCATACATACATCTGAAGTCATGATACATCTTAGTCAGCCCCGACCAATTAGAGCAATAAGAACTGTGTGCCTCCCCTAAAACCTGCTGACAAGTCCTGCAGCACCGTGTACACACAATCTATCCTCATCTCACAGCACCCCATCCGGTGCTACTCAAACAGGCTCTTCTCTTCTCTTCTCGGAGAGTCGTATCTCGATCAAACTAACGCTGAATCCTCATATTGTCTCCTCTTCACCTCCTCGACGAAGGAAGACTCGGCAACCTCTCGGATCCAAACTTCATTCACCTCGGAAACAAATAATCGAACCCCTCGGCTCGGTAGCTGATGAATCTCACGGACCACGTCCTGTCTATCTGGCTGCCCATTTGGCAGACTACCCATAGATCCACGACTAAGAGCATATGTAACCGTCCCGGCTTTCCCCGGGTGGTATAGGATGTCACGACGTTAAAGTCCGTGGATGATGCCTACCGGGCACCCTAGTGATCTGACATCAGTAATCACGAACATAAAGCGATACAAGACATATTATGAAATATGAAACAATAATCGAGAAAAACTTGCCTTTCGGCATATATATAAATAACAACCTTTTCAACATGAGCAGTTTAATCCTTTTACAAACCACGCCCAACAAGATTTACGGACCTCTAAGAAATGATACGACAACAATGGCGGGACGGGGCCCGCCATACCACGAATGTAAATACCTACAATAGGACTATACCATCGATAAGCCTCGGAAAGCGGAGCTTTCCCAATATTGGTGTGACCACTAGGCGAGGATCAACGGCGGGTGTACCTTTTCTGCGGCATGAACGCAGCCGAAGGAGGTCGATCTGAGCAGTACAGTATGTGGCTGAAAATACGTAAATGAAATCATAGTAGTCTATAAAAGCAGGAGACATGTATAATAACCAAACTACAGTTCCTGATAGCGATCGTATGTCAAGTCGGGGACTCACGCCTCAAACTCATCACAATAAAACCCTACGGGCTAAGTACGACGGCATAGCCGACTACTAAGACCCCCAGTACCACAAATGCCATAAACTGTATCACAAGGTCTTTCTAGACCGCACCACATGATCGAAGCTGGCCACTCGCCCGCAGATATCCTGGCGGCGTCTATTCTGGAACTCTCGCGACTCGCATAGGTCACACGGACCCGCATGAGGTATCCTCGAATCATGGTCCTGCATCGCGAGGTATACCGCGTCGAGGCGGCTTAACCCGGTATCCGCCTAGGCTCCCGCAACCGCATAGTCTCAAAAGACCGCATAGTCTCAACAGACGCATAGGAATCCCGCGTCAGGCTAAACACCGGAATGATCAATCACGGAGCTCTGCGCTCGCGTAGTCACAAGGACCGCATAGGCGTATAGACCGCATCAAGGGTGGCAAGCCCTCGGTATAATAAGTCAAAGGGGTATGTGATACAATAACAGTACAACGGGCTTAACGTTTAACAACGTAAGCACAACAAGAATGACCCCCTTACATCACGATCACACAAGATACTAACACAAGTAGCATCCTAACATGTTTACTTATCACATCAACAAGAAAGTATTTACAAGGCTATCTCAAACCAACACAATCAAGTTATTCACACAAGGTACTTTATGCTAACAAGTTCGGGTATCTATTCCTAAAGTACTTCATACATTAAATCTTTTAAAAGATCCGTTGCTTTCACATAAGTCACCTGATACGTAGTATAAAATAGAGTGACTGTCTTTTTTAATTAAACCAAAACATTTACCTTTGTAAAATCAAGTAACAACATTATTTTCCAAACGTCCAAGTTTGCCTAATTTCAAATGTTCACGTTTCTTATTTTAGAAAGGTTTCGTAGTACATAGTCTTATTCATTTAAGAATATAATTCTCTTTTAAACAATCTGAGAAACATAAGCCTTATATGTGAGTAGGATATTCTTGTTTATAACAATCTTCTTACAGCAGCCGTGATCTAGGAAATATCATTTTGTCTCATCTTAGCTTCTATGCGGATGGAAGTTTCTCTGGTTTTAATAATACTTAATTAGTCAAAACATTTCCTTTTATTAACGCCGCAGATGGTTTGTCGATACGTTCGATTTCAAATCAAGAAAACATTCTTAAGCCGTTATACCTAACTTCCCATAAAGCTAGTGTAACTCTTAAGTTTTTCAAAAACCAAGTATTACTTCTTTCAAAATGATTCAAAAATCTTTTGAAATACTTCAAGTTCTTTATTAACACATAACAAGCCGCTTATAGTTCAAATCGATTACCTTTTAAAGACCACAAGTATTTTCGTACCAACATAAAGTCATTATAACCAACTTCCCATAAAGCCGTTATAACACTTTATGTTTTAGACCAATCAAATACATTTAACACACGTACGCGTCACCGTACTACATAGTTACACACATATCATGCTAGAAGAGATAGGAAGAGGTTCACATACCTCGCGACGAGTATCGACTAATAGCAAAACGCTCAAGTACTTCAAACCGTCGGCTACTCCTTAGCCGTAAGATCGCGCCATACGTAGTACTTCAACCTATAAGGCCACAAGGCGCTTATTAACATTTATATCCCATCGTAGAACATCCTACAGAAAATTCGCACCTCCCCCGCATGGCGTAAATCTCCTCTCTCATCGGGGCGGCTATCAAGCCAACCGGGGGTTCATACATCTAACGGGCGTGCACAATTCTACCTCACGAAAAGCTACACAAGTCTCATGTCTGATACCCCATGTAAAAACGATTCGATCTCTTCTTTCGAAAAGATTTCTTATTATTCGGGCTTAAGTCCAAAGACATTGCCGACAACAACGTTGATTCTATATATATAGTATACTTCAACTATATGGTCTAACAATCATGTAATTTCCAATTACAATAGAGGGACAAGATATTTACCTCGATAAGCCCATAATTATCCGAGTATAAAGTCGATCCTGGGCAATCGTTTAGCTCCAACTCCGTGCGCTCCAACCCGCTCCAAACTACCCTTAGAAGTTCTAACCAACTTCTACATACTACTCCAACTAACCATGGAGATTTTCCCTAGGGTTTCGGTTTGGTGACTGACGGGAAGTATAATAGTATAACTGGGCTTTTGTAAGGTATGACCTTAGAATACAACAAGGTATACGGCTAAGGTAATTTGGGCATTATAACAATACTTTTGAGAGTATTTCTACCAAGAGGGGGGGTATATACGAGACAACACCACAAGGGGGGTGTATACCCCTCGGCCTACCCCACTAGGGGGGGTACTCTCGGCCACGGGGTGGGGAGGGGCTCTCGGCCAAAGTGCCAACTCAAAGGGGGAGAGGGGTGTTGGACGAAAACACCACACAAAGGGAGGGAGGATTTTTAACACTTAGGAAATATTTGGAATGGATGAAGAAGTCTTCCAAGGGGGGGTATTTATAGGTCTAGCAAAGGCGACCAATGGCGAAGATCATGCCAAGTGCATAGCAAGTGTAGGGCCAAGATCTTGCCAAGTGCCCCTAACCAACTAACACACAAAATATCCTACCTACTACTTGACAAAATTGTCACCAAATCGTCCAAGCCAACCGCCCACACTCCATCAATGAGAGGGTGACAAGTGTCGCCCTCTCGTTGGTCCAAAATGTTTCGTCTCTCGGAAAAATCCGCAAAAATTAAAAATGACATAGCCGTAAATTCCCTACGAAGGTGAAAGCGTTTAAAAACGACTCTAACCGGGAGTTGTGAACAAAATAAATTCGGCCAAGCCACATTACACGTCAAAATTTTCTACGTGCGTCATACGCATACTCTGGAAATACGGGGTATAACATTCTCCCCTCCTTAGAAACCTTCGTCCCGAATGTTCCTTCTAAGTCTCAACACAACCGCGCGCCGGTATAGTCCTCACTGCTATACTTACGAAAACAATCCTGCCACGCATGGCCACGGAACCAACTTGCGCAAAATACTTACCTCGAGTCCACGAGGAAACACCTCTAACATCACCACAAACACCTCTCTCGGGGTCCAAAATATACTTCATTCGCACCTTCTCTTTACAAAAGAAATGATACCACTTTTGTCACTTTGCGCGAGGTTCACTCCGCGACCCAACAAATGGTACCGGCTGCGTGCGATCCACGAGGTCGACGTACACTCGAACTCTTACCACATTTACGATCGCCCGGTTTCCAAAACTCGAGGTTACTATCTCTAACGTGGTCATCATTAGCGGGAACACTGGATGGATCTCGATACTTTCCAAACATAACAATACGAAAAGGCCGGACGTCGCCTCCCAAGTCGGGCAAAAGCTAACATATAGGCAATCGGCCTATTCTTCACATGAACTTAAAAAGGCCCAAAACAACTCGGGCTAAGTTTCCTCTGTTTTCCAAAGCTCGTCACACCCAATCCGGGGTGGTACTTTCAAGAAGACCAACCGTCAACCTGAACTCTAAGCGTCGTCGCCGATTTTTCCGCACGATTTCTCTGAGCTGCCAGAACTTCTTCTAGACAAGCTTCTCACTATCCACAGTCTGCTGGAACAAGCTGAACCAGTATGCGAACCTTGCCAACATCGAACCACTCGGCCGCAACTTACATCCGCCCTACAAGGCTTTATAAGGCGACATCCGAACACCGAAATGGTAGCTTAAACACTCCTCCACAGGAGACAACAATCTCCACAACTACCTCAAATTCAACCATCGGCGGAGGCGAATGCGGTCGAGACTCACTGAGTTCTTAACACATGCTTGGCAAAGCTTCGAAACAAAAACAGCCATAACACGGGCTCCATTTATCGACATAAGGTGAAGGTAGGCACCCCGTGCGGCCTTACAACCTTTCTGATATAACAACACTGCTGAGTACATGGTCCCGTCCGAAAAACACGACGGGCTGCCCCCATCGGCCCGACCTGGTCGAACGCATCCACGAACTTCGTCTGTTGGTTAACTAAACTTGGGCCTAACACCCTCGTGACCCACACCGGCGGGACCACCGAACCGGCCCAACAAGCGAGGCGCGGGTTGACCCGCTGTAGCCTCAACCCGACCCACTCGCGTAAAACACTTGCTCTGGTCGGAACAACTTTTCTAATCACGTTACGAAAACCTGGCGATCTTCTTAGCTCAACTACCCCTTTCATTCCACACTACTCGGGGACTTATCATCTGATATATCTCACATGCACTAAGCACTCGATAAGGATCAAACATAACACTACACCTTTACTCGAGATGGCCTTACCTCTAAGGTCTCTACGCATAGAACTCTAAGGCTCACACCTTCTCTATCCCCCAAATCTTACTCGGTTAAACAACCACGATCTAATCACAACTAACACACCGCTATCGAACATAGCACTTAAGGTATACTCACTTATCACATAAACAAAACTCTAGAGGTTAAAGATATATCTATATCTCCGCTTCACTCCCTTAGTCGTTCTAATCAAACTGCCACGTAGGCGCGTAGCTAGGGAAGATGACGAACTACCCACCGATCACGAAGGCTAAGTCCTCCTCTGAGGACATTCTATCGACATCAGACCACGGCGGTCGTAGGTGCAACAAGTACCAACTAAAAGGCGACATTCCGGGATGGCGTGCATCGCCAATGGCAGGAAGCCACGGAGTTACGACCAACTCCTGCACACGAACGTCCCGAAATCCGTGGAAGACCACTCTGCCGGGCGGAGGTGCATATCTAATCTGGTGAGGTGACTCGCCTCGAAAGTTACCAAAGGACCTTTGCCGCTCTGGCCCCTGCATCCTTTTGTTAACCCGTCGATCTACGTTTCTCGGCTGCTGCGCATAAGCGTACAGGCCATGCTCAAGCCCAACTGAAGAATTACTCTTGCACAACCCTCTTTTAGATAGTCCTCAAGACTCGCTGATGCGTCGGTATACTCTGGTAGCCAAATCCATAGCTAATGTGAGGTTGTCTCTTGGCAATCTATATTCTCTGTTCGATCGTGGATGAAGGTTCAAATATCATGGCGCGATGACCGCTGCGCCCGTACTAAACTCTCTTTGGGGCTAGTGACGCCGCAGAACTCCCGAAAAGCACCACCTAGGTAATGATTGGGCTGTGCCTCGCCACCTCACGAACTCTACTCGCAGCTCCGCCGGTGCCTTGCCCTCTGGGCGGGTTGCCTACGCGGGCATAGCGGTAAAGGAAAGAAATCGTCGGAGGTCCACTTACAACACGGCTCTAAGGCACGATCTCGAGTGAGAAGAATTAGAAACCAATCCTAAATATCCTATAGCCTCACGATTATTGGTGTGGTGCACAACACACCGATAATCAAACTCTGGATACGATGCGTAGACACTTTCCGAGGATTAAGCGCTCGATACCACTTTTGTCACGACGTTCGAGTCGTGGATCGTGCCTTACCGGGCACCCTAGTGATACAACATCAGTGTCGAACATAAACGATACAAGACATATTATGAAATATGAAACAATAATCGAGAAAAACTTGCCTTTCGGCATATATATAAATAACAACCTTTTCAGCATGAGCAGTTTAATCCTTTTTACAAACCACCGCCAGCAGATTACTCACAGACCTCTAAGAAATGATACGACAATGATGGCGGGGCGGGGCCGCCATACCCGAATGTAAATACCTACAACGGCGAGGACTATACACTGATAAGCCTCGGAGAAAGCGGAGCTTTCCCAATATTGGTGTGACCACAGGCGAGGATCGGCGGGTGTACCTTTTCTGCGGCGTGAACGCGGCCCCGAAGGAGGTCGATAACAGTACCAAGTATGTGGCGAAAATACGTAAATGAAATCATAGTAGTCTATAAAAGCAGAGACATGTATAATAACCAAACTACGGTTCACAATAAGCGGTCATGTCAAGTCGAGGACTCACGCCTCAAAGTCATCACAATAAAACCGTGCGGGGTAAATGCGAAGGCATAGCCGACTACTAAGACCCCGATACCACAAATGCCATAAAGCGTATCACAAGGTCTTTCTAGACCGCACCACATGATCGAGGCGGCCACTCGCCCGCGATCACCGGCCAGCGTCTATTCTGGAACTCTCGCGACTCGCATAGGTCACACACGGACCGCGTGAGGTATCCTCGAATCATGGTCCCGGACCGCGAGGTATACCCGCGTCGAGGCGCTTAACCCCGGTATCCGCCTAGGCTCCGCGACCCGCATAGTCTCAAAAGACCGCATAGTCTCGGCGGACGCGCATAGGAATCCCGCGTCAGGCTAAACACCGGAATGATCAATCCGAGCTACCGCGCTCGCGTAGTCACAAGGACCGCATAGGCCGTATAGACCCGCATCAAGGGTGGCAAGCCCTCGGTATAATAAGTCGAAGGGGTATGTGATACAATAACAGTACAACGGGCTTAACGTTTAACAACGTAAGCACAACAAGAATGACCCCCTTACATCACGATCACACAAGATACTAACACAAGTAGCATCCTAACATGTTTACTTATCACATCAACAAGAAAGTATTTACAAGGCTATCTCAAACCAACACAATCAAGTTATTCACACAAGGTACTTTATGCTAACAAGTTCGGGTATCTATCCCTAAAGTACTTCATACATTAAATCTTTTAAAAGATCCGTTGCTTTCACATAAGTCACACAATACCCGTAGTATAAAATAGAGTGACTGTCTTTTTTAATTAAACCAAAACATTTACCTTTGTAAAATCAAGTAACAACATTATTTTCCAAACGTCCAAGTTTGCCTAATTTCAAATGTTCACGTTTCTTATTTTAGAAAGGTTTAAGTAAACATAGTCTTATTCATTTAAGAATATAATTCTCTTTTAAACAATCTGAGAAACATAAGCCTTATATGTGAGTAGGATATTCTTGTTTATAACAATCTTATTACAGCAGCCGTGATCTAGGAAATATCATTTTGTCTCATCTTAGCTTCTATGCATGCGGATGGAAGTTTCTCTTGGTTTTAATAATACTTAATTAGTCAAAACATTTCCTTTTATTAACTGCGATGGTTTGTCGATACACATTATGATTTCGAAATCAAGAAAACATTCTTAAGCCGTTATACCTAACTTCCCGTAAAGCTAGTGTAACTCTTAAGTTTTTCAAAACCAAGTATTACTTCTTCTTTCAAAATGATTCAAAAATCTTTTGAAATACTTCAAGTTCTTTATTAACACATAACAAGCGATTATAGTTCAAATCGATTACCTTTTAAAGACCACAAGTATTTTAGTACCAACATAAAGTATTATAACCAACTTCCCATAAAGCCGTTATAACACTTTATGTTTTAGACAATCAAATACATTTAACACGTACGTCTCTGCACTACATAGTTACACACATATCATGCTAGAAGAGATAGGAAGAGGTTCACATACCTCGCGGCGAGTATCGACTAATAGCAAAACGCTCAAGTACTTCAAACCGTCGGCTACTCCTTAGCCGTAAGATCGCGCCATACGTAGTACTTGACTATAAGGCCACAAGGCGCTTATTAACATTTATATCCCATCGTAGAACATCCTACGAGAAAATTCGCCGCACCTCCCCGCGGCGGCGTAAATCTCCTCTCTATCAGGGGCTATCAAGCCAACCGGGGGTTCATACATCTAACCGGACGTGCACAATTCTACCTCGCGGAAAAAGCTACACAAGTCTCATGTCTGATCTATGTAAAAACGATTGATACTCTTCTTTCGAAAAGATTTCTTATTATTCAAAGCTTAAGTCCAAAGACATTGCCGACAACAACGTTCGATTCTATATATATAGTATACTTGACTATATGGTCTAACAATCATGTAATTTCCAATTACAATAGAGGACAAGATATTTACCTCGATAAGCCCATAATTATCCGAGTATAAAGTCGATCCCGGCAATCGTTTAGCTCGACTCCGTGCGCTCGACCCGCTCCAAACTACCGCTTAGAAGTTCTAACCAACTTCTACATACTACTCCAACTAACCGTGGAGATTTTCCTAGGGTTTCGGTTTGGTGGTGACGGGAAGTATAATAGTATAACCGGGCTTTTGTAGGTATGACCTTAGAATACAACAAGGTATACGGCTAAGGTAATTTGGGCATTATAACAATACTTTTGAGTATTTCTACCAAGAGGGGGTATATACGAGACAACACCACAAGGGGGTGTATACCTCGCTGCCCCACTAGGGGGTACTCGGCGAGGGTGGGGAGGGCTCTCGGCCAAAGTGCCAACTCGAAGGGGAGAGGGTGTTGACTAAAACACCACAAAGGGAGGAGGATTTTTAACACTTAGGAAATATTTGGAATGGATGAAGAAGTCTTCAGGGGGTATTTATAGGTCTAGCAAAGGCCAACCAATGGCGAAGATCATGCCAAGTGCATAGCAAGTGTAGGGCGAGATCTTGCCAAGTGCACCTAACCAACTAACACACAAAATATCCTACCTACTACTTGACAAAATTGTCACCAAATCGTCCAAGCCAACCGCCACTCCATCAATGAGAGGGTGACAAGTGTCGCCTCTCGTTGGTCCAAAATGTTTTCTCTCGGAAAAATCCGCAAAAATTAAAAATGACATAGCCAGTAAATTCCCTACGAAAGTGTGAAAGCGTTTGTCGAAAAACGACTCTAAACGGGTGTTGTGAACAAAATAAATTCGGCCAAGCCACTTTACACTTCAAAAATTTTCTACGTACGTCCTTACGTACATACTCTGGAAATACGGGGTATAACATAGGATATCAATATCACAATCCTTGAGTAGCTCTAACCACCATCTCTGTCGCAGATTCAGTTGCCTATGTCTGAAGATATACCGGAGGCTCTAGTGGTCTGTATACATATCCACATTAAGTCTATATAAGGAATGCCTCCAAATCTTTAAGGCACGATTAGCGTAAATCGACTGCAAATAGTGAGTAGCATAATTCCTTTCATGCTTCCCTAACCCAGGAAACATAGGCAGTAACGCTTATCGTGTTGCGTCGACACAACCTAGCCTAACACCTAATGTCACGACCAGGCCGGCATCGTGCCTACTACTGGCACGCTTTGGTATACATCAGAGAATAGCAGCGGAACATACACAACTTAAAACAATGCTTAAACATAAAATAACAACAGGCTAGCCGATAAGGCCACCTTCCGTAAACTATACAAATAAAACAGTATATTTTTTTCTTTACAACCCAATCCACAAATGTGACTACAGACCTCTAAGAATTACAACTGTGACGGGACAGGGCCCCGCCATACCCCTGAATGTACAACAACCGACCATACCAGGGATAAGCGTCCGGAGTAATGGAGCTTCTCAACAGCTGAATCAGTGATCCTATAAGTGAGGATCAGCTACCAGTATACTCTACTGCGGCATGAGCGCGACCGAGAGGTCGATCAACGTGTACCAAATATGTGGCCCAGAAATCTTGTAATGAAATCATAAGTCTATAATAAGCGGAGACATGTATGATAACTCAATTAACGATGATCGTGCCTTACTAACAATGAGAGTAATCAAGAGTATACTTACAACATAAAAATAGGAAGCTCACGATCAAAGCGGGACCACGCCCGCGATGTCGTTAAGCAATCCTACTCGCGAGACTATTTCACCCGCATAGTCGTGTGGACCCGCGTGAGGTATTCTCGCATGGGACTATTTCACCGCGATAGGTCGTGTAGACCGCGTGAGGTATTCCTCGCATAGGTGTATCCCGCACGGGACTATTTCACCGCAAAGCCCTTATGGACTCGCGTGAGGTATTTCTCGCGTCGTGGGTAGCAAATCCACGGAATATGCAAATGCCACAAACCAGGGAATGACCCGTAATGAATAACATACTACTAGCACAAACCGGCTATCACGCATAACATAAGCACTACCAGCTTATCATACATAACATAAGCACTACCGGCTTATCATACATAACATAAGCACTACCGGCTTATCATACCATATATAAGCAAATTAAGAAATCCCCTAACTTCTTATTAGTCTTATACATGTACACTCTCATTTTTTAGTTTATTTAAGGCACTAACATGTCATTATAAAAATCAGAATTTAACCCAAAGTACTACGTCTTACATTCTTTTAAAATGACTCTTTTCCATACAAAACTTCCAAGATACTAATAACCATAGTATCAAGTCATAACTACTTTTCAAGACAAGTCACAATACCTTTTTAGAAATACATTAAGGCTTCTAAATCAAGTAACTTCTTTCTTTTAAAACCTTAAGCAATTGATGCCTTTAAATCAATTTGCCTTTCGTTATTTCAAGTCATTTAACATACTTAAATTACTTAGAGTAAACCACTCTTTTCTTACTTTCCATAAAGCTATTATAACCAACTTCCCATAAAGCCGTTATACTAGCTTTATGTCTGTTTCGTTCGGGCGTGATCGTGCCTTATCCGGGCACCAGTGATATCATCGAGTAACGGCGGAATATAAAAACAAAGACATGAAACAATAAAGAGTAAGAACAGTCTAACCAAGAAAATGTCGCCTTTCGGCATGTATATATAAACCAAAACTTGAACAGTTACATCCCTTACGAACCCTGCCCACCTGATTACTCTGGACCTGCAGAATGTAACCACAACTATGACGGACAGGGCCGCCATACCACGAATGTCACGAGTACCTACAATGACAGGGGTATACGAAAGGCAAAGCCTCGGAGAAATGGAGCTTTCAAGGCGAGCGATGATCAGAGTGCGGATCGGCAAACTACGATACCTCAACTTGCGGCATGAACGCGGCCGAAGGAGTCGATCAACATGTACCAAGTATGTGGCCCGAAAATCAGTAAATAAAATCATAGTAGTCTATATAAAACAGGAGACAGGTATGATAACCAAACTACAATACACAATATGTAAGCAGTCATGTCAAGTCAGGGACTCACGCCCTCGAAGTAATCACTCAAATATAACTATGGGTCTCACGCCCACAACATCAATCATGCCCGTGGAATAACTTCCTCACTGCCGGCAGTACATGATGTAACATATAATCAGGTGTGGCGCGTGGCATCCTACCTCACTGTCGGCGTACACATATACAATACATATATATATATATATAACGCGGCCACATGCCCCGGAATCCCTCATCGTATAAGCATGGCCATAACGTGCCCTCGTAATCCCTCAACGTAGATGCAGGTCTTCATGGGGAGCTAACCCATGGAATAATAATATAACATGCCGGAATCCTCATCGCGAGTACATGTCTTCACGGAGCTAGCCCGTGGAGTAAAAATATAACATGGTCGCGTGCCGGAATCCTCATCGTATAAGCATGGCCATGGAGTAGCAAGCGGGCATCTAACCGCGTCTGGCGCGTGCCGGCGTCCTCATCGTCGTATAAGCATGGCGAAGATCGATCACAATGGAAGCATACCGTGGAATCCTCCGTCCCGTAGGTGCGTCCAAATAAAAGTTCACAACAAGTCACCGCCCTCGTGAGAGGCGGTGGTATAAAAATACAATGCTTGCACAACAAAGCGCTATCACAACTAGCATAGACAAGTTGACATACTCTTGAATCGTTAACATGTAAATTGATTTACCATTTGTATAACTCAAGTACTCTCATTTTATGCCCACCATCAGGGTTTTAACTCTAAAGTACTACGTGCTTTAGTTCTTTCAAAAGATCCATTTCTTTTACAAAGGTCACATGATACGTAGTATCAAAATAGAGTGACTATCATTTTAAGTAAACCAAAACAATTTCCATACCTTCTTTTTGAATAAACCAAGACAATACTGTGCCTTCTTTTTAAACCAAAAACACTTCAATTCCTTAAGTCTCTCTCTTTATAAATCAAGTTCCTTACTTTGGAATTTAAGAAAGTTTGTACTTGTTTATAATGATCTTATTGAAGTAGCCGTGATCTAGGAAATGTAATACAATTTTATCTTATCTTAGCTTACATGCGGATGGAGGTTTCTACTTGTTTTAATAATATTAATTATTTGTCAATATATTTTCCTTTATTAACGCTGCGATGGTTTGTTCGATACTTATTCTCATTTAGAAATCAAGATAACATTATTATTGAACAGTACTCATTACTCAATATAATTAATTGTCGTTACTTTTTCCTTTATTAACGCTGCAGTGGTTTGTTCGATACTTATTCTCATTTCCGAAATCAATATAACATTATTATTCGAAACCAAGTACTCATTACTCACGAATGAGGTTTCACAACTTTCCACACAATTCAAGTTTTTCACATATCAAATCAAGTCAAATATAAGTCAAGTCTCTTATCTTTTTAAAAATCAATAAACCATTCCTTTACCTACATAAAGTTGTTATAATTAACTTCCCATAAAGCTATTATAACACTTTATGTTTAAACCAACCAAATTCGTTTAGCACACGTACGTCTACCGTACTACATAGTTTAAAATAATCATGCTAGAAAGGATAGGAAGAGGTTCACATACCTCGCGACGATTATCGACTATTAGCAAAACGCTCCCAAGTACTATAACCTTGCTAGCCTTTTCCACCCTTCAAGTAGAATACACTACTCATTGTACTTCCACCTATAATGGCCATGAAACGTCCATTAACCTCTAGATCTCTTCGTAGGATATTTCTAAGAACAAGTTCCATATCCTACGAAAAATTCGGCGACCTCCCCGTTCTACTCAATTTCCCACCTTTTCCAAGGCCCGATAACCGTGATTAGCCTACTATAATTAAGGTGCAATAATACTGAAATCTAAAGAAGGGGATAACACGCCCAAACGGAACGCGATTAACAATCTCTCCTTCATAACAATAATAACTAAAGAAGGGGATAACACGCCCAAACGGAACGCGATTAACAATCTCTCTTTCATAATAATAATAAGTAAAGAAGGGGATAACACGTCCAAACGGAACGCGATTAACAATCTCTCCTTCATAATAATAATAAGTAAAGAAGGGGATAACACGCCCAAACGGTAACGCGGTTTACTATCTCCCTTCATAATAACAATAAGTAAAGAAGGGGATAACACGCACAAACGGTAACGCGGTATGCTATCTCCCTTCATAATAACAATAAGTAAAAGAAGGGGATAACACGCCCAAACGGTAACGCGGTTTACTATCTCCCTTCATAACAACAATAAGTAAAAGAAGTCCAAAGTAAAAAGTCCAAAGTAGATACGGTCCTTAAGTTGGGGTCCTTGGCCAACTTTTACAATAATACTTATCCAATTGCTTCATTAGTCCTTCAACTTATATTCCAACCTTTATATAAGTTATAGTTTCCTTGTTGTTAACTTCTTAGCAAGTAATGGATACATTTTACCATTTTAATGGCTAACATGCCAATTCTCTTTTTAATATCTTAACAAGATCCAAATCTTTCTTTATATCTTATAGTCCATAATATACTTCCAGTATATGTATAATATCCATATATACATAATAAATCAACTTCACAAGGAGGTTAAGGTTCATTACCTCAAGATAGCCCAAAAACGTGACTGTCCAGATTTTTAGCTACTTCGTCAGCTGAACTTGCAACGTCGATAACTCTCTACTCCAATATCCTATCGACGAGTGGTTTGTTGCATTGGAAACTAGACTCGACGAACGTCATTTTAGGCTTTTAAAACACCCAAAAACTCCTTATATGCTAGGAGATATTCCCTTCCACACTTGACTAAAAATCTGCCCAAAACAGTTTCAAAAATCTGCCTACTCTCGGCCAAGGGAAGGTTTTTGTGGCTAGGGGTGTGAAATCTTATCTAAATCTTGGTTGGTAATCTTCCTAACACACTAAGGAAGAACACTTATAAGTTTAAGAATTTTTGGACAACATTTGGTTAGGGGAGGGGCTGGTTGGACGAAATCAAGATAGAGAAGGAGGGAGAGGAAATGTTTTTCAAGTCTTGTAATATGTTAAGTGTGGCTGATTTTCATCCACTAAGGGGGTTTATATAGCACAACCAAGGGTTGAGATTAATACATGTGTAAGGTAGAGATCATATGTGAAGGTTCCTTCCCACACTTGTCTTACTAAAGCCATGCAAGACCTTGACCATGCAAGACTTGCCCACTAAACTTAGCCAAATTCATCCAAGCCAAGACTAGCCATGCAAGACTTTTGGCCACTTGTCTTGCCTACTTGTCCACTAAATTTCGTCCCACATGGCCCAATCTAGGGGTGACACTTGTCGCCTTCCTATTGGTCCAAAATATTTTATCTCTCGGAACAATTCCATAATCGTAAAAATATTATTGAAAACGTAAAATTTCCTTCACAAGGTTCAGAATAATTTTCGTCGGAAAACAATTCTACCAATCTTACCCTAATTAGGGCGTATACATTCGTACGTACGTCCTCACATACATACTCCGGAACTACGGGGTATAACACTTTATACTTTAGAAACTTACATATTTCTTTATAACCAAGAGACTTAAACTTTCCAAACAAAACAAGTGTCAAAATACTTTCAAAAATACATTAAGTCTCTTAACATTTAGAAAGTAAGATATCCTTAATATTTTAAACAAGTGAGTTAATTCCCTAACTCAACCAATTTGGACATTCTTATAATAAACCAAGGATATCAAAGTAACTAAATTAAGCCAAAATCTCAAACGTCTACGTACTATACATTTACAACTTATTCATGCTCGAGAGATAAGAAAGTTCCACATACCTCTTGGTTTAATCCACTTGCTAAGTCGAATCGCGTCACGTAGTATGTCAACCTATAATGACCATAATCGTCTATTAACTTTTACTTCAAGCGTAGAATATTCCAAGTGCAAAGTCACTAAATTCTACGGAAAATCGGACAAAGACTTCCTTTGTTTCTACATACTTTGCCACCTATTTCAAGGCGAATTCAATAACCAAACACGTACATTTAAGGCTCAACAAAGTAGTTAATAATAGGGGATTACACGCTTAATCAAGACGTGTAAAATTCCGCCCCACAATTGACATTAAACTAGTCCAAAAATACAATGTCCATTCGGCAATTAGGGGCCACAATATCAATTTTTTTTCCAATTTCTATTCAATCCAAATTGTTTAGTATAACATGATATAACGCCGCACTTGATTATAACAACTATAACCTTCAAGTAGATAACATGCGACGATTCTAGTTAACGACCAAATTGTAATTCAATTTCAAATGACTAACATGTCATTTTCAGTTTGAGCTCCCAAATTTCCATAACACTTATCAATCTTCATAATACTTATCATATGATCATTTCTAACTTATAATAACATGGAATCTTCAATTACAAAAGTAAGACGCAGATTATACCTCATTTAGCCCAAATATGATCCAAGATTACAAGTCGATCGTGTCACGACCCGATCCCGGGCCCGTGACTGGTGCCTTACCCCGGGCACCCTAGTGATACAACATCAGAGAAAACCAGCGGAAATAAAAACTTAAACATGAACATGAGACAAGATAATGAAACGAGCCAACCAAGCGGTTACCTTCGATAAAATATATATAACCAACTCTTTTTAAAGCGAGCAGTTTAATCCTTTTTACAAAACCACCGCGCGATTACTCTGAACCTCTAAGAGTTTATCTGACAACTATGGCGGGACGGGGCCCGCCATACCACAGATGTACAAGAACCTCTGGACTCGGGGTAACATACCAACATATAAGCCTCAGGAAGGAACGGAGCTTCCCAAACGCTGAAATGAGATCCTGCGCGGGGATCGGCGGCCGATGTACTCTACTGCGGCATGAGCGCGGCCGAAGGAGGTCGATCTGCAGTACCAAGTATGTGAAGCGTAAAATCACGTAAATGAAATCATAATAGTCTATAAAGCGGAGAGCGGTATGATAACCAAACTACGATACACAGCATGATTATATCAATTGTGGTCTCACGCCCACAACATCAATCACGCGTGGAGTACCTTCGCCGGCTGGCGATGCATGATATGATAACAACAAGACATCAATCCAAATTGGAGCATGCGTGCGCTACGCATCGTGTCGGTATGTCCAAAGGAACAAATAAGACAACATTCCAAATGGAAGCATACGATGCGCTACGCGTCGTGTCGGCGTGTCGAAGGAAACAATAAGGCGGCATTCCAAATGGAAGCATGCGTGTGCTACGCATCGTGTCGGTATGTCCAAGGGAACAAATAAGACAACATTCCAAATGGAAGCATGCGCGCTACGCGTCGTGTCGGCGTGTCGAAGGAAACAATAAGACGGCATTCCAAATGGAAGCATGCGTGCAGCTACGCGTCGTGTCGATATGTCGAAGGGATTAACAAAGTAACACTATCAGCGAGGCGTGCGTGGAATTTATCCGTCGCCGGTCACGTCGAGTAAGTTCTCAACAAGTCAACCGACCTCCATCGAGAGGCGGTAGTATAGAAACACAATTCTTGCACAACAAAGGCTATCGCAACAAGCATAGGCAAGTTTCACAACAACAAGCATAGGCAAGTTTCACAACAACAAGCATAGGCAAGTTTATACACAACTCAAGTACTTCCATTTTATGCCCAAGTTCGGTTTAACCACTAAAGTACTACGACGTTAAATTCCTTTTAAAGAGATTTATCCTTTTTATAAAAGTCACCCGATACAGTAGTATATAAAAAAATGAGTGACTTATATCTTTTAAGTAAACGAAAACAATTTCCATACTTTCTTTTTAAAGTCAAGTTACCACGTTAAAACCAATGATAAAACCTTTCTTTTGTTTTCATAAGGTCGTTATAACCAACTTCCCATAAAGCTGTTATAACACCTTATGCTTTAAACCATTTTAAGACAACCTGATGCCTTTCTTTTCCCTAAGGTTCGGTTTGCCTAATTTTAATTACGCAAGTCTCTTTTGAAAAGTTTCATAGTTCAATGTCTTAATCTCTTTTAAAACAATTGAGTAACATATGCCATGGCGTAGTAGGTTATTCTTGTTCATAATCAATCTTATTAAGCGACCATGATCTAGAAAATGTAATATCATTTTGTCTCATCTTAGCTTACATGCGGATGGAGGTTTCTCTTGGTTTTTAATAATACTTAATTATTCAATACATTTTCCTTTATTGTATTGCGGTGGTTTGTCGATACATTACGATTTCAAATCGGTAAAACATTATTCCTTCCAAAACCAAGTACTCATTACTCACGAATGAGGTTTCACACAAACATCCATATTAAGTCAAGTCTCTTATCCTTTAAGAATAAGTCTCTTAACTTCTAAACCATTAAACCATTCTTTTTATCTCTCTTAAGGCGTTACACCTAACTGGTATAACTCTTATGTTTTCAAACCAAGTACACACTTCTTTCAAAAAGGTTTCTTAATCTTTTAGAATACTCGAGTTCTTTTACATCCGATCGGTTATAAGTCAAATCGTTATCTTTTAAAAACCACAAGCATTTCTCATGTACATAAAGTTGTTATAACCAACTTCCCATAAAGCCGTTATAACACTTTATGTTTAAAGACAATCAAATACATTTAACACGTATCGTCTACCGTACTACATAGTTATACACATATCATGCTAGAGCAGGATAGGAAGAGGTTCACATACCTCGCGACGAGTATCGACTAATAGCAAACGCTCCAAGTACCTCAGGCATGCTACACTCTCGGTCAAGCGGATCACTCCACACGTAGTACTTGACCTATAATGCCACAAGGCTCTTATTAACATCTAGATCTCATTGTTCCATATTCTCTGAGAAAATTCGAAGACCTCCCCCGCACAGCGTAAATCTCCTCTCTATCGTAGGCTGCAAGCCAACCGGAGAGGTTAACACGCCTAACGGGCGTGTACAATTCTACTACATAGTAATGCTACACAAGTCTCATGTCTGAGTCTATGTAATTACGATTCGATTCTCTTCTTTAAATTGGGCTTAAGTCGCAAGACATTCTGTAAGTATTATTCGAGCTTAAGTCAAAAGACATTGCGCACAATTATAATGTTCAGTACTATATATAGTATACTTCAACTATATATTCCTACAACATGTAATTCCCAATTACAATAGAAGGTCAAGAGTGTTTACCTCGATAAGCCCAAAATTATCCGAGTATATATGCCGATCTGAGCAAGGTTTAGCTCTACTCAGGGAGCTCCAATCCGCTCCAAACAACCCTTAGAAGTTCTAACCAACTTACTTAAATACTTCAACCAACTATGAAGATTTCCTTAGGGTTTCGGTTTGAGACTAAAAGGACAAAGGTAGTATTTCCGGGCTCTACGTATAGAGGTAACTTTGGGAATACTACAAGGTATTTGGGCTAAAGTATTTTGGGCATAACAACAATACTAGGAGAGTATTTCTATACCACAAAGGGGGGGGTATTTATACGAGACAACTAGGCTAGGGGTACCCTGGCCAAGGCTTCACAAGGGAGGGTATGGTGGCTCTCGGCCAAGCTCAACTAGGAGGGGGGGAGAGGGACGAAAAGCTCAAGCTAGAGGAGTAGTTTGAGACTTAGATAGATTGCTCAAGTTTAGGATGAAGAATGTCTTCAACTAGAGGGTATTTATAGGTCAAGTGAAGGCCAACCAATGGCGAAGATGAAGACAAGTGCATAGCAAGTGTAAGGCCAAGATTTAGCCGTATGCAACCTTATCCATCTACCACAAAATATCCTACCTAACCCTTGACCAAGGGAAAGGCACAAAAAACGTGCTCACCATGCCATTTCGTCCGTCCACTCCTTCCAATTAGAGGGTGACAAGTGTCGCCCTCTCGTTGGTCCAAAATGTTTCGTCTCTCGGAAAAATCCGCAAAAATTATAAATGACATAGCCGGAATTTTCCCTACGAAAGCTGTGGAAACGTTTCGTCGGAAAACGACTCTTTTTGGCACTTGTGCACAAAATTTCGAAACTAGCCAACTTTAAGGCTCAAATTATAATACGTACGCGCTCACGTACATACTCTGGAAATACGGGGTATAACATTCTCCCCTCCTTAGAAACATTCGTCCCGAATGTTCCTTCTCAAGACGGATAACGATAAAGTTCCTCTTAACTTTAAACAAATTTCCAATGCCACACATGGCAACAAAGTAACACACGTTCTCTCCCTTCCTTACTCGTCGTGCCCTTTTGAACACTTGAACTCTTCTAGTATACGTACCACACTTCAGTCATCGCTTCAGTTCCCAATACTTTGGAGTCACAACCTCTAAACTTGGTCATCTTACTAGCTTCACTCTCCCTAAAGGCCATTCAGGTCTTCACGATCCGCTTCGGTCGAACATATCCACGAACTCATACGATGGTTATCTAATCATGGGCCTAGCGCCTCGTGACCACCACCGCGGGACCACCCGAGCTGACCCACTTTGAAACGGCCGCGGGTTGGCCTCAACATAGCCCCAACCCGACCCACTTACGCATCACGCTCTTGTTCCCGATCCGAACAATCTTACCTCTGGTCATGAAAGCTACCACTTCCATTTCACACTACCTGGGACTTATCACACAATACATTCTAGGCATAAAATGCACTCAGACAAGGATCACTTGCAAAAACTTGTACTCAAGCGGCCTTACATCTAAGGTCTCAATCTGTAATATTCTAGGGTTCATCATTTCCTCACCTCAAGCTTACCACTTCTCACTAACGAGTTCTACATCACATTTTAGCACAAAGCTATCCGAACATAACACTAATCACAACATCAATACATACAAAACTCTAGAGGTTAAGGATATGCACGAAAGTAGCGGTTGGAGGACCGCTAAAACTGGGAACTTCCACCGCGACCTCTACCGTGGCTCACCGGTGTATGAACATCCTGCCTGGCTATGGAAGGTGAAGAACCCACAACTGATCTCGTATTATGTGCTATCCTACTGCATACCCGCCTGGACAGTTTCTCCCAAAATGGCCTGCCGCATGTAAAACAAACTCCCGGACTAGCACGACACTCCCACCGTGGAGTCTACCACAGTGACAACGGAAGTAGGGGTGGCTTCACCGCTAACACCCCGCTTTCCCGAAAATCTGAACCTGGAGCCACGACCGCTCCCGAATACTGGATGCTCACGAAGATTGTGGAGGACCACTGCATCTTGGCGGGCGCATAACTAGTCTTCTCGAGGCGGTCCGCCTCGAAAGTCACCAAGGACCTGCCATTCGCCTCTTGCCGACCTTGATCGTTTCGCCGATTTCTCCGCTCCTCACCTCAGTGCATAAGCTGCGTGCGATATCCATGCGGTGAAGAGCTACACCCGAACAACTCTGCTAGGTAATCATCGAGCCTGAATAACATATCGGTGCACTCGATCCTCCATACTAGCCACTAATGCGAGGACGTCTGGCCGATGAGTCAAACTCACATTGTACTCCGAACGAGCGCGGATTCGCGCGACACCAAAAATCTGCCGGCGAACCCTCATCTGTGGAGGCACGAAGTGTGCAAGACATGCCTTTTAGAACTCGTCCCAAAAAGCTGGAAGTGCATTCTCTCCCAGGGACAGCTCCCGAATCAAACCAATCGATCGCGGTATCCGCGCCCGACGCGAACCTAGGACTACCGAATCGGTCTCCGATGCCTTGATCACTCTCATGATCCGTGGAATCGCCGGATGAACTCCTGCGGATCATCCTCGGGCCTCGACCCATAAAACTCGGAGGTTACATCTCGAGAAAATCGTAATCTCAAATGCGCTCGGGGTGAACTACGGGTGCTCTGAGCTAGGCTGCTGCGTCGATCTATCGCCGTATGCTCGCCACGATCTGGCGATGGGGCCATCTCTCTGTAACCCATCTCCTGCTCGGTGTGGGGTGAGGCTCAGTCTTGGGGTCTCTGTAGAAAGCTGCGTTGCTCACTCGCGACTCCGCTCTGCGCCTTGCCGGGCCGGGTTGCCTGCGGAGGCATAGTGGTAAAGCGAAGTATGTCGAGAGGGTCGATCTTATTACACGGCTCTAAGGCACGATCTCGGAATGAGAAGAATGGAAACCAATCCTAAATGTCCTATAGCCTCACGATTATAGATGTGGTGCACAACACATCGATAATCAAGACTACTAGACACGCGATGTAGACACTTTCCGAGGACTAATCGCTCACGATACCACTTTTGTCACGACCGATCCGGGCCCGTGATCGTGCCTACCCGGGCACCCTAGTGATACAACATCAGAGAAAACCAGCGGAAATAAAAACTTAAACATGAACATGAGACAAGATAATGAAACGAGCCAACCAAGCGGTTACGCTTCCAATAAAATATATATAACCAACTCTTTTTAAAGCGAGCAGTTTAATCCTTTTTACAAAACCACCTTGCGCACACTCTGGGACCTCTAAGAGTTTATACAACAACTATGACGGGACAGGGCCCCGCCATACCCCTGAATGTACAAGAACCTACAGACTCAGGGAAACATACCACCAGATAAGCCTCAGGAAGGCAGCTTCCCAAGCGAAATGAGATCCTAGCGGGGATCGGCGGCGATGTACTCTACTGCGGCATGAACGCACTCGGAAGAGGTCAAGATAACAGTACCAAGTATGTGGCGCAAAATCAGTAAATGAAATCATAATAGTCTATAAGCGGAGAGCGGTATGATAACCAAACTACGATACACACATAACAATTATATCAATTCGGTCTCGCGCCCACATCAATCTGCGCGTGAGTACCTTCCCGCCATTTGCGATGATATGATATGATAACAACAAGCAATCCAAATGGGAGCATACGTGCGCTACGCGTCGTGTCGGTATGTCCAAAGGAACAAATAAGACAACATTCCAAATGGAAGCATACGTGCGCTACGCGTCGTGTCGGCGTGTCGAAGGGAAACAATAAGACAACATTCCAAATGGAAGCATGCGTGCGCTACGCGTCGTGTCGATATGTCCAAAGGGAACAAATAAGACAACATTCCAAATGGAAGCATACCCGTGCGCTACGCGCGTGTCGGCGTGTCCAAAGGAAACAATAAGACAACATTCCAAATGGAAGCATACCCGCGTGCGCTTACACATCGTGGTCGGTATGTCGAAGGATTAACAAAGTAACACTATCAGCGAACGCGTGCTGGAATTTATCCGTCGGCTGGGTCCGTCAAGTAAGTTCTCAACAAGTCAACCGACCCTCCATCGAGAGACGCGGTAGTATAGAAACACAATTCTTGCACAACAAAGGCTATCACAACAAGCATAGGCAAGTTTCACAACAACAAGCATAGGCAAGTTTCACAACAACAAGCATAGGCAAGTTTATACACAACTCGAAGTACTTCCATTTTATGCCCAAGTTCGGTTTTTAACCCTAAAGTACTACGTACGTTAAATTCCTTTTAAAGAGATTTATCCCTTTTATAAAAGTCACCCGATACCCGTAGTATATAAAAAAAATGAGTGACTTATATCTTTTAAGTAAACCAAAACAATTTCCATACTTTCTTTTTTAAAGTCAAGTTACCACGTTAAAACCAATGATAAAACCTTTCTTTTGTTTTCATAAGGTCGTTATAACCAACTTCCCATAAAGTTATAACACCTTATGCTTTAAACCATTTTAAGACAACACAATGCCTTTCTTTTCCCTAAGGTTCGGTTTGCCTAATTTTAATTACGCAAGTCTCTTTTGAAAAGTTTCATAGTTCAATGTCTTAATCTCTTTTAAAACAATTGAGTAACATATGCCATGGCGAGTAGAGTTATTCTTGTTCATAATCAATCTTATTAAGCGACCATGATCTAGAAAATGTAATATCATTTTGTCTCATCTTAGCTTACATGCGGATGGAGGTTTCTACTGGTTTTTAATAATACTTAATTATTCAATACATTTTCCTTTATTAACGCCGATGGTTTGTCGATACACATTCGATTTCAAATCGGTAAAACATTATTCCTTCCAAAACCAAGTACTCATTACTCACGAATGAGGTTTCACACAAACATCCATATTAAGTCAAGTCTCTTATCCTTTAAGAATAAGTCTCTTAACTTCTAAACCATTAAACCATTCTTTTATCTCTCTTGTCGTTACACCTAACTTCTCATAAAGTGGTATAACTCTTATGTTTTCAAACCAAGTACACACTTATTTCAAAAAGGTTTCTTAATCTTTTAGAATACTACAAGGTTCTTTTACATACAGTCTGTTATAAGTAAAATCATTTATCTTTTAAAAAACACAAAGCATTTCTCATGTACATAGTCATTATAACCAACTTCCCATAAAGCCATTATAACACTTTATGTTTAAAGACAATCAAATACATTTAACACGTATGCGTCTACCGTACTACATAGTTATACACATATCATGCTAGAACGGATAGGAAGAGGTTCACATACCTCGCGACGAGTATCGACTAATAGCAAAACGCTCAAGTACCTCAAGCAAACCGCTACACTCTCAGTCAAGCAGATCACTCCACACGTAGTACTTCAACCTATAATGCCACAAGGCTCTTATTAACATCTAGATCTCATTGTTCCATATTCTACAGAAAATTAAAGACCTCCCCAAGCAGTAAATCTCCTCCTCTATCGAGGCGGCTACCAAGCCAACCGAGGGGTTAACACGCCTAACCGGACGTGTACAATTCTACTACATAGTAATGCTACACAAGTCTCCATGTCTGATCTATGTAATTACTGATTGATTCTCTTCTTTAAATTGGGCTTAAGTCGCAAGACATCACTGTAAGTATTATTCAGGCTTAAGTCAAAAGACATTGCCGCACAATTATAATGTTCAGTACTATATATAGTATACTTCAACTATATATTCCTACAACATGTAATTCCCAATTACAATAGAAGGTCAAGTGTGTTTACCTCGATAAGCCCAAAATTATCCGAGTATATATGTCGATCCTGAGCAAGGTTTAGCTCTACTCGAGCTCCAATCCGCTCCAAACAACCCTTAGAAGTTCTAACCAACTTCTACTTAAATACTTCAACCAACTATGAAGATTTCCTTAGGGTTTGGTTTGAGACTAAAAGGACAAAGGTAGTATTTCGGGCTCTACGTATAGAGGTAACTTTGGGAATACTACAAGGTATTTGGGCTAAAGTATTTTGGGCATAACAACAATACTAGAGAGTATTTCTATACCACAAAGGGGGTATTTATACGAGACAACAAGGCTGGGGGTACCTCGCCAAGGCTTCACAAGGGAGGGTGTGGTGGCTCTCGGCCAAGCTCAACTAGGAGGGGAGAGGGACGAAAAGCTCAAGCTAAGAGGAGTAGTTTGAGACTTAGATAGATTGCTCAAGTTTAGGATGAAGAATGTCTTCAACTAGAGGGGTATTTATAGGTCAAGTGAAGGCCAACCAATGGCCAAGATGAAGACAAGTGCATAGCAAGTGTAAGGCCAAGATTTAGCCATGTGCAACCTTATCCATCTACCACAAAATATCCTACCTAACCTTGACCAAGGGAAAGGCACAAAAACGTGCTCACCATGCCATTTCGTCCGTCCACTCCTTCCAATTAGAGGTGACGTGTCGCCTCTCGTTGGTCCAAAATGTTTCGTCTCTAAAAATCCGCAAAAATTATAAATGACATAGCCGAATTTTCCTACGAAAGCTGTGGAAACGTTTCGTCGGAAAACGACTCTTTTTGGCACTTGTGCACAAAATTTCGAAACTAGCCAACTTTAAGGCTCAAATTATAATACGTACGCGCTCACGTACATACTCTGGAAATACGGGGTATAACAGATCGTTAGCAACTTTAGCGCCTCTTTTCGACGTTCCAATCCACTCCAAGCAACCCTTAGAAGCTTATGACGAACTCATCTTCAAGTTCCAACTTCAAAGTTGAATAACTCCTTAGGTTTTTGCCTTGCGACTAATACGAAAACACCATTTTTCCGGGATCTTTCTATTGAGATAACCTTACAATACTCTTAGGAACCTTGGTTTAAAGTGGGGAGATTATTGGACAAAAATTGAAAAAATTTCTTGCCCTCAAAACCCCAAACCCGAGAGCCCCTCAAAGTTTTCTTCAAGATTTCTTGAAATATGACTAAGTGTGGGAACTAGTCTTGCTACTAGTATACATATATAACATAATGGAGGGTCAAGATTAGAACAAATGGGTGGCCTAGATGAGTTTCACAAGGATTCTAGCCAAGTGGCCTTGACTAAGTCAACAATATCAAACTACTTGTCTTTGCAAGACTTGGTCATTTAAATTATGGTCAAATGACCATTTTAACCATGCCATTTTCGTCCAAGACCACTAAGGGGGGTGACACGTGTCGCCCTCCCATTCGTCGCAATATTTCGTTTTCCGACAAATTCCGATAAATTTATACTCATCTCAAATCTTATCATTTTCGAGTTCTTACGTACGTTCTTATAAACATATCCTGGAATTCCGGGGTGTAACATTTTTCCCCCCTTAGAAACATTCGTCCCCGAATGTTCTTTTGGGAGTCAACTTAAAGATAGCGACATAGTCTCCTTACAACCCCTTCATACCGATAATGCCACACGTGGCCACATACAATGCTCATACTAAAATGTCAACCTGAACCCCCATGTGTCAACGTCAGTTATCTGCATAAAGCTTCTGCAGACTCTGAGCTTACTAATAATCTTTCCTGGATAAGCTTCGCCTTATCCACAGCCCGCTGAATCAAGTCTGGACCGAATAAATGAACCTCGCCTACGTCGAACCAACCAACCGGCGATTTACACTTTCCTACATACAAGACCTCATACAGGGCCATCCGAATACTGGAAGGGTATCTGTTATCGTACGTAACTCAACAAGAGGCAAATAATTCTTTCAGCTAACTCTGAACTCAATAACACAGGCCCGCCACCTATCCTCAAGTATATGGATAACATGATCTGTCTGTCCGTCGGTCTGAGGGTGAAATGTCACACTGAGACTCTCCTATGTCTCTAATACCTTCTGGACAAACCTCTAGAAGTCAGCTGTAACAGAACTCATCTGTCTGACATCATAAAAGTAGGAACCCCGGAAGTCTCACAATCTCTCTGCTATATAAGCTGGCATAATCCTCAGCCGAGTAAGTAGTCCCAATACGGAAAAAAACACGGCTGGTTTCGCCAGCCTATTTACTATGACCCCCAGGGAGTCGCACTTCCTCCGAGTACGATGCCACCCTGTAACAAAATCCATATTAATTACCTCCCATAACTAAGTCGGGATCTAAATCGCTCGCAATAGCCCACCGGGCTTCGTGCTCAACCATGACCGCTACTAACTCGGACACTAAGCAAGAACTCCGCTATGTCCCTTTTCCGTCATCTCACCCATACATACATCCGAGGTCACGACACAACTTAGTCGACTCAACAATTAGCGCAATTAAGCACCGCGTGCCTCCCTAAAACTCGCCGACTAGTCTCGCAAAGACCGGTACACACGCCTATCCTCTTATCACAAAGACCCCATCCGGTGCTACTCAAACATAATCTTCTTCTCGGAGAGCAGATCATAATCGATCCTCATATTGTCGCTCTTTACATCCACAATGACGAAAGACCTTGAACCTCCTGATCCAAACTTCATTCACCCATGGAAACCAATAATCGAACCCCGGCTCATTGGCGATGAATCTCACGACCACGCCCCGCCTATCCGCTGCCCATCCGCGGACTACCCATAAATCCACGACTAAGAGCGTCTGTAACCAACTCGGCTTTCCCCGGGCGGTACAAGATATCAACATCGCGATCCTTCAGTAACTTTAACTACCGTCCCTGTCGCAAATTCAACTGCCTCTGTCAGAAGATATACCGGAGGCTTTTGTGGTCTGCACAAATATCCCCATGAAGTCTATATATCGTCATGCCCCAAATCTTCAAGGCATGATTTAATCGCCACTCTAAATCATGAGTGGCGTAATTCCGCTCATGCTTCCCTAACTGCCGGGAAACATAGTGTTACACCCCGGAATTTCAGGATATGTTTATAAGAACGTATGTAAGAACTCAAAAATGTTAAGGTTTGAGACGAGTAAAAATTTATCGGAATTATAGAATTGTCGGAAAATGAAATATTGCGACGAATGAGAGGGCGACACGTGTCACCCCCCCTTAGTGGTCTTGGTCGAATTTGTGCATGGGTAGAATGGTCATTTGACCATATTTATGAAGAATGTCTTGCTAGACTAAGAGCTTGACAACATTGACCAAGTCAATGAGCCCACATAGCATGATATTTTAATGAAACTCATCTAAGCCACCCATTTGTTTTAATCTTGACCCTTCCTTGTGTTATTTAAGTATACTAGTAGAAAGACTTTGTCATTCTACACTTAGAGAAAAATTTGTAATCTTGTTCTTGCTCTCAATGTAAGCTCTCGGCTTTGTGGCTTTTTGAAGGATGAAATTTTGCAATTTTTGTTCTAAATTCACAATACTTTAAACCAAGGTACCTAAGGGTATTGTAAGTGTATCTCAATAGAAAGATCCCGGAAAAATGGTGTTTTCGTATTAGTCGCAAGGCGAAAACCTAAGGAGTTATTCAACTTTGAAGTTGGAACTTGAAGAGGAGTTCTTCATAAGCTTCTAAAGGTTGCTTGGAGTGTATTGGAACGTTGAAAGGAGGAGCTAAAGTTGCTAAGGATCGACTTGTAATCTTGGATCATATTTGGGCTAAATGAGGTATAATCTTTGTCTTACTTTTGTAATTGAAGATTCCATGTTATTATAAGTTAGAAATGATCATGTGATATGTGTTATGAAGTTTGATAAGTGTTATGGAAATTTGGAAGCTCAAATCCGAAAATGACATGTTGAGTCATTTGAAATTGAATTACAATTTGGTCGTAAACTAGAATCATCGCATGTTATCTACTTGAAGAATGTAGTAGTTATAATCGATTGCGGCTTGATTACTGTTACACCCCGTAGTTCCAGGGTATGTATATGAGGACGTACGTACGAGAATACGACAGTAATGTTGGAAAGAAAGAAAGATGTGATTTTTCGACGGAAAAGTTCCCGGGTTTTGTGAAGGAAAAGGTTCGTTGACGGGAATTGATTCCTGATTTGGTATTTGGGCTTCTTGGATTATATTAGAATTATGAGATTTTATTTTGGAAATGGTCACGTGGGACCCACGAGAAATTTACGGTTTTGTGGGCCCACGCTTTTTGAGATTTTGGTATTTTGGATATTTTCTAAGACGAAATATTTTGACGCAGTAGGTGGCGACACGTGTCACCCCATGTGGCACCTTGGCCGAAATGGTGGGACAAGTGTTCACACTTGTCCCATCGCCGAAATGGCCATGGCACTAGTTTTCGTTGGCCATGTGTGGTGGGACCCACACACATGGCCCAAACTTGACCACACACTTGCTAAGATCTTGACCCTTGATTCCTCGATAAAGACCCCCTTAGTGCAAGACATAATTTCATCCCACACTTAAGTCTTCCAAGGCTAAAATATCCCCTCCCCTTTGTAGTGTTCTCGTCCCCCTCCCCCACTTTGTGTAGATAAATACTTCAAGTATTGTGGTATAATCCCAAATACCTTAGCCTAGTATCCCTAGTAGTATTCCAAAGTCATTTCAATACTAGGAGCCCGAAAATACTAGTTTATCCAAATAGTCGCAAAACGAAACCCTAGAAAAATCTTCATAGCTTGGTTGAAGTGTTAAGAGAAGTTGTTTAGAAACTTCTAAGGGTTGCTTGGAGTGGGTTGGAGCGTAAGGATTTGGAGCTAAACGCTGCTCAGATCGACTTATAATCTTGGATAATTTTGGGCTTATCGAGGTAATGATCTATGTCCCCTATCAGAATTGGATATTACATATTATAGTAGTTTAGAATTGAGTATAAGATATATTGGAAGGATTATTCTAAAGGATTGAATCAGATTTACATCGACCGTATTTACTGAGACTTGTGTAGTATTATTGTGAAGGTATGAACACGTCCGGTTAGACGGTAATCCCCTCGAGTTGTTGGCTTGGTAGCAGCCTTGTTGTGGAGGTTATTTATTTGATTGTGGGGTAGGTGCTAGAATTTTCCGTAGAATAAGGAACTGTTTACTTAGAATATGCTACGAAGAGAACTAGAAGTTGATAGATGTATTGTGAATATTATAGGTGGATCTTCTACGCGGCATACCGACTTGGCTTGTGGATTGCCAAGAGGTATGTGATTCTTCCTATACTCGAGCACGATGATTGTTGAACTATATAGTACTGCAGACGACGCGTGTGAAATGAATTTTGTTTATTTAAAACATAAAGTGTTATAATGGCTTTATGGGAAGTTAGTTATAACGACTTTATGAAGATAAAAGAAAGATTTGATTTTGAAAGCTAAACGACTTGATTTCGGAAAAGGAGAAGTAACTTGATTTAAGTATAGGTTACTTGTTTTGAAAAGAGTAAGTTATTTGGGTTTTAAAGAGTATACTTGATGTTGTTTTAAAAGAAAAGCACTTGGTTTAAAAAGTATAGAGTACTTGATTTTAAAAGTCTTGTAAAGATTTTTACGAAGGTGAAATAATTTGGTTTAAAAAGGAAACGTGTTTTTTGTGTCACGACCCGACCACGGGCCCGCGATCGTGCCTTACCCCGCAACTGAGTGATACAACATCGAGAAAACCAAATAAAATAAAACATACGATATGAAACAAGATAAAGAAAACAAAGCAACCAAAACGGTTGCCTTTTTGCATATATATACAGAAATTTGAAAGCGATATCCTTTACAATCCCGCCACAACAAGATTACATGCACTTAAGAGTGTAATAACAACTATGACGACAGGTTCCCGCCATACCCCGAATGTACAAGAACCTATAACTCGTGGAAACATACCAAAAGATAAGCCTCCGAGAAACGGAGCTTCCCAATACGAATCGTGATCCATGAGCGAGGATCAACAACCGATGTACTTACCGCAGATGAACGCACTTCCAAGGAGGTCATTACAACAAAGTATGTGAAATCGAAAATATCAGAAATGAAATCATAGTAGTCTATATAAAACAGAGACATATATGATAACCAAACTACGACATAATATGTAAGATCACGCTAAGTCAGAGACTCACGCCCTCAAAGTCATCACTCAAATATAACTATGGGTCTCATGCCCGCAACATCAATCATGCCCGTGGGACCCCTTCCTCACTGCCGGCAGTCTACGATAACCACACCAAGGTGTACACATGAACACCGTGTCCCACTGTGTCATAAAACCGTGACGGCAAGTACGGCTAACTACTGATACCAAAGCCGCATCATCAATCGACCGGCAAGTACGAAAGCCAACTACCGATACCAAAGCCGCACCAACAAATCTATATAACCATATCACGGTCGACCGTGGCAAGTACGAAAGCCAACTACCAGATACCACCTGCGCCACGTAGCTGGTCGGGGCAAGTACGAAGACTAACTACCAGATACCAAGCCGGAATCACGAGACTTCGTCACAAAACTGAACGGGGCAAGTACGAAGGCTAACTACCAGATACCAAGCCGAATCAACCACGACCTCGGGGCAAGTACGAGAGCCAACTACCGATACCGCCGAATCAAGAAACCTCACAGAGCTAGTCCATGGAATAATAATAACGTGCAGTGCATCTGAATGCTCCACACCGCTTGCACGCCCAAGTAAGATCATAACAAATTAGCCGACCCTCCATCGAGACGCGGTGGTATAGAAATACAATACTAGCACGACAAGGCTATCACACGCAAACATAGGCAAGTTACACACAACTCAAGGTACTTTCATTTTATGCCAAAGTCCAGATTTTAACCCCAAAGTACTACGTACGTTAAATTCTTTTTAAAAGATCCATTTCTTTTACAAAGGTCACCCGATGCCCGTATTATCAAAATAGAGTGACTAACATTTTAAGTAAACCAAAACAACTTCCATACTTTCCTTTTAAAACCAAATCAAGACAATACTATGCCTTCTTTTTAGACCAAAACACTTCTCCTTTTAAAGTCAAGTTACCATTTTAAAACTAATGATAAAACCATTCTTTTGTTTTCATAAAGTCGTTATAACTAACTTCCCATAAAGCTGTTATAACACTTTATGTTTTAAACCAATTTAAGACAAAACCATGTCTTTCTTTTAAACCAAAAACTCTTCAATTCCTCAAGTCTCTTTTCTTTTAGAAATCAAGTTCCTTACTTTGGAAATTTAAGAAAATTAATGCTTGTTTATAATGATTCTTATTAACGCAGCCATGATCTAGGAAATGTAATACAATTTTGTCTTATCTTAGCTTCTATGCAGATGGAGGTTTCTACTGGTTTTAATAGTAATTAATTAGTCAATACATTTTCCTTTATTAACGCTGCAGTGGTTTGTTCGATACTTATTCTCATTTCAGAAATCAATATAATATTATTCCTTTTAAAACCCAAGTACCCATTTCTCATAAAAGCGGTTTCACAACTGTTTAACACAAACCAAGTCCTTAATATTTCACATCAAGTCATTTCTAAGTCAAGTCTCTTATCTTTTAAAAACCACAAACCATTTCTTTACCTACATAAAGTTGTTATAGCAAACTTCCCATAAACCGTTATAACACTTTATGTTTTAAACCAACTAAATTCATTTAGCACACGTGCACGTCTACCGCACTACATAGTTCACAACAATCATGCTAGAAAGTTAGGAAGAGGTTCACATACCTCGCGACGGTTATCGACATAATTTGCAAAACGCCCAAGTACTACAACCTTGCTAGCCCTTTCCACCCTTCAAGTAGAATACGCCACTCGTAGTACTTCAACCTATAATGGCCATAAACGCCTATCAACTTCTAGATCTCTTCAGAATATTCTAAATACAAGATTCCTTATTCTACAAAAATTCGCAAAGACCTCCCGTAACCACATAAATCTCCTCCTCTACTCAAGCCCTCTACCAGGCCAACAACTCCCAGGGGATTACACGTCTAACCGGACGTGTTCAATTCTACTTCACAGATATATACTAACAAGTCATCAGAATACATCCAATGTAAATACAGCTCAACTTTTCAATATTCATTCTACATATAGTATACTCAACTATACATTACTACAACATGTAATATCCAATTACAATAGGGATAAAGATCTCACTCGATAAGCCCAAAATTATCCAAGATTTATGTCGATCCCGAGCAACGCTTAGCTCCAACTCCTTACGCCCAACCCGCTCCAGCAACCCTTAGAAGTTTCTAAACAACTTCTCTTAACATTTCAACTCTAAATGTGAAGAACACTTAGGCTCTAAGTGTGGCAACTCTCGCCATGGGTAATTTGGGGCTAGGGGTGTGAAATCTTTCTAACTTTTTGGTTAATAATCTTCCTAATACACTAAGGAAGAACACTTAAGAGTTTAAGAATTTTTGGACAAAGTTTGCTTAGGGAGAGGGCATAAACCGAGAACCATAACAGTGGAGTGAGTATTTCAAGACTTGAAATCTCTAAGTGTGGATGAAATTATGTCTTGCACTAAGGGGGTATTTATAGACATTCAAGGGCTAGGATCAAGCATGGCGTGGTCTAGATTTGGCCATGTAAAGGGTCCCACTTATCTATCTACTACACAAAATATCTTCAAGACTTTGATCAAATGTTTTGGCCTTTAAAATGCCAAAAACGCGCAACCTCCTTTGTTCAACAATTCGCCCAACACGTGCCACCTAAGGGTGACACATGTCGCCTCCTAATGGTCAAAAATATTTCATCTTCCAAAATATCCGTAATGCCAAAAATCCAAAATAAAGGCCTCACAATACCGTAAATTCTCCCGTGGCCCCACGTGACTAATTCCTAAAAATAAAATTCCATGATTCTCAAATATTTCAAAAGTCCGACATCGAACCGAATCCAATTCCCATTAACGAACCTTTTCCTTCACAAAATCCTAACTTTTTCCGTAAAAATCACATCTTTCTTCCTTTCCAATTTTAAGCGTCGTATTCTCGCACGCACGCCCTCACATACATACCCGAACTACGGTATAACATTCTTCCTTAGAAACATTCGTCCCGAATGTTCCTTCTAAGTCTCCAACCATACATGCACCTGATAGTCTCCACTACTATACTTATTTAAACCAATTGTGCCACCAATGGCCATAATATAACACACGCGAAAAACCCAAATCCAAGCCAACGAGGATTCACCTCTAAGATGAAAAACAACACTAACTCTCACTCCCGGTCCAAAGGATACTCTCTTCGCACCTTCACTTCACAAAAAGATCATTTCCACCTCTTAACACATATTCACTTCCTTTCTTACTCGTCGCACTCTTCTCAGACACGAATTCTTTCTAGTACACTTACCACACTCCCTTCATCACTTCAAGATTCAAAACCTCGAGTCACTACCTCCAAACTTGGTCATCTTACTAGCCTCAAATTCCTTTAAGGCCATTCCCGCCTTCACGATCCGATTCTGGTCGAACATATCCACGAACTCATACGATGGTTACCTAAACTGGCCTAGCACCTCGTGACCCTACCACCAAGTGAACACCTAGAACTGACCCCACCTCATACCGGTTTAGTTGACCCGCGAATGGTCTCCAACCCGACCCATAATCGCGCAAACTCTTGCTCCCGATCCGAACAATCTTATTAATTCACGCCATGAAAGCTACCACTTCCATCTCACACTACCCATGGAATTATCACACAAAACTCCACGATACTATGCACTGACAAGGGTTAACCAGAAAATCCTTTACTCAAGACGGCCTTACATCTAAGGTCTCAACGTGTAATATTCTAAGGTTCACACCTTCCATGTCCTCATACTTATCCTATCAACTAACCATGTTTTCTAACTCACAAATAACACAACGCTATCCGCATAAAGCACACAATAATAAGATCCTCATATCAAGCATACTAAACTCTGAGGTTAAGGTTATACCGAAAGATTTAAAATAAGTGATTCAAAGGACCGCTAAAATCGATCTTCCACCGCGACTTCGCCGTGGCTCACGCAGATATGAACATCCCGCCGCTATCAAGGTGAAGAACCCGCAATCGATCCCGTCCGTGCTATCCCACTAGTGCCACCTTCTGGCCGGACAGCTCGATAATGGCCTCGCTGACGCATGTAAAGCAAACTCCCAAACTAGCACGACACTTCTTATGGATTTTACCGCAACGCCACATCGAGGTGGGTGGCCTCATCCGCCAACATCACTACTCCCCGAAACTCAACTCGAGCCCTCGACCGCCTCGCAATACTCCCGACGCCTCAAGATCGCGAGGACCACTCAACTGGATGAGGTATATATTCGCTCGGCCGCGAGGTCGCCGCTCAAAGTTACTAGTGACCTCTGCTCGCCTCCTACGCCGATCTCGTCCCTACATCGATCTCACGCTCTCCATCCTCGCAGATAAGCTCAGATACTGACAATGTCCATGCCCGGCCAAGAGCTACTCAGGCAACCTCCGCTAAATAATCGCCAAGTCCCGTGACATCTGCACCCTATCCTCCATGTTCGCTACTAATGCGGGACATACTGAGCTAAAGAGTGAAACTCTACATCAGACCCAATCAGACGCCTGCTCGCTCAACGCCAAAAACTGCTTACCCGAGCCCTCCTCATCCGTGAGGCAAGAAATGTGCAAGAAATGCCTCGAGAACTCGTCCCACACCGAGGCGCATGCTCCCCGACAGCTCCTACGAATCAAACCACCGATCGCAGATCACGCATCCGACGCGAACCTAAGAACCGACTGGTCTCCGGCCTTGATCACTCTACGATCCGTCAGAATTCATTTGATGAACTCGCGATCACCCTCGTGCCTCACCAGAACTCGCGGGTCGCAACTCAAAAATCTCGTAGTCTCGTTATCCGATCTAGATGAACCACGGTGCTACTCGAATCGGCCGGCCTTATCTCATGTTCGCCATAATCTCGCAGAATCGGGCCATCTCTCAGAATCCATCTCTCTCGCTTCCCGTGGGATCGAGGCGCAGATATCGTGGCCTCGTGAGCTACCGCCGCTTCTAAACTCTGGGCCGGGCCGCATCAGAATCCGCCATCTCGTAGCACCACCTCGTAAAGATCGGGCCTCGCTCGTAACCTCCGTGTTTCTACTCGCAGCCTCCTCTCGCCGCTTTGCCCTTCGGGCTCGTTGCTCGCAGAGGCATAATCGTACAAAAGAATACGCCGAGGAGTCCAACTTACGACATAGCTCTAAGGCACGATATCGAGTGAGAAGAATAGAAACTAATCCTAAATGTCTCGCAGCCTCCGACATAGACGTGGTGCACAACACACCGATAATCAAGACTTACTGACACGTCAGACACTTTCCGAGGACTAACTATTCTCGATACCACTTTTGTCACGACCGACCACGGCCCGATCGTGCCTTACCCCGGCACCCTAGTGATACAACATCGAGAAAACCACGAAATAAAACATACAGATATGAAACAAGATAAAAGAAAACAAATAACTAAAACGGTTGCCTTTTTGCATATATATATACGTAAATTTGAACAGCATATCCTTTACAACCCCGCCCACAACAAGATTTACGTAATCCTAAGAGTGTAAAACAACTATGACGACAGGTTTCACCATACTTCAATGTACAAGAACCTACAACTCAGTGAAACATACCAAAAGATAAGCCTCCGAGAAACGGAGCTTCCTAATACGTGAATCGTGATCCATGAGCGAGGATCAACAATCGATGCATTCTACCATGCAGATGAACGCAGCCTCGGCGAGGTCAAGACAACAGTACTAAGTATGTGAAATCAAAATATCAGAAATGAAATCATAGTAGTCTATATAAAACAGAGACATATATGATAACCAAACTACAAGACATAATATGTAAGCCACGCTAAGTCGAGACTCACGCCTCAAAGTCATCACTCAAATATAACTGGGTCTCATGCCCGCAACATCAATCATGCCCGTGGACACCTTCCTCACCGCAGCCTACGATAACCACACCAAGGAGTACACATGAACACCGTGACCCACTTGTCATAAAGCCAGACGTGACGGTACGGCGTTAATCGCCAGATACCAAAGCCGCATCATCAACTGACCGGGGCAAGTACGAAAGCCAACTACCAGATACCAAAGGCGTACCAACAAATCTATATAACCATACCACGGTCGACTCAGGCAAGTACGTAAAGCCAACTACCGATACCACCGCGCCACGTACCGTCGGGCAAGTACGTAAGACTAACTACCGTGATACCGCCGAATCACGAGACTTCGCCACAAACCGAACGGCAAGTACGGCTAACTACCGATACCGCCGAATCAAGAAACCTCACGGAGAGCTAGTCCATGGAATAATAATCACGTGTCGCACTTCGCGAATGCTCCACCGCCAGACGCCCAAGTAAGATCATAACAAATCAGCCGCCTCCATCGAGAGACGCTGGTATAGAAATACAATACTAGAACGACAAGGCTATCACACGCAAACATAGGCAAGTTACACACAACTCAAGGTACTTTCATTTTATGCCAAAGTCCAGGTTTTAACCCCAAAGTACTACGTACGTTAAATTCTTTTTAAAAGATCCATTTCTTTTACAAAGGTCACCCGATGCCCGTATTATCAAAATAGAGTGACTAACATTTTAAGTAAACCAAAACAACTTCCATACTTTCCTTTTTAAACCAAATCAAGACAATACTATGCCTTCTTTTTAGACCAAAACACTTCTCCTTTTAAAGTCAAGTTACCATTTTAAAACTAATGATAAAACCATTCTTTTGTTTTCATAAAGTCGTTATAACTAACTTCTCATAAAGCTGTTATAACACTTTATGTTTTAAACCAATTTAAGACAAAACCATGTCTTTCTTTTAAACCAAAACTCTTCAATTCCTCAAGTCTCTTTTCTTTTAGAAATCAAGTTCCTTACTTTGGAAATTTAAGAAAATTAATGCTTGTTTATAATGATTCTTATTAACGCAGCCATGATCTAGGAAATGTAATACAATTTTGTCTTATCTTAGCTTCTATGCAGATGGAGGTTTCTACTGGTTTTAATAGTAATTAATTAGTCAATACATTTTCCTTTATTAACGCTGCAGTAGTTTGTTTGATACTTATTCTCATTTCCGGAATCAATATAATATTATTCCTTTAAAACCCAAGTACCCATTTCTCATAAAAGCGTTTCACAACTGCTTAACACAAACTAAGTCCTTTGTCACGACTCCGATCCTGCCCGTGGATCGTGCCTTACCTCGCACCCTAGTGATACAACATCGTAGAAAACAATGGAAAATAAAACATAAACATGAAACAAGATATATGATCATAAACAAAGCAACTAAAAATAAATGCTTCTCAGATATATACATAAAACCCAACAGCTTTAACTTTTTACAACCCCGCCACAACAAGATTACATGCACTCTAAGATTTACAACAACCATGACGGACAGGCCCCGCCATACCTCAATGTACAAGAACCTACAACTCAGTGGAACACATACCAAATAATAAGCCTCCAAGAAACGGAGCTTCCTAATACGAACTGTGATCCTATGAGCGAGGATCCACTACCGATGTACTCCTACCGCGCAGATGAACGTAGCCTCAAGGAGGTCAAGATAACAGTACCAAGTATGTGAAATCAGAAAATATCAGAAATGAAATCATACTAGTCTAAATAAAGCAGGAGACACGTATGATAACCAAACTACGCCACCATATAAAAGCAAATATGTTCCACTGTGACTCACGCCTCAAGTCATCACTCAAATATAACTACGGGTCTCACGCCCACAACATCAATCATGTTCGTGATCACGGCCGCAAGCTCCCGACTCGCAGACGGCAGACATGTCCACGATGCAACAATAATAATGCCCCACGGCCACATGCCCCGACTCAGACGGCAGACACGCCCACGTGACATTAACAACAATAATACCGGGTGATCAACCCCGCCGCACGGCCACACGCCCGACTCAGACGCAGACATGTCCATGTAACCACAATAACAATATATCGTAATCAACCCCGCCGCACGGCCACATGCCCCCGACCAGACGGTGTGTAGACATGTCCACGTGACATCAACAACAATATACCACACAACCAGTTATCACAAACAAGCTCAAGCAAATTACCATACTTCTAGACTTTTATAAAAGATCCACTCCTTCCCAAGAAGTCACTCGATATCAACACTTGCACAACAAAGGCTATCACAACAAGATAAAAGAAGTTACACAACAACAAGCATAAAGTAGTTACACAACAACAAGCATAGGCAAGTTACACACAACTCAAGGTACTTCCATTTCAGATCAAAGTCCTGGTTTTAACCCTAAGTACTACGACATTAACTCTTTTAAAGGATCCGCTTTTTCACAAAAGTCACATAATACCCGTGAGCATAAAAATAGAGTGACTATCTTTTTAAGTAAACTAAAATACTTCCCTTTGTAAAATCAAGTAACAACATTATTTTCCAAACGCTCAAGTTTGCCTAATTTCAAATGCTCAAGTTTCTCATTTTAGAAAGGTTTCATAACTCATAGTCTTAATCTCTTTTAAAACAATCGAGTAACATATGTTTTGTAATGAGCCGCTTATTCTGTTTACAACAATCTTGTTACAAACATGATCTAGGAAATGTAATACAATTTTGTCTTATCTTAGCTTCTATGCAGATGGAGGTTTCTACCGGTTTTAATAACAATTTGTTATTTGTCAATACACTTTCCTTTATTAGCGCTGCGTGGTTTGTTCGACACTTATTCTCATTTCCAAATCAATAAAGCATTATTCTTTTTAAAACCAAGTACTCATTACTCGCGAACGAGGTTTCACAACACTTTTAACAAAATTTTAATTACTAAGTAAAACAAGTTAAGTCTCTTATCTTTCAAGATCAAGTCTCTTAACTTCTACAATCACTAAACCACCTTACCTACATGTAGTCGTTATAACTAACTTCCCATAAAGCTATTATAACACCCTATGTTTTAAACCAACCAACTCATTTAGCACACGATGTCTACCGCATTACATAGTTTACAAAGCATCATGCTGTAAGGATAGAAGAGGTTCACATACCTCGCGACGATTATCGATAATAAGCAAAACGCCCACAAGATCAGAATCTGGCTAGCCTTTTCCACTCTTCAAGTAGATTACGCCACTCGTAGTACTTCCACCTATAAGGCCTCAAACGCCTATTAACTTCTAACCGCACGGTTCCATATTCTACGTAAAATTCAAAAGACTTCCCCGCAACAACAGAAATCTCCTCCTCTATCGAGGCCGCTACCAAGCCAACCAGTGGGGTTATACGCCTAACCGACGATACAATTCTACTATACAAGAATACTGACAAGTCCATCAGAATACACCCCATGTAATTACAGTCAGCTTTCTTCTTTAAATTCGTGCTTAAGTCAAAAGACATTGCCGCAAAGCTACGCTTAGTTCTATATATAGTATACTTCAACTATATAATCCTACAACATGTAATTTCCAATTACAATAAGGGACAAGAATATTTACCTCGATAAGCCCAAAATTATCCAAGTTATAATGTCGATCCCGAGCAAGGTGTTTCTCCCACTCTGCGCTCCAATCCGCCTCCAAACAACCCTTAGAAGTTCTAACCAACTTCTACTTAAATACTTCAACCTACAAATGAAGATTTCCTAGTGGTTTTGGCTTGAGACTAAAAGGACAAAAGGTAGTATTTCCTGCTCTACGATAGAGGTAACTTTGGAATACTACAAGGTAAAGGCTAAGGTATTTTGGGCATTATAACAATACTGGAGTGAGTATTTCAATACCACAAAAGAGAGGTATATTTCTAACAACTAGCAGTGGTGTACCTCTACCAAAGGCCACTAGTGAGGGAAGTGAGGCCTCGCCACAAGGCCTCACAAGTGCGTGGGAGGAGAGGCTAGGACGAGAACTACACTCAAAGCGAGGAGAGGACTCAAGACTTGAAGATTTTGGACGAAGAAGTCTTCAAGCTTGTGGGTATTTATAGAAAACCAAAGGCCAACCAACGGCCAAGATCAAGCCACGTGCAAGGCAAGTGTAAGGCCAAGATCAAGCCAAGTGCACCCTAACCCTACTCCACAAAACACTCCACAAAACAAGGCACAAAACAAGCCCCAAATCAAGGCCATTCGCCCAAGGCCAAACCGCCCACTTTAGGCGCCCACTGGAGGTGACAAGTGTCACCCTCTCGTTGGTCAAAAATGTTTCGCCTCCTAAAAATCCGCAAAAATTAAAAAGGACATAGCTGAATTTACCCTTCGCAAGCTTCAGAAACGCTTCGCCAAAAACGACTTAACCGGTGTCAGGTGCACAAATTTTGAACCTAAGCCAAACTTTAAGTTCAAACTCGTGACGCACGCCTCCACGCATATACCCGAAATACGGTATAACATTCTCCTCCTTAGAAACATTCGTCCCGAATGTTCCTTCTCAAGCCTGATAACGATAAAGTTCCTCTAACAAGTTGCCAACGCCACGCCTTGGCCACCAAATAACACACGCTCTCTTCCTTCCTTACTCGCCGCGGCGATACCACTTTTGTCACTTTCATCGCGAGGTTCTAGTGTCACCCGCGACTCCAACAAATGGTACCTGATCGCATGCGATCCCCGAGGTTCTAGTGTCTCTCAGACGTGCCATACTTCGGGCCATCGCCTGGGCTTCAAAATCGTGGAGTCATTACCTCCAAACTTGGTCATCTTACTAGCTTCACTTTTCCGCCAAGGCCATTCCCTACTTTCACGAACCGATTCTGGTCGAACGCATCCACGAACTCATACGATGGTTAACTAAACTCTGCCTAGCATCCTCGTGACTCTACCACCGGTGACCACCTCGAACTGACCCCACCACAAACCGGGATGCGGGTTGACCCGCGAATGGTCCTCAACCCGACCCCACCACCGCGCCACACTCTTGTTCCCCGATCCGGAACAATCTTACTAATTCACATCATGAAAGCTACCACTTCCATTTTACACAACCCAAGGAATTCCCCACAACAACTCCACGTATACTACACACTCTGATAAAGGTCAAACATAAAATATATCTTTTACACAAGACGACCTTACCTCTAAGGTCTCAATCGTGAAAAAAAGTCTAAGGTCCACACTTACCATGCCCCCAGGCTTACCCTTCTACACTAACCAGTTTTCTAAATCACATTTTAGCACAAAGCTATCCGAACATAACACTAAACACATCATCATAACAAGCATACAAAACTCTAGAGGGTTAAGGATATACCTGTCTCTACCGCTTTTCTAATCACACCCCACCGCAGGCGATATAGCAGCGGCGCGATGAACCACCATCGATCCTCGGGCCGAGTCAGAACATCCGCCGTACCTTGGCCTGACGCCTTCCGCAAATGGCCCTCGCTGGCCGCAAAAATAACAAGCTCCTCGCACCACGACACTTCAAATGCGTCTACCACATCGACCACACCGAGGTAGGGTGATCGTGATCCGCCAACACCCTACTTCCTCGAAACTCAACCTCGAGCTCGACCGCTTCCCGAATACTCGACGCTCAAGGTCGGAGGTCCACTCAGACCGGGCGAGGTACCACACTAGTTCGCCGAGGCGGTCCGCCAAAGTCACCAGCGACCTCGCTGTTCTCGCCTCTTCGCCGATTCGTCATTCCGCCGACCTCTCCGCTTCTTCACCCCTGCGCATAAGCTCGCACGCGCAATGTCCATGCCCGTCAAGAGCTACACCCGAGCAAGCCTCGCCAAATAATCATCTAACTCGTAACGAATCAGATACTCGCCCTCCATATCGCCACAACAATGGGGCATAACGAGCCAAGGAGTCGAACTCACATCAGACTCCCGAATCAGACGCCTGCTCGCTCAACATCAAAATTGCTTGGCCCGAGCCCTCTCATCTCGCGAGGCAAGAAATGAGCGAGGAATGCCTCGAGAACTCGCCCCATAACGCTGGAAGCCGCATGCTCTCCCGACAACTCCCATGAATCAAACCGGGCCGATCGCAGATCACGCAAACGCGAACCTAAGACCACCGACTTGACTCAAGGCTCGATCACTTACGATCCGTCAGAATCGCTTGATGAACTCCCGCGATCATCCTCGTGCCTCAACCCGTAGAATTCTCGCGAGCTATATCTCGTAAAGTCTCAGTAGCCTCAAACTATCCGGACGAAGTAACCATCGGGCGCTATCGAATCGGCCGTGTTCAGCCTATCTCATTCGCCACGACTCGCCAACAATCGCCATCTCCTTGTAACCCATCTCTCTCGCCTGCATCGGGACCGAGGCTCAGTACGGTGGTCTCAGCAGCCATCGCCGCGCTTAAATCGCTGGGTAAGGGCGCCGCAAAACTCGCCGCTCAAGCACAATTCGGATCGACGCTCGCGCGCTCAGACTTCTCTCAGATTCACTAGCAAGACTCGCCGCTTTGCCCTTCTGGCTCGTTGCCTTTACGCGAGGCATAATCGTAAAAACAAGATACGCCGTAGGGTCCAACTTACAACACCTTTCTAAGGCACGATCTCGTAACGAGAAGAATGGAAACTAATCCTAAATGTTCATAGCTCTCGACATAGATGGTGCACAACACATCGATAATCAAGACTTACTAGACACGGCTCAGAGACACTTTTCGAGGATTAATCGCTTCGATACCACTTTTGTCACGACTTCGATCCTGCCCGCGGATCGTGCCTTACCCGCACCCTAGTGATACAACATCGAGAAAACCAAATAAAATAAAACATAAACATGAAACAAGATATATGATCATAAACAAAGCAACTAAAAATAAGCTTGCCTTCAGATATATACATAAAACCCGAACAGCTTTAATCCTTTTTACAACCCCGCCACAACAAGATTACATGCACTTAAGATTTACAACAACCATGACGGACAGTGGCCCCGCCATACCCCCGAATGTACAAGCAACCTACAACTCAGTGGAACACATACCAAAGAATAAGCCTCCGAGAAACGGAGCTTCCTAATACGCCGAATCGTGATCCTATGAGCGAGGATCCACTACCGATGTACTCCTACCGCGCAGATGAACGCACTTCAAGGAGGTCAAGACAACAGTACCAAGTATGTGAAATCAGAAAATATCAGAATGAAATCATACTAGTCTAAATAAAGCAGAGACATGATGATAACCAAACTACGCTCACCATATAAAAGCAAATATGTCCACCGTGACTCACGCCTCAAGTCATCACTAAATATAACTACGGGTCTCACGCCCACAACATCAATCATGTTCGCATCACGGCCGCATGCCCCTAATTCTCGTGACGGTAGACATGTCCACGATGCAACAATAATAACAATGCCCCACGGCCACATGCCCCGAATTCAGACGGTAGACACGCCCACGTGACATTAACAACAATAATATCGGGTGATCAACCCCGCCGCATGGCCACACGCCCGAATTCCAGACGGCAGATACGTCCATGTAACCCCAATAACAATATATCGTAATCAACCCCGCCGCACGGCCACATGCCCCCGTAATTATGCATCGGCAGACATGTCCACGTGACATCAACAACAATATACCACACAAACTGCACTATCACAAACAAGCTCAAGCAAATTACCATACTTCTAGACTTTTATAAAAAGATCCACTCTTCCCAAGAAGTCGCTCGATATCAACACTTGCACAACAAAGTGCTATCACAACAAGCATAAAGTAGTTACACAACAACAAGCATAAAGTAGTTACACAACAACAAGCATAGGCAAGTTACACACAACTCAAGGTACTTCCATTTCGTATCAAAGTCCGGTTTTAACCCTAAGTACTACGTGACATTAACTCTTATTAAAGGATCCGCTTTTTCACAAAAGTCACATAATACCCGTAGCATAAAATAGAGTGACTATCTTTTTAAGTAAACTAAAATACTTCCCTTTGTAAAATCAAGTAACAACATTATTTTCCAAACGCTCAAGTTTGCCTAATTTCAAATGCTCAAGTTTCTCATTTTAGAAAGGTTTCATAACTCATAGTCTTAATCTCTTTTAAAACAATCGAGTAACATATGTTTTTTACGAGAGCCGCTTATTCTTGTTTACAACAATCTTGTTACAAAGAGCCATGATCTAGAAATGTAATACAATTTTGTCTTATCTTAGCTTCTATGCAGATGGAGGTTTCTACCGGTTTTAATAACAATTTGTTATTTGTCAATACACTTTCCTTTATTAGCACGTGGTTTGTTCGACACTTATTCTCATTTCCAAATCAATAAAACATTATTCTTTTAAAACCAAGTACTCATTACTCGCGAACGAGGTTTCACAACACTTTTAACAAAATGTTAATTACTAAGTAAAACAAGTTAAGTCTCTTATCTTTCAAGATCAAGTCTCTTAACTTCTACAATCACTAAACCAATCTTACCTACATGTAGTCGTTATAACTAACTTCCCATAAAGCTATTATAACACCCTATGTTTTAAACCAACCAACTCATTTAGCACATGTACGCCTACCGCACTACATAGTTTACAAAGCATCATGCTAGAAGGATAGGAAGAGGTTCACATACCTCGCGACGATTATCGATAATAAGCAAAACGCTCCACAAGATCAGAACCCGCTAGCCTTTTCAACTCTTCAAGTATATTACGCTACTCGTAGTAGTTCCACCTATAAGGCCACAAACTTCTATTAACTTCTAACCGCATTGCCCATATTCTACGTAAAATTCGAAGATTCCCCGCAACAACAGAAATCTCCTCTCTATCGAGGCCGCTACCAAGCCAACCGGGGGGTTATACGCCTAACCGGACGATACAATTCTACTATACAAGAATACCACAAGTCCATCAGAATACAAATCTATGTAATTACGTCGCTTTCTTCTTTAAATTCAAAGCTTAAGTCAAAAGACATTGCCGCAAAGCTATGCTTAGTTCTATATATAGTATACTTCAACTATATAATCCTACAACATGTAATTTCCAATTACAATAAGGAGACAAGAATATTTACCTCGATAAGCCCAAAATTATCCAAGTTATAATGTCGATCCTGAGCACGGTATTGCTCCTAATTCGGCGCTCCAATCCGCCTCCAACAACCCTTAGAAGTTCTAACCAACTTCTACTTAAATACTTCAACCAACAATGAATATTTCCTTAGTGGTTTCTGGCTTGAGACTAAAGGACAAATGTAGTATTTCCTGCTCTACGATGAGGTAACTTTTGGAATACTACAAGGTAAAGGCTAAGGTATTTTGGGCATTATAACAATACTGGAGTGAGTATTTCAATACCACAAAAGAGGGTATATTTCTAACAACTAGGCAGTGAGGGTACCTCTACCAAAGGCCACTAGGAGTGGGGAGGCTCTCGCCACAAGGCCTCACAAGTGGGAGGAGAGGCTAGGACGAGAACTACACTCAAAGGAGTGAGAGGACTCAAGACTGAAGATTTTGACGAAGAAGTCTTCAAGCCAGTGGGTATTTATAGGAAACCAAAGGCCAACCAATGGCCAAGATCAAGCCACGTGCAAGGCAAGTGTAAGGCCAAGATCAAGCCAAGTGCACCCTAACCCTACTCCACAAAACACTCCACAAAACAAGGCACAAAACAAGCCCCAAATCAAGGCCATTCGCCCAAGGCCAAACCGCCCACTTTAGCTGCCCACTGGAGGTGACAAGGTCACCTCTCGTTGGTAAAAATGTTTCGCCTCCTAAAAATCCGCAAAAATTAAAAAGGACATAGCCGAATTTACCCTTCGCAAGTTTCAGAAACGCTTCATTTAAAAACGACTCTAACCGTGTCAGGCACAAATTTCAACCTAAGCCAAACTTTGTTCAACTTCGTGACGCACGCCTCCACGCATATACTGAAATACGGTATAACATCCTTAATATTTCACATCAAGTCATTTCTAAGTCAAGTCTCTTATCTTTTAAAAACCACAAACCATTTCTTTACCTACATAAAGTTGTTATAGCAAACTTCCCATAAAGCAGTTATAACACTTTATGTTTTAAACCAACCAAATTCATTTAGCACATGACGCCTACCGCATCACATAGTTCACAACAATCATGCTAGAAAAGATAGAAGAGGTTCACATACCGCGACTGTTATCGCATACAATTAGCAAAACGCCCAAGTACTACAACCTTGCTAGCCCTTTCCACCCTTCAAGCAGTAATACGCTACTCATCGCATTTCAACCTATAATGACCATAAAACGCCTATCAACTTCTAGATCTCTTCAGAGAATATTCTAAATACAAGATTCCTTATTCTACGTAAAATTCGCAAAGACCTCCCCGTAACCACATAAATCTCCTCCTCTACTCAGTGCCCTCTACTGTGCCAACAACTCTCAGGATTACACGCCTAACCTGACGTGTTCAATTCTACTTCACATATATACTACACAAGTTCATCAGAATACAATCCAATGTAAATATAGCTCAACTCTTTGTCACGACCAACCTGCCTGGATCGTGCCTTACCCTGCACCCAAGTAGACATATATCGAGTAATCAATGAATATAAAACATGACATGAAATAATATGAAGTGTAAAATGCTTTTTCATAAAAGTTGCCTTTCTACAGATATATATAAAAACTTAAATCAATAAGCATCCCTTTACAAACTCGCCACAACAGCATTACATGCACTCTAAGAATGATATGTCAACAATGGCAGATGTGGCCCCGCCATACCCCGAACGTAAGCACCTACAACGATACGGGACTATATCACCGATAAGCCTCCGAGAAACGGAGCTTCCTAAAATGCCGAATCGTGATCCTAAGAGCGAGGATCAACATCGCGTACTTACCGCGCATGAACGCACTCGGGCGAGGTCAAGACAACAGTACCAAGTATGTGAAATCGAAAATATCAGAAATGAAATCATAGTAGTCTATATAAAGCAGAGACATGTATGATAACCAAACTACGCTCACAATAAATAAGCAAATATGTCAAGTCGTGACTCACGCCTCAAAGTCATCACTCAAATACAACTACGGGTCTCACGCCCACAACATCAATCATGCCTGGAATACCTTCCTCACCGCCATAGCCTATGATATAAAAGCACCAAGGAATACACATGAACACCAGTGTCCCACTGTCATAATAAACCGTGACGGTAAGTACGAAGGCATAGCCGACTACTAAAACCCACGCATCAACAAGGTCATAAATCAGATTACGAGATCTCTAGACCGCCACATGATCAAGCCGCCACTCGCCTGCAGATCTAATGCGCGCTTAGTCCCGAACTTCCCGCAGCCTCCGCATAAAGCCACCCAACGGCCCGCATGAGGTATTCCCGCATCGAGGGTAGCTACTCCCAGCAACGCCACGGACTCGCACCGCATGGCCACATAGACCGCATGAGGTATAACCCCGCACACTAACCCGAACTCGTAGCCCGCATAGGTCACATGCACCCGCATGAGGTATTCTCGAATCATAGGTCACATGCACTGCACGAGGTATACCCCGTGATCGGAGGCGCCTAACCCCGGATCAAGTCAAGCGAGTGATATAATACTAACATAACTACTTATCGTTAAACAACATAAGCACAATCAAGCGGAAACCCCTTACACAACATTACAAGACACTATCACACGTAGATCCTAACATGTTTATTTATCAAACCAACAAGAAAGTATTACAAGGCTATCACAAACCAACATAGTCAAGTTATTCACACAAGGTACTTTCTACTTTATGTTAACAAGTTCGGTTTTTATCCCCAAAGTACTTCATACACTAACTCTTTAAAAGATCCGCTTTTCACAAAAGTCACACAATACCCGTAGTATAAAAATAGAGTGACTATCTTTTAAGTAAACAAAATACTTTCCTTTGTAAAATCAAGTAACAACATTATTTTCCAAACGCTCAAGTTTGCCTAATTTCAAATGCTCAAGTTTCTCATTTTCAAAGGTTTCAGAGTTCATAGTATTAATCACTTAATAATATAATTCTCCTTTAAAACAATTTGAGAAACATATGCCTTATATGAGTAGTCATTCTTGTTCATAATCAATCTTATTAAAGCAAACATGATCTAGGAAATGTAATATCATTTTGTCTCATCTTAGCTTCTATGCAGATAGAGGTTTCACCGGTTTTAATAATACTTAATTAGTCAATACATTTCCTTTATTAACGCCGCAGGGTTCATTCGATACTTATTCGATTTCCAAATCAAGAAACATTATTCCTTTTAAAACCAAGTACTCATTACTCACGAATGAGGTTTCACACTTTTTAACAAAATTCATATTAATTCAATTAAGTCAAGTCTCTTATCTTTTAAGATCAAGTCTCTTAACTTCTAAAATCAATAAACCATTCTTTTTATCTTCTTAAGTCGTTATACCTAACTTCCCATAAAGCTAGTATAACTCTTAAGCTTTTAAAACTAAGTATTACTCTTCTTTCAAAAGGTTTCTTAATTCTCTTGAAATACTTCAAGATTCTTATTATTCGTGCTTAAGTCAAAAGACATTGCCGTAAAACTACGCTCGCTAACACACGACGCTTCACCGTACTAAATATATTCCTTTAAAATATCATACTCAAGAGGATAGAAGAATCACATACCTCGCGACGATTATCGACTATTAGCAAATAGCTCCAAAGCATCAGAATCCTCGCTTATCCTTTCCACCCTTCGAGTAGTAATACGCCATCGCAGATTCAACCTATAACGGTTATACAAGTCTATCAATGTCTAGACTATTCTAGAGAATAAATCTAGATACAAGATTCTACGGAAAATTGGGCAAAGACTTCCCTACCACAAACTACACAAGTTCATCAGAAATACAAATCCATGTAAGTACGCTTTGTCACACCCCAAATTCGGCCCGTGATCGTGCCTTACCCGGCACCCTACTGATACAACATCGAGGAAAACCAATGGAAATAAAAACTTAGACATGCAACAATAGATATAATAATAAACAAAGCAACCAAAATAGCTTTTCAAGATATACATAAAACCCGAATGGCTTTAACTTTTACAACCCCGCCCACAACAAGATTCATGCACTTCTAAGATTTACAACGACTATGACGACAGTGGCTCCGCCATACCCCGAATGTACAAGAACCTACAACTCAGTGGAACACATACTAAAAGATAAGCCTCCGAGAAACGGAGCTTCCTAAAACGTCAACCGAGATCCTAAGAGCGAGGATCCACGCATCGATGCACTCTACTCATGCAGATGAACGCAGCTTCGGGCGAGGTCGCATAACAGTACCAAGTATGTGAAATCAGAAATATCAGAATGAAATCATAGCACTATATAAAGCAGAGACATGAATGATAACCAAACTACAAGATACACATATATCGCTTATATCAAGTCGTGGTCTCACGCCTCCACATCAATCATGCCCGTAATGCCTTCTCACCGCTAGCCATGATATGATAACACCAAGAAGTACACCAAAGACACCAAGTCCTACCATGCCAAAGTCAGATTAACAATTCAAATGGAAGATACCCGCGCGCTACGATCGTGTCGTGATGTCCAAAAGGGAACCACAAGACAAGAATCAAATGGAAGCATACCCGCGCACGATCGTGGTCAAGATGTCCAAAAGGAAACAATAAGACAAAGATTCCAAATGGAAACATACCCGCGCGCTACGATCGTGGTCGCGATGCCCAAAGGGAAATAATAAGGCAAAGATCAACACGGAAGCATACCCGCGCGCCACGATCGCGGTCGCGATGTCCAAAGCGATTAGCAAAGTAACACAATCAACAGAACGCATCTGCGGAATTTCTCCATCACCGCCAAGACGCCCAAGTAAGTTCTCAATAAGTCAACCGACTTCTATCGAGAGACGCCAGAATACGTAAATACAACACTTGTACAACAAAGGCTATCATCACAAGCATAGGCAAGTTTCACACAACTCAAAGTACTTTCACATAAGCCACACAATACCCGTAGTATAAAAATCGTGACTATCTTTTTAAGTAAACAAGACACTTCCCTTTGTAAAATCAAGTAACAACATTATTTTCCAAACGCTCAAATTTGCCTAATTTCAAATGCTCAAGTCACTTATTTTAGAAAGGTTTCATAACTCATAGTCTTAATCTCTTTTAAAACAATCGAGTAACATATGTCATATACGTGAGTAGTTTATTCTGTTTATAACGATCTTATTACAAAGAACCATGATCTAGAAAATGTAATATCATTTTGTCTCATCTTAGCTTCTATGCAGATGAGGTTTCTACCGGTTTTAATACAACACATCATTATTCAATACATTTTCCTTTATTAACGCCGCAATGGTCTGTCGATACACATTCCGATTCCCAAATCAAGAAACATTATCCCTTTAAAAACCAAGTACTCATTACTCACGAATGAGGTTTCACACAACATCCACATTAAAACAAATAAGTTAAGTCTCTTATCTTATAAGATCAAGTCTCTAACTTCTAACATCAAGAAACCATTTTCACTACATAAGGTCGTTATAACTAACTTCCCATAAAGCTATTATAACACCCTATGTTTTAAACCAACCAAATCACTTAGCACATGTACGCTCACCGCACTACATAGTTCACAACAATCATGCTAGAAAAGATAGGAAGAGGTTCACATACCTCGCGACGATTTATCGACAATAAGCAAAATGCTCCAAGTACTACAACCTTGCTAGCCCTTTCCACTCTCGAGTGTAATACGCTACTCTTAGTACTTTCACCTATAAAGGTCACAAACGCCTATTAACCCCAAAACACAAGTTTCTATCTTTCTACGTAAAATTCAAGAAGACTCTCCCCGCAACAACAGAAATCTCCTCCTCTATCGAGGCCGGCCACCAAGCCAACCAGTGGGTGTGGGTTTACACGCCTAACCTGACGTGTACAATTCTACTCAAAGAATACTACACAAGTCTACCGCAATACACCCATATGTAATTACGCTCGCCTGGGCTTTATTCTTCAGCTTAAGTCAAAAGACATCACAGACAATAATGTTCGCTTCTATATATAGTATACTTCAACTATATATTCTAACATGTAATTTCCAATTACAAAAAGGACAAGATTATTTACCTCGACAAGCCCAAAATTATCCAAGTTATAATGTCGATCCCGAGCAAGGTTTAGCTCCTACTCCGCAGCGCCCAATCCGCTCCAAACAACCCTTAGAAGTTCTAACTAACTTCTACTCAAATACTTCAACCAACTACGAAGATTTCAGTGGTTTTGGCTGAGACTAAAAGGACAAAAGGTAGTATTTCCTGCTCTACGACAGAGGTAACTTTTGGAATACAACAAGGTAAAGGCTAAGGTATTTTGGGCATTATAACAATACTAGAGAAGTATTTCAATACCACATGGAGGGTATTATACTAAAACAACTAGGCTGTGGGGTACCCCACTACTAGCACCACAAAGTGGAAGGAACCCTCTACCAAAGGCCACACGGTGTGAGTGGGAAGGCTCTCGCCAAGAGCTCACAAAGCGGGAGGAGAGGGTTTCAAGACTGGAAGTTTTGACGAACGTCTTCAAGCTGGGCGGTATTTATAAGAAAACCAAAGGCCAACCAACGGCCAAGATCAAGCCATGTGCAAGGCAAGTGTAAGGCCAAGATCGCCAAGTGCACCCTAGTCCCTACTCCACAAAACAAGCCACAAAACATTGCACAAAACATTGCACAAAACAATGCCACAACAAGGCACCAATCGCCAAGTGCCAAACCGACTTGGTTGCCCACTGAGGTGACAAGTTGTCACCTCTTGTTGGCCCAAAATGTTCCGCCGAAAAATCCGCAAAAATACAAAACGACATAGCCTAATTTCCTTCGCAAGTTACGCAAAACGCTTGCCGAAAAACGACTCTAACCGAAAGCCACAGGTACAAAGGTAACTTCGCCAAGTTTAGGCGGGTGACACGTGTCACCTCCTATCGCCCTCATAAAACGCCTTCAAAAATATCCACAATACCGGAAATCTCAAAAACAAAGCTGCCCCACAAAATCAGAAATTTCTCCCGTGGCCCCACGTGACCATTTCTCAAAATAAAATCTCAAAATTCTAATATAATCTATGAAGTCCAAATACCAAACTGGGAATCCAATTCCCATTAACGAACCTTTTCTTCACAAATAACCTAAACTTTTCCGTCGAAAAACTCACATCTTTCTTTCTTTCCAAATCTTTTCTCGCGGCTTTCGCACGCACGCCCTCGTGATACATACCCCGAGAATACTGGTATAACATTCTCCTCCTTAGAAACATTCGCCCCGAATGTTCCTTCTCAAGACGGATATCGATGAAGTTCCTCTAACAAGTTGCCAACGCCATACCTGCCACAAAAATAACACACGCCCTCTTCCTTCCTTACTCGCCGTGCCCTTCTCAACACTTGAACTCTCCCAAGACGTACTCATACTTCACCATTACCTGCTCCCAAAAATCTCGAGTCACTACCTCCAAACTTGGTCATCTTACTAACCTCAAACTTCCTTAAGGCCATTCCCGCCTTTACGAACCGCTTCGGTCGAACGCGCCCACGAACTCATACGATGATCATACAAACTGGGCCTAGCATCCTCGTGACTCCTACCACCGGGCGTGACCACCCAGAACCGACCCCACCTTAATCCGGCACGGTTGACCTGCATCACGCCCTCAACCCGACCCACAATCGCTACAAGCCCTCGCTCCCGACACACTTAACAATCTCACTGAATCACATCATGAAAGCTACCACTTCCATCTCACACTACCCATGGACTTATCACACAAATAAAACCCACGATACCACGACTGATAAAGGTCAAACATAAACGAATCTTACTCAAGACGACCTTACCTCTAAGGTCTCAATCGTGATACCAGTGGTTCACACTTACCATGCCCCCATACTTACCCTTCTACAATAACCAGTGTCTAAATCACGTTAGCACAAAGCTATCCTAACATAACACTTAACACATCATTAACATCAATACATACAAGTATCTAAAGCGGTTAAGGATATACCAAACTAGGCGTTCAAGGACCGCTAAAATCGGAACTTCCACCGCGACTTACCGTGGCCCGCTGTATGAACATCCCGCCTAGCCAGGAAGGTAAGAACCCGCAATCGATCTCATAGTTCGGCTTATCCTACCAAGCATACCTCGGTCGGACAGCCCTAAATGGCCCCTGGCCGCATGTAAAACAAACTCCCTGACTAGCACGACACTCCCACCGCGAGTCTACCACACGGTCACAACCAGGTAGGGTGGCTTGGCTAACACCGCTTCTCCGTAAAATCTGAACCTCGAGCCTCGACCGCCTCCCGAATACTCGATGCTCAAGATTGTGGAGGACCACTATGCATCCGTGAGGCGCATAACTAGTTCGCCACGAGGCGGTTCGCCGAAAGTCACCAAAGGACCTCGCTGCTCGCCTCTTTGCCGACTCGTCATTCCACCGATCTCTCCGCGCCTCACATCCCAGCAGATGAGCTCGCATTCGGCAATGTCCATGCCCTACAAGAGCTACACCAACAAGCCTCACAAGTAATCATCTAGCCCTGACGTAGCGGCACTCTATCCTCCATGGTTGCTACTAAAGCGGGACATACCGAGCCAACGAAGTCAAACTCACGCTGTACTTCAATCAGACGCTCGCTCGCCAAAGATCATAAATTGTTTACCGCGTTCTCCTCATTCGCGAGGCAAGAAGTGAGCGAGAATGCCTCGAGAACTCGCCCCATATCTGGAAGCGCATGCTCTCCCGACAACTCCCACGACCAAACCACGATCGCGGATCACGCAAATTGACGCGAACCTAAGACCACCGACCGGTCTCCGGCCTCGATCACTTACGACCACAGAATCGCCGGATGAACTCCTCGCGATCATCCTCGTGCTCGACCCATAAAACTCAAGCGTTACTAACTCGTAAAGTCCCGTAGCCTCAAACTATTCGCCGGGGAATCCATCGCGCATCGAACTGAATCGCCGTGATCCACTGCCTCATATTCGCCACAACTCGCCAATAATCGCCATCTCTTTGTACTTATCTCATCCGCTTCCAGCCGCGGATCGAGGCTCGTATCAGAGTCTCACGCCCACGGCCGCGCTTAAACTCGCTGGCCGGGCGGCGCTAAACTCGCCGGGAAGCATCTCGTGTATCGACCGGCTCGCGCTCGCATTCTCTCAGATCTCACTAGCGCCTCGCCGCTTTGCCCTTCTGGCACCGGTCGCTAAGGCGAGGCATAATCGTAAAACGATACGCCGTAGGGTCCAACTTACAACACAACTTCTAAGGCACGATCTCGTAATGAGAAGAATGGAAACTAATCCAATGTTCTATAGCCTCTGATTATAGATGTGGTGCACAACACACCGATAATCAAGACTCTATTACTAGACACTGGTCAGACACTTTCCGAGGATTAATCGCTCGATACCACTTTTGTCACTTTGTCGCGAGCCTTGCTCCGACGCACACCGGTACAAATGGTACCGCCATGATCCTCGAGGCACGCCTACCGCTCTTCTCAGTGTGCCATACGGAGAGACTGCCACGGTTCGGTCGTGCAGGCTCGCCTTTATACGCCGCCGGGCGAGGTCGCATAACAGTACCAAGTATGTGAAATCAGAAATATCAGAATGAAATCATAGCACTATATAAAGTGAGAGACGAATGATAACCAAACTACAAGACACACATATATCGCTTATATCAAGTCGTGGTCTCACGCCTCCACATCAATCATGCCCGTGGAATGCCTTCTCACCGCCGGCATTTATGATATGATAACACCAAGAAGTACACCAAAGCACACCAAGTCCTACTGATGCCAAAGTCAGATAATAATTCAAATGGAAGATACCCGCGCTTACGACGATCGTGTCGTGATGTCCAAAAGGGAACCACAAGACAAGAATCAAATCGAAGCATACCCGCAGCGCCACGATCGTGGTCGTGATGTCCAAAAGGAAACAATAAGACAACATTCCAAATGGAAACATACCCGCGCGCCACGATCGCGGTCGTGATGCCCAAAGGGAAACAATAAGGCAAGATCAACACGGAAGCATACCCGCAGCGCCACGATCGTGGTCGCATGTCCAAAGCGATTAGCAAAAGTAACACAATCAACGAACGCATCTGCGGAATTTCTCCATCATCGCCGCACGCCCAAGTAAGTTCTCAACAAGTCAACCGACTTTATCGAGACGCCAGAATACGTAAATACAACACTTGTACAACAAAGGCTATCATCACAAGCATAGGCAAGTTTCACACAACTCAAAGTACTTTCACATAAGCCACACAATACCCGTAGTATAAAAATCGTGACTATCTTTTTAAGTAAACAAGACACTTCCCCTTTTGTAAAATCAAGTAACAACATTATTTTCCAAACGCTCAAATTTGCCTAATTTCAAATGCTCAAGTCACTTATTTTAGAAAGGTTTCATAACTCATAGTCTTAATCTCTTTTAAAACAATTGAGTAACATATGTCATATACGTAGTAGTTTATTCTGTTTATAACGATCTTATTACAAAGAACCATGATCTAGAAAATGTAATATCATTTTGTCTCATCTTAGCTTCTATGCAGATGGAGGTTTCTACTGGTTTTAATACAACACATCATTATTCAATACATTTTCCTTTATTAACGCTGCAATGGTCTGTCGATACACATTCCGATTCCCGAATCAAGAAACATTATCCCTTTAAAACCAAGTACTCATTACTCACGAACGAGGTTTCACACAACATCCACATTAAAACAAATAAGTTAAGTCTCTTATCTTATAAGATCAAGTCTCTTAACTTCTAACACCAAGAAACCATTTTCACTACATGTCGTTATAACTAACTTCCCATAAAGCTATTATAACACCCTATGTTTTAAACCAACCAAATCACTTAGCACACGACGCTCATCGCACTACATAGTTCACAACAATCATGCTAGAAAAGATAGGAAGAGGTTCACATACCTCGACGCATTTATCGACAATAAGCAAAATGCTCCAAGTACTACAACCTTGCTAGCCCTTTCCACTCCTCGAGTAGAATACGCTACTCTTAGTACTTTCACCTATAAAGGTCACAAACGTCTATTAACCCCAAAACACAAGTTTCTATCTTTCTACGTAAAATTCGCAAGATTTCTCCGCAACAACAGAAATCTCCTCCTCTATCGAGGCCGCCACTAAGCCAACCAGTGGGTTTACACGCCTAACCTGGACGTGTACAATTCTACTCAAGAATACTACACAAGTTCATCGCATACAAATTCCATGTAATTACAATTGGCCTTCTTTATTCTTCAGGCTTAAGTCAAAAGACATTGCCGCACAATAATGTTCAGTTCTATATATAGTATACTTCAACTATATATTCTAACATGTAATTTCCAATTACAAAAAGGGGGACAAGATTATTTACCTCGACAAGCCCAAAATTATCCAAGTTATAATGTCGATCCTGAGCAAGGTTTAGCTCCTACTCCGCGCGCCCAATCCGCCTCCAAACAACCCTTAGAAGTTCTAACTAACTTCTACTCAAATACTTCAACCAACTATGAAGATTTCCTTAGTGGTTTCTGGCCTGAGACTAAAAGGACAAAAGGTAGTATTTCCTGCTCACGATAGAGGTAACTTTTGGAATACAACAAGGTAAAGGCTAAGGTATTTTGGGAATTATAACAATACTAGAGAAGTATTTCAATACCACAAGGAGTGGTATTATACTAAAACAACTAGCAGTGGGGGTCCCTACTGCTAGCACCACAGCTGGGAAGGGAACCTCGCCAAAGGCCACACTAAAGGAGGGAAGGCTCTCGCCAAGAGCTCACAAAGGGAGGAGAGGGTTTCAAGACTGGAAGTTTTGACGAACGAAGTCTCTGCCAAGTGGGTATTTATAAGAAAACCAAAGGCCAACCAACGGCCAAGATCTGCCACGTGCAAGGCAAGTGTAAGGCCAAGATCGCCAAGTGCACCCTAGTCCCTACTCCACAAAACAAGCCACAAAACATTGCACAAAACATTGCACAAAACAATGCCACAACAAGGCACCAATCGCCAAGGCCAACCGACTACATGCCCACTGGCGGTGACATGTCACCCTCTTGTTGGCCCAAAATGTTCACGCTCTAAAAATCCGCAAAAATACAAAACGACATAGCCGAATTTCCTTCGCAAGTTACGCAAAACGCTTTCGAAAAACGACTTAACCGTGTCAGACAAAGGTAACTCGCTAAGTTACATCAGCGGGGTGACACGTGTCACCCTCCTATCGCCCTCATAAAACGCTCTTTCAAAAATATCCACAATACCGGAAATCTCAAAAACAAAGCTGCCCCACAAAATCAGAATTTCTCCCGTGGCCCCACGTGACCATTTCTCAAAATAAAATCTCAAAATTCTAATATAATCTATGAAGTCCAAATACCAAACTGGGAATCCACCCCATTAACGAACCTTTTTCTTCACAAATAACCTAAACTTTTCCACGAAAAACTCACATCTTTCTTTCTTTCCAAATCTTTTTCTCGTTCTCAGACGACGCCCTCGCATACATACCTCGAGAATACTGGTATAACATTCTCCTCCTTAGAAACATTCGTCCCGAATGTTCCTTCTCAAGACGGATATCGACTTAAGTTCCTCTAACAAGTTACCAACGCCATACCGCCACAAAAATAACACACGCCCTCTTCCTTCCTTACTCGCCGTGCTCTTCTCGAACACTTGAACTCTCCCAAGACGTACTCATACTTCAACATTACCTGCTCCCAAAAATCTCGAGTCACTACCTCCAAACTTGGTCATCTTACTAACTCAAACTTCCTTAAGGCCATTCCCGCCTTTACGAACCGCTCGTCGAACGCGCCCACGAACTCATACGATGATCATACAAACTTGGGCCTAGCATCCTCGTGACTTACCACCAAGCGACCACCTAACTGACCCCACCTAATCCGGCTACGGTTGACCCAGACACGCCCTCAACCCGACCCACAATCGCGCTGCCCTCGCTCCTCGACACGAACAATCTCGCTGAATCACATCATGAAAGCTACCACTTCCATCTCACACTACCCATGGACTTATCACACAAATAAAACCCACGATACCACGTGACTGATAAAGGTCAAACATAAAACGAATCTTTTACTCAAGACGACCTTACCTCTAAGGTCTCAATCGCATACCTAGGTTCACACTTACCATGCCCCCATACTTACCCTTCTACAATAACCAGTGTCTAAATCACGCTAGCACAAAGCCATCCGAACATAACACTTAACACATCATTAACATCAATACATACAAGATCTAAAGTGGTTAAGGATATACCAAACTAGGCGTTCAAGGACCGCTAAAATCGGGAACTTCCACCGCGACTTCTACCGTGGCCCCACGGTATGAACATCCCGCCTAGCTGGAAGGTGAAGAACCCGCAATCGATCTCATAGCTCAGGTTATCCTACCATACACACTCGGCCTGACAGCTCTAAATGGCTCCGCCGCATGTAAAACAAACTCCGACTAGCACGACACTCCCCATCGCGAGTCTACCACACGGCGTCACAACGAGGTAGGGTGGCTTCAGCTGCTAACACCTCGCTCTCCGAAAACCAACCTCGAGCCCCGACTGCCTCGAATACTGGATGCTCAAGATTGTGAGGACCACTATGCATCAAGTGAGGCGCATAACTAGTTCTGCCAGGCGGTTCCGCCTCAAAGTCACCAAAGCGACCTCGCTGCTCGCCTCTTTGCCGACTCGTCATTCGCCGATCTCCGTGCCTCACATCCCGCCGCATGAGCTCGCATTCGGCAATGTCCATGCCCTACCAAGAGCTACACCAACAAGCCTCGCTGGCAAGTAATCATCTAGCCTGCGACGAGCGCACTCTATCCTCCATGGTTGCCACTAAAGCAGGGACATACCGAGCCAACGAAGTCAAACTCACGCTGTACTCCCAATCAGACGCCTGCTCGCCAAAGATCATAACTGTTTACCGCGTTCTCCTCATCCGCGAGGCAGCTGTTGAGGAATGCCTCGAGAACTCGCCCCATATCGCTGGAAGCGCATGCTCTCCCGACAACTCCCACGAATCAAACCACGATCAAGTGATCACGCACCGACGCTAACCCAAGACCACCGACTTGGCCTCCGGCTTGATCACTCCTACGACCCAGAATCGCCGGATGAACTCCCCGCGATCATCCTCGTGCCTCGACCCATAAAACTCAAGCGCTACAACTCGTAAAGTCCCGTAGCCTCAAACTATTCGCCGGGCGAACCACCGTGCTATCGAATCGAATCGCAGATCCACTGCCTCTCATATTCGCCACAACCTCGCCAATAATCGCCATCTCTTGTACCCATCTCATCCGCCCAGCCGCGGGACCGAGGCTCGTATCAGAGTCTCACGCCACGGCCGCGCTCTAAACTCCGCTGTGCCGGGCGCGCTGAAACTCGCTGTCGGCACTCGCATCGACGCTCGCGCGCACTTCTCAGATCTCACTAGCAGCCTCCGCCGCTTTGCCCTTCGCACCGTCGCTGCGCGAGGCATAACTGTAAAAACGAGATACGCCGCAGGGTCCAACTTACAACACAATTCTAAGGCACGATCTCGTAACGGTAGAACGGAAACCAATCCTAAATGTCCTATAGCCTCTTGATTATAGATGTGGTGCACAACACACCGATAATCAAGAATCTACTAGACACGCCTCAGAGACACTTTCCGAGGATTAATCGCTTCGATACCACTTTTTGTCACTTTGTCGCGAGCCTTGCTCCGACGCACCCAACAAATGGTACCGGTCGTTATGATCCTCGAGGTACGCCTACACTCTTCTCGTGATGTGCCACGGAGAGCCACTGCCGGTTCTGTTTCCCGTGGTAGGCTCGCCTTTATACGCCGCCGGCGAGGTCAAGACAGTACTAAGTATGTGAAATCAGAAATATCAGAATGAAATCATAGTAGCTTATATAAAGGTGAGATACTTAATGATAACCAAACTACAAGATACACATATATCGCTTATATCAAGTCGTGGTCTCACGCCTCCACATCAATCATGCCCGTGAATGCCTTCCTCATCACGCCAGCTTCATGATATGATAACACCAAGAAGTACACCAAAGACACCAAGTCCTACCGATGCCAAAGTCAGATAATAATTCAAATGGAAGATACCCGCGCGCTACGCATCGCGGTCGTGATGTCCAAAAGGGAACCACAAGACAAGAGTCAAATTAAGCATACCCGCGGCGCACGATCGTGTCGCATGTCCAAAAGGAAACAATAAGACAACATTCCAAATGGAAACATACCCGCGCGCTTACGATCGCGGTCGATGCCCAGGGAAACAATAAGGCAAGATTAACACTAAGCATACCCGCAGCGCACGCATCGTGGTCGTGATGTCCAAAGCGATTAGCAAAAGTAACACAATCAATGCGAACGCATCTGCGGAATTTCTCCATCACCGCCAGATGTCCAAGTAAGTTCTCAACAAGTCAACCGACCTCTATCGAGACGCCAGAATACGTAAATACAACACTTGTACAACAAAGGCTATCATCACAAGCATAAAGTTTCACACAACTCAAAGTACTTTCACATAAGCCACACAATACCCGTAGTATAAAAATCGTGACTATCTTTTTTAAGTAAACAAGACACTTCCCTTTGTAAAATCAAGTAACAACATTATTTTCCAAACGCTCAAATTTGCCTAATTTCAAATGCTCAAGTCACTTATTTTAGAAAGGTTTCATAACTCATAGTCTTAATCTCTTTTAAAACAATCGAGTAACATATGTCATATATGTAGTAGTTTATTCTTTGTTTATAACGATCTTATTACAAAGAACCATGATCTAGAAAATGTAATATCATTTTGTCTCATCTTAGCTTCTACGCAGATGGAGGTTTCATCGGTTTTAATACAACACATCATTATTCAATACATTTTCCTTTATTAACGCTGCAATGGTCTGTCGATACACATTCTGATTCCCGAAATCAGTAAAACATTATCCCTTTAAAAACTAAGTACTCATTACTCACGAATGAGGTTTCACACAACATCCACATTAAAACAAATAAGTTAAGTCTCTTATCTTATAAGATCAAGTCTCTTAACTTCTAACATCAGTAAACCATTTTCACCTACATAAGGTCGTTATAACTAACTTCCCATAAAGCTATTATAACACCCTATGTTTTAAACCAACCAAATCACTTAGCACACGTACGCCTACCGCACTACATAGTTCACAACAATCATGCTAGAAAAGATAGAAGAGGTTCACATACCGCGACGATTTATCGACAATAAGCAAAATGCTCCAAGTACTACAACCTTGCTAGCCCTTTCCACTCTCGAGTAATACGCTACTCTTAGTACTTTCACCTATAAAGGTCACAAACGCCTATTAACCCCAAAACACAAGTTTCTATCTTTCTACGTAAAATTGGCAAAGACTCTCCCCGCAACAACAGAATCTCCTCCTCTATCGAGGCCGCCACTAAGCCAACCAGTGTGGGTTTACACGCCTAACCTGACGTGTACAATTCTACTCAAAGAATACTACACAAGTCTATCGCAATACACCCTATGTAATTACAATTCAGCTTTATTCTTCAGCTTAAGTCAAAAGACATCACACAATAATGTTCAGTTCTATATATAGTATACTTCAACTATATATTCAAACATGTAATTTCCAATTACAAAAAGGGGACAAGATTATTTACCTCGACAAGCCCAAAATTATCCAAGTTATAATGTCGATCCTGAGCAAGGTTTAGCTCCTACTGCGGCTCCAATCCGCCTCCAAACAACCCTTAGAAGTTCTAACCAACTTCTACTCAAATACTTCAACCAACTATGAAGATTTCCTGTGGTTTTGGCTGAGACTAAAAGGACAAAAGGTAGTATTTCCGCTCTACGATAGAGGTAACTTTAGAATACAACAAGGTAAAGGCTAAGGTATTTTGGGCATTATAACAATACTAGGAGAAGTATTTCAATACCACATGGAGGGTATTATACGAAACAACTAGCAGTGGTACCCCACCGCTAGCACCACAAAGTGGAAGGGAACCTCGCCAAAGGCCACACGGGAGGGGAAGGCTCTCGCTAAGAGCTCACAGCGGGGAGGAGAGGGTTTCAAGACTGGAAGTTTGACGAATGAAGTCTTCAAGCCAAGGGGTATTTATAGCAAAACCAAAGGCCAACCAACGGCCAAGATCAAGCCATGTGCAAGGAAAGTGTAAGGCCAAGATCGCCAAGTGCACCCTAGTCCCTACTCCACAAAACAAGCCACAAAACATTGCACAAAACATCGCACAAAACAATGCCACAACAAGGCACCATTCGCCAAGGCCAAACCGACTTATGCCCACTCAGGTGACAAGTTGTCACCCTCTCATGGGCCCAAATGTTCCGCCGTAAAAATCCGCAAAAATACAAAACGACATAGCCGGAATTTCCTTCGCAAGTTACGCAAAACGCTTCGCGAAAAACGACTTAACCGTGTCATGCACAAAGGTAACTTCTTGCCATTTAAAGCGGGGTGACACGTGTCACCTCCTATCGCCCTCATAAAACGCCTTCAAAAATATCCACACACCGAAATCTCAAAAACAAAGCCCCTACAAAATCAGAATTTCTCCGTGGCCCCACGTGACCATTTCTGAAAATAAAATCTCAAAATTCTAATATAATCTATGAAGTCCAAATACCAAATCTGGGAATCCAATTCCCATTAACGAACCTTTTTCTTCACAAATAACCGGAAACTTTTCCGTCGAAAACTCATATCTTTCTTTCTTTCCAAATCTTTTTCTGTCGTGCTCTCGTACGTACGTCCTCGCATACATACCCTGAGAATACGGGGTATAACAAGTTTAATCTTCTCCTTTAATATTCTTCTGATGTGATTTCAGTTCAAGTCTTTTTTGTAATATCCTTCTATTACAGTTCAATTCTCTTCTATGAATCTTATATTCATTTCTATACTACTACAGTATGTAATTTCCAATTACAAAATAAGGACAAGAGTATTTACCTCGATAAGCCCAAAATTATCCAAGATTTAATGTCGATCCTGAGCAATGTTTAGCTCCTACTCCTGGTGCTCCAACCCGCTCCAAACAACCCTTAGAAGTTCTACGCAACTTCTTCTTAATACTTCAACCAAATGTGAAGATTTTCCTGTGGTTTCGCTTGTGACCAAGGAAGTATAGTAGTATTTCTCGGGCTTTTAGTATAGGTGTAACCTTGAATACTACAAGGTATTTGCCAAGGTATTTTGGAATAGTAACTATACTGAGAGTACTTTTCTACCACAGTGGGGCATTTACGAGAACAACTCTCATGCAGGGGTACTTCTACCAAAAGGCCTTCTCAAGGAGGGGTGCTCTTGACGAGCTTCACTACAAGGGAGGGAAGGATTTTTCAAGACTTAGAAAGTTGTGTGGATGGCAGTCTTCAACAGTGGGTATTTATAGGGAAATCAACGGCCAAGACGGCCAAGTGCAAGTGTAAGCGAGGATTTGGGCAAGTGTACCTTATCCATCTACCACCAAAATATCACAAAATATCCTACCAACTCTTTGACTAGAAATCGTCCAACTTGAGCCCACAATGTCGCCACTTTGAGGGTGACATGTCACCCTCCCGCTGGTCTAAAATATTTCATCTCTCAAAAATCCGCAAAAAATATAAACGACATAGCCGTAATTTTCCTTCGCAAGTTTTGTAAAACGCTTCGTTATACCCGTAGTTCCCGGTATGTATGCGAGACGCACGACGAGAATAATGGCTAAAGATCGGAAAGGAAGAAAGAGGTGATTTTTCCACGAAAAGTTTCCGCTTTTGTGAAGGAAAAGGTTCGCGAACGGAATTGGATTCCCAGATTTGGTATTCTGACTTCGAATATTAGAAAAATATGGAATTTTATTTTCTAAATGGTCACGCTGGGCCCACGGAGAAATTTACTGCTTTGGGCCCACTTTGTTTTCAAGATTTTGGCCATCAGGATATTTTCAAGATGTTTTATTTTAATAATAGGAGGTGACACGTGTCACCCCGCCTGTGTGGCTCGCCGAATGGCATTTGTGCACAACACCCTGCTAGAGTCGTTTCCGACTAAACGCTTTACATAACTTCATGAGAGGAAAATTCCCTTATGTCTTTTCTTATTTTTATGGATTTTTCCGAGAGACGAACATTTTGGACCAACGAGAGGGCGTGACTTGGCACCCTCTCATCAGCGGGCAGCATGGCACTGACGATTCAGCGCCAAGTGGTAGATATTTTTGGTAGATATTTCAGGGTTTTTGGAGTAGGGACCAGGGCACTGGGCATATCTGCCCTACACTCAGGTAGCACTTGGCTAGATCTCGCCATTGGTCGCCTTGGCTTGTAGTATAAATACTCCCTTTGATGAACTTCTTCATCCATAAATTTGCCTAAGTCTCAAAGCCTCCTTCTCCTCCCTCAGGTCGAGTTCGCCATGGCCTCCCTCAGGTCGAGAGCACCCCCTCTGGGTGCTAGCCGAGAGTGTACCCCCTAGCCTAGTTGTTGTGATGATACCCCTCAGGTGTAGAAATACTCTAAAGTATCGTTATAATGCCCAAATTACCTTAGCCAGATACCTTGTTGTATTCTAAGGTTATACCTATACGAAAAGCCTGTAAATACTATTATACTTCCCACTACCACAAAACCGAAACCCTAGGAAAATCTCCATAGTCCGTAGAGTATTGTGTGGTTGGTTAGAACTTATAAGGTGGTTTAGAGCTGGTCGAGCGCCTGAGTCGAGCTAAACGATTGCCCGTGATCGACTTTATACTTGATAATTATGGGCTTATCGAGGTAAATATCTTGTCCTCTATTGTAATTGGAAATTACATGTTAGAATATATAGTTGAAGTATACTATATATAATCAACGCGTTAGTTGGCAATGTCTTTTGACTTAAGCCCAAGAATCGAATCAACCGCTTTACGCAGACGCGTAGTAAGATCGCGGAGTAGAATTGCACCCGCTCGTTAGATGTATAACCCTCGTTGGCTTCGGCAGCCGCCCCAGTAGAGGAGATTTACGCTCACCGGGAGGTGCCGCGAATTTTCTAGAATGTTCTCGCGATAAGGTCTAAATGTTAATGTCACTGTGGCCTTATAGGTCAAGTACGCAAGTGGCGCTTCTACTTGGCTTGGGAGAGCCGATACTGGGAGTACTGAGCGTTTTGCTATTAGTCGATACTGTCGCGAGGTATGTGAACCTCTTCCTATCTCTTCAGCATGATATGTGTGAACTATGTAAGACAGAGACGATACGTACTAAATGTATTTGATTGGTGTAACATAAAGTGTTATAATGCCTTTATGGGAAGTTGGTTATAACGGCTTTATGGTAAGAAAAATACATGGTTTTTAAAAGGTAACCGATTTGAACTATAATCGCTTGTTATGTGTTAATAAAGAACTTGAAGTATTTCAAAAGAGTTTTGAATCATTTTGAGGTTAAGTAATACTGATTTGTTTTGAAAACTTAAGAGTTATACTAGCTTTATGGAAAGTTAGGTATAACGTCTTAAGAATGTTTTATCGATTTTGGAAATCGTAATGTATCGACAAACCATCGCAGCAGCATTAAAAGGAAATGTGACAGATTAAGTATTATTAAAACCAAGAGAAACTTCCATCCGCATGTGCTAAGATGACAAAATGATATTTCCTAGATCATGGTCTGTAATAAGATTGTTGTAAACAAGAATATCCTACTCACATATAAGACTTATGTTTCTCGATAGTTTAAAAGAGAATTATATTCTTAAATGAATAAGACTATGAACTACTAAACCTTTCTAAATAAGAAACATGAACATTTGAAATTAGGCAAACTTGACGCTTGGAAAATAATGTTGTTACTCGAGTTTTACAAAGAAGTGTTTTGATTTACTTCAAAAGATAATCACTATATTTTCATATACTACGTATTGTGTGACTTTTGTAAAGTAACGATCTTTTAAAGAGTTAATGTATGAAGTACTGGGATAAAACCCAACTTGTTAGCATATAGTAGAAAGTACCGTGTGTATAACTTGATCATTGGTTTGTGATAGCCTTGTAATACTTTCTTGTTGATTTGATAAGTAAACATGCTAGATGCCACGTGTTAGTATCTTGTGATGTTTGTGTAAAGGGGTTTTTCCTTTGTTGTGCTTATGTTGTTTAACGATAAGTCGTTATGATAGTATTATACATCACTCATCTCTCGAGATGATTCCGGTTGTCGCCTCCACGCGGTAGACTTCAGCGGGTCACGGACCATGATTCGAGACTACTCACGCGTCCAGGGCCTATGCGAATGCGGAGTTCCGTGTTAGACGCGGCCTTGCGGTCACGCGTCTACGCACGCGACGGCGAGTCCAGACGCCGCCGGAGTAGCTACCGACGCGGTTATACCTCACGCGGCCGATCTGATTGGCTATGCGGAGTCGCGAAAGTTCCGTGGCTAGACGCGCACATTAGATATCGCGGCAAGGTCGCTTTGATCACGCTGACGGCTCAGACAGATCTTATGATACGCTTCATGACCTTGTTGGTACCGTGGCGTTAGTAGCTATGCCTTCGCATTTACCCCAGCACGCAGTTATTATGGCACAGGGACCGTGTTCATGTGTTCCTGGTGCTTTTATATCATAAATCGCGGCAGCGATGAAGGTATTCCACGCATGATTGATGTTGTGGGCGTGAGACCCATTGTTATATTTGAGTGATGACTGAGGCGCGAGTCCGACTTGACACGATCGCTATTATCGTGAATCGTAGTTTGGTTATCATACACGTCTCCCGCTTTATAGACTATTATGATTTCATTTACGATTTTTAGTTTCACATACTTGCAGACTTGCATCGACTCCTTCTGGCCGCGCTCATACCGCAGTAAAGGTACACCGCCATTGATCCTCGCCTAGGGTCACAGCAAAGATTTGCAAAGCCCGCTCTCGAGGCTTATCAGCCGTATAGTTCTGTTGTTGTAGGTGTTTACATTCATGGTATGGCGGGCCCCGTCCGCCATTGTTGTCGATAATTTCTTAGGTCCAGAGTACTGCCAAAGTGTGGTTTGTAAAAGGATTAAAACTGCTCGTTGGAAAAAGTCGTTATTTATATTTACGCCGAAAGGCAAGTTTTTCTCGATTATTGTTTCATATTTCATAATATGTCTTGTATTGTTTTATGTTCACTGATTACTGATGTTGTATCACTAGGTGCCCGGTAGGCACCAACACGTCTTAATCGGTCGTGATGCTTTAAAAACGATTCTTTCTTGTAGAGTTGTGAACAAAATTTTCGCCCTTGCCTAATCTTAAGGCTTAAACTTTGACGCACGCCCTCACGCACATACTGAAATACGGTATAACATTCTCCCTCCTTAGAAACATTCGCCCCGAATGTTCCTTTCGATACGTATAACGATAAAGTTCCTCTTAACTTAAACAAGTTGCCAATGCCACACCGCCACAAATTTACACACGCAGAATACTTTAACCCAAGTCCACGGAATCACCTCCATTACTACAAAAGCTCACCGAGGTCTAAAATATACTCCTTCGCACCTTCACTTTACAAAAGAAATGATCACATCTATGCTCGTAGCACATGCTCGCTTTCTTCCCTTACTCGCTGCATCTTTCTCGCATTTGAACTCTTTCTCATAACTTACCACATTTCGCATCGCTTTTGTTTCCAAAATCTCGGTTACTACCTCCAACTTGATCATCATTAATCGAATACTGATGGATCTCCGATACTTTTCCAACATAACAACATGAAAGACCGACATCGCTTCCTAAGTCGACAACAAATGCTATCATAGGCAACCCGGCCTATTTTTCACATGATCTAAAAGGCCCAAAGTAACTCGCTAAGTTTCTCTCGCTTTCCAAAACTCGTCACACTCTTTCCGGTGGTACCTTCAAGAAGACCCACCAACCAACCTAAGTGTCGCCGCCGATTATCCGCACTCACCGCTGACTCGAGCTACCAACAATCTCTTCGATAAGCTTCACCCTATCCACATCCCGCCAAACAAGTATGAACCAACTATCCAACCTTGCCAACATCGAACCAATCGACGGCAACTTACACTTCCGCCTACAAGCGCCATAAAGCGACATCCGAATCAAATGGTAGCTATAAAACACTCCTTCAACAGAGGCAACCATCCTCACAACTACCCTTGAAATCCAAACACCGCCCCGGGGCGAATACGACATCGAGACTCACCGAAGTTCCTAACCTCGCTCGGTAAAACTTCCAAAAGGAACACAGAACTGGCTCCACCGTCATTAGGTGAAAACAGCACCTCGTGCAGCTTACAACATTCCTCGATATAATCATCTCGCATAACCCACGCAAAGTACACGATCCTCGATCGAAGATAAGATGGGCGACCTCATCGCCCTGCCATCGGGTCGAACACATCCACGAACTCGACGATGGTTAACTAAATTGGTCTAACACTCGTGACTATCACACAATGACCACCTCGAATCGACTTACCACAATACAGCCATGGTGTCGCCGATCGGCCTCAACCCGACCGCTATCGCCACAAACACTTGTTTCCGATCCGAACAATCTCACAATCAAGCTACGAAACCTAGTGGTCTTCTAGCTCAACTACCTCTTTCATTTCATGCCACCGACTTATCACACGTATATCTCACGATAATGCACTCGATAAGTGGTTAAACATAAATATAATCTTTTACTCAAAATGGCATTGCCTCTAAGGTCTCCACGTATAAAACTCTAAGGCTCACACTTTCCTTATCCCCAATCTTACCCTTTAACTAACCACGATTTCTAATCACACAATGTTATCTGAACATAACACTTAAGATATACGTATTTTATCACACGTACTAATCTCTAGAGGGTTAAGGATAAACATGTATCTACTGCTTCACTCCCCTTTGTCGTTCTAATCAATCGCCTCGCAGGCGATAGCTAGGAAGGTGATTAACTAGCCACCGATCCCGGCGTCGAGTCTCTACGCCCGCCACCTCTATTCGACAATTTCGCAAATGGCCTCGCGGCCGCAAGTAAAACAAGTACCAACAAAAGACGACATTCTCGGACGACGCCGCCACACCGCGGAACACCGAGAAAATCAACTCATGGCTAGAACCTACGTGTATTCGTGGAACCAAGCCACGGAGCTCACCAACTCCGTGATACCGAACGCCCCGAACTCGAGGACCACTGCACCGGAGGTGCATATCTAATTTGTCGGCGAGGCGTTCGGCTGAAAGTTACCAAAGGATCTCGCCGATCGCCCTCTTCATTGTCTCGATTAATCTGCCGATCTCACGCTCTCGCCGCGGATAAGCCCGCACGCAGCCATGCTCATGCTCGATCAAGAGCTACTCTTACACAACCCTCTCAGATAGTCATCAAGACCCGTGATAAATCGATCCATAATATATTCTCAGGTAGCTACATCCTTAGCTAGTAACAGGGTCGTCTCTTTGCAATCTATTCTTTCTGCTACTGGTCGTGGAACTGAAGGTTCAATTATCATGGCCGCAGTAGGGATCGCCCGTGCGTCTTTAGACTTTGCCGACCGCGCGCCGAACTCCCGAATGAAGAACCACCCCTGTGATGATTGGGCTCGTGCCCTCAGAATTCTCAGGTTTACTCGCACTCTCCTCGCTTGCCTTCGCCCTGGCCGCTTTACGCGAGGCATATCTGCAGGAAAGAAATACGTTAGAGGGTCCAACTTATAACACGCCTCTAAGCACGATCTCGAGTGAGAAGAATGGAAACCAATCCTAAATATCCTATAGCCTCGATTATTGGTGTGGCGCACAACACACCGATAATCAAGACTTACTAGATACGGTCTGTAGACACTTTCCGAGGATTAACCGTTGATACCACTTTTGTCACGACTAACCCGCCTGCGGATCGTGCCTACCCCGCACCCAAGTAGACATACATCGAGTAATCACTGAATATAAAACATGACATGAAATAATATGAAGTGTAAAAGCTTTTTCACAAAAGTTGCATTTACAGATATATATAAAAACTTAAATCAATAAGCATATCCTTTACAAACTCGCCACAACAGCATTATGCACTTAAGAATGATATGTCAACAATAGCGACAGGGTTCGCCATACCCTCGAATGTAAGTACTACAACGACAGGACTATACCATCGATAAGCCTCCGAGAAACGGAGCTTCCCAAAACGCAATCGTGATCCTAAGAGCGAGGATCAACACGGTGTACCTCTACCGCGGATGAACGCAGCCGGGGAGGTCACATAAGTACCAAGTATGTGAAATCGAAATATCAGAATGAAATCATAGTAGTCTATATAAAGCAGAGACATATATGATAACCAAACTACGATTCACAATAAATAAGCAATATGTCAAGTCGTGACTCACGCCTCAAAGTCATCACCAAATACAACTATGGGTCTCACGCCCACAACATCAATCATGCCCGTGGAATACCTTCCTCACCGACGGCATTTATGATATAAAAGCACCAAGGAATACACATGAACACCGTGTCCCACTGTGTCAATAAAACCGTGACGGTAAGTACGAAGTCATAGCCGACTACTAAAACCCACGCAGTACCAACAAGGTCATAAATCAGATCATGAGATCTGTTGACCGCCACATGATCGGCCGCCACGCTCGCAGATCTAATGCGCGTCTAGTCCCGAACTTCCGCAGCCCGCATAGCCACTCCAATGGCCCGCATGAGGTATTCCCGCACCGAGGTAGCTACTCCCGCAACGCCCCGACTCGCAATCCACATGGCCACATAGACCGCATGAGGTATAACCCCGCACACTAACTCGAACTCTCGTAGCCGCATAGGTCACACTGCACCGCAGGTATTCTAATCATAGGTCACGCACGCACGAGGTATACCGCGTCGGAGGCGCTTTAACCCCGATCAAGTCAAGCGAGTGATATAATACTAACATAACGCTTATCGTTAAACAACATAAGCACAATCGCGGAAACCCCTACACAACATTACAAGACACTATCACACGTAGCATCCTAACATGTTTATTTATCAAACCAACAAGAAAGTATTACAAGGTCACAAACCAACATAGTCAAGTTATTCACACAAGGTACTTTCTACTTTATGTTAACAAGTTCGGGTTTTATCCCCAAAGTACTTCATACACTAACTCTTTAAAAGATCCGCTTTTCACAAAAGTCACACAATACCCGTGAGTATAAAAATAGAGTGACTATCTTTTTAAGTAAACAAAATACTTTCCTTTGTAAAATCAAGTAACAACATTATTTTCCAAACGCTCAAGTTTGCCTAATTTCAAATGCTCAAGTTTCTCATTTTAAAGGTTTCATAGTTCATAGTATTAATCACTTAATAATATAATTCTCCTTTAAAACAATTTGAGAAACATATGTCTTATATGAGTAGTTATTCTTGTTCATAATCAATCTTATTAAAGCAACATGATCTAGGAAATGTAATATCATTTTGTCTCATCTTAGCTTCTACGCAGGATGGAGGTTTCTACTGGTTTTAATAATACTTAATTAGTCAATACATTTCCTTTATTAACGCCGCAGTTGGTTCGCTCGATACTTATTCGATTTCAAATCAAGAAAATATTATTTCTTTTAAAAACCAAGTACTCATTACTCACGAATGAGGATTCACACTTTTTAACAAAATTCATATTAATTCAATTAAGTCAAGTCTCTTATCTTTTAAGATCAAGTCTCTTAACTTCTAAAATCAATAAACCATTCTTTTTATCTCTCTTAAGTCGTTATACCTAACTTCCCATAAAGCTAGTATAACTCTTAAGCTTTTAAAACTAAGTATTACTCTTCTTTCAAAAAAGTTTCTTAATTCTCTTGAAATACTTCAAGATTCTTATTATTCAGGCTTAAGTCAAAAGACATTGCCGTAAAACTACGCTCGCTTAACACACGCACGTCACCACTAAATATATTCCTTTTAAAATATCATGCTCAAGAGGATAGGAAGAATCACATACCTCGCGACGATTATCGACTATTAGCAAATAGCTCCAAAGTACTGTAATTCTGCTATTCTTTTCCACCCTTCGAGTAGAATACGCTACTCGCAGTACTTCAACCTATAACGCTATACAAGTCTATCAATGTCTAGACTATTCTAGAATAAATCTAGATACAAGATTCTACTGAAAAATTGGGCAAAGACTTCCCCACCACAAACTACACAAGTTCATCAGAATACAGTCTATGTAAGTACAGCTTTGTAACGCCGAACCCGGCCCGTGCATCGTGCCTTACCGCACCCTAGTGATACAACATCGAGAAAACCGGAAAATAAAACATGAATCATGAAACAAGAGATATAATAAATAAACAGCAACCAAAAGCTTGCCTTCAAGATATACATAAAACCCGAAGCTTTAATCCTTTTACAACCCCGCCACAGCAGCTTCATGCACTTAAGATTTACAACGACTATGACGACAGGCTCGCCATACCCCGAATGTACAAGCACCTACAACTCGTGGAACACATACCAAAAGATAAGCCTCGGGAGAAACGAGCTTCCTAAATGCTGAACCGAGATCTAAGAGCGAGGATCCACGGCCGATGTACTCTACTGCGCGCAGATGAACGCACTCAAGGAGGTCGCACAACAGTACCAAGTATGTGAAACTGCATAACATCAGAAATGAAATCATACTAGTCTATATAAAGCGAGACATGTATGATAACCAAACTACGATCACAACATAAAACAGTCATCACTCAATATAACTATGGGTCTCACGCCACAACATCAATCGTTCGCATTATGGCCGCATGCCTCTCATCGTGACGGTGTACATGTCCATGATGCAACAATAAGACAAAGAATCCAAATGGAAGCATACCCGTGCGCTACGCATCGTGTCGGTGTCCAAAGGGAAACAATAAGACAACTTTCCAACAGACGATACCCGCAGCGCAGCGATCGTGGTCGCGATGTCCAAAAGGAAATCACGGCGATAATCGAAATGGAAACATACCCGCGCGCTACGATCGTGGTCGATATCCAAAGCGATTAACCACAAGACCTTAACCAAATGGAAGCATACCCGTGCGCTACGATCGTGTCGGTATGTCCAAAGCGATTAACAATAATACTATCAACGAACGCACTGCGGAATTTCTCCGCATCACGGCACATCCAAGTAAGTTCTCAACTACCAACCGACTTATCGAGACGCGTAATACGTAAAACACAACGCTTGTACAATAAAGGCTATCATCACAAGCATAGGCAAGTTTCACAACAACAAGCATAGGCAAGTTTCACAACAACAAGCATAGGCAAGTTTCACACAACTCAAAGTACTTTCATTTTATGCCAAAGTCCGGTTTTTAACCCCAAAGTACTACATACGTTAAGTTCTTTAAAAGAGATCCATTCGTTATAAAAGTCACCCGATACCCGTAGTATTAGAATGACCAACCCACCTTCTTTTTCAAAATCAGTAACAACATTCTTTTCCTAAGTTCCAGCTTGCCTAGTTTCAATTACTCAAGCTTCTCATTTTCAAATGGTTTCATAGTTCCCAAACTTAATCACTGATTCCTTTAGAGCAATCGAGTAACATATGTCATATACGTGAGTAGTTTATTCTTGTTTATAACGATCTTATTACAAAGAGCCATGATCTAGAAAATGTAATATCATTTTGTCTTATCTTAGCTTCTATGCAGATGGAGGTTTCTACCGGTTTTAATACAACACATCATTATTCAATACATTTTCCTTTATTAACGCCGCAGGGTCTGCCGATACACATTACGATTCTCAAATCATGAAAACATTATCCCTTTAAAACCAAGTACTCATTACTCACGAATGAGGTTTCACACAAACATCCACATTAAAACAAATAAGTTAAGTCTCTTATCTTATAAGATCAAGTCTCTTAACTTCTAACATCAGTAAACCATTTTCACTTACATAAGGTCGTTATAAGTAACTTCCCATAAAGCTATTATAACACCCTATGTTTTAAATCAACCAAATCACTTAGCACATGTACGTCTACCGTACTACATAGTTCACAACAATCATGCTAGAAAAGATAGGAAGAGGTTCACATACCTCGCGACGATTTATCGACAATAAGCAAAATGCTCCAAGTACTACAACATGCTAGCCCTTTCCACTCCTCGAGTTTAATACGCTACTCTTCGTACTTTCACCTATAAAGGTCACAAACGTCTATTAACCCCAAACCACAAGTTTTATATCTTTCTAAAGAAAATTCAAAGACCTCCCCGCAACAGCAGAAATCTCCTCCTCTATCGAGGCCTCTACCAAGCCAACGTGGGTTTACACGCCTAACCGGACGTACAATTCTACACAAGTTCATCGCAATACACCCTATGTAAATACTGATTCGATTCGGTTCTTTATTCTTCAGCTTAAGTCAAAAACATTGCGAATACTAAGTAGTTCTATATATAGTATACTTCAACTATATATGCTAACAAACATGTAATTTCCAATTACAATAGGACAAGATAATTACCTCGATAAGCCCAAAATTATCCAAGTTATAATGTCGATCTCGAGCAAGGTTTAGCTCTCACCCGCGCCCAAACCACTCCAAACAACCCTTAGAAGTTCTAACCAACTTCTACTCAAATACTTCAACCAACTATGAAGATTTCCTTGTGGTTTCGGTTTGAGACTAAAAGGACAAAAGGTAGTATTTCCTGACTCTACGTGAAAGAGGTATCTTTGGAATACTACAAGGTACAAGGCTAAGGTATTTTGGGCATTATAACAATACTGGAGTATTTCTATACCACAACAAGAGGTATTATACGAAAACAACTAGGCTAGGGGGGGGGTACCCCACGGCCAAGACACCACAAAGGGGGAGGGAGGAGGCCCTCGGCCAAGACTCTCAAAAGAGGGGGGGGATGAGTTGGACGAACTCAACACTAGAGGAGGGAGGGATTTTTAGGCTTGGAAGGTTTCATTTGTGGATGAAGAGTTCATCAACATAAGGGGGGTATTTATAGCAAAACCAAAGGCCAACCAAGGGCCAAGATCCTTCCAAGTGTAAAGCAAGTGTAAGGGCAAGATTAAGCCAAGTGCACCCTAAACCCTACTCCACAAAACACTCCACAAAACAATGCACCAAACAAGGCACACTTCAAGGGGCCAAGTGCCAACCCACCTCGACCGCCCCTCCAAATCACAACGAGGTGACAAGTGTCACCCTCCCGTTGGTCCAAAAGGTTTCGTCTCTCGGAAAAATCCGCAAAAATACAAAACGACATAGCCGGAATTTTCCCTTCGCAAGTTACGCAAAACGTTTCGTCGAAAAACGACTCTAACCGGGTGTTGTGCACAAATGTTATTTCGGCCAAGGTGCCACACGGGGTGACACGTGTCGCCCGATTCGCTTAATATTTCGTCTTCCAAAATATCCAAAATACCGAAAACTCAAAAACAAAGCGGCTCACAAAATCAGTAAATTTCTCCCGTGGCCCCACGTGACCATTTCCAAAATAAAATCTCAAAATTCTAATATAATCTATGAAGTCCAAATACCAAACTGGGAATCCAATTCCCATTAACGAACCTTTTTCTTCACAAATAACCGAAACTTTTCCATTGAAAACTCACATCTTTCTTTCTTTTCAAAATTTTCTCGTGCACTCGCACGACGTCCTCACATACATACCACGCAACTACGGGTATAACATTCTCCTCCTTAGAAACATTCGTCGAATGTTCCTTCTCAAGTCGAATAACGATAAAGTTCCTCTAACAAGTTGCGAATGCCACACTGGCCACGAAATAACATACGCCCTCTTCTTTCCTTACTCGTCGTGCCCTTCTCGAACGCGAACTCTCCCATTACGCACCATACTTCACCATTACCTGCGTTCAAAAATCTGCGAGTCACTACCTCCAAACTTGGTCATCTTACTAACCTCAAACTTCTTTAAGGCCATTCGGCCTTTACGAACCGCTCGGTCGAACGCGTCCACGAACTCATACGATGATCATACAAACTTGGGCCTAGCACCCTCGTGACCTACCACCTGGCGGGACCACCTAACTGACCCCACCCCAAACCGGGTTACGGTTGACCCGCAAATGGTCCTCAACCCGACCCCAATCGCGCTAAACTCTTGTTCCCGATCCGAACAATCTTACTAATTCACACCATGAAAGCTACCACTTCCATCTCACACTACCCATGGACTTATCACACAAATAAATCCCACGTATACTACTCACCCTTATAAAGGTCAAACATAAAACGAATCTTTTACTCAAGACGACCTTACCTCTAAGGTCTCACCGTGAAATAGTCTAAGGTTCACACTTACCATGCCTCCATACGTATCCTTCCAACTAACCATGCATTCTAACTCACACATATCACAATGCTATCCGCATATAGCACACAATAATGAGATCATCATAACAAGCATACCAAAACTCTAGAGGTTAAGGATATACCGAAGCTACCGCTCCACTCTAATCATAGGCACGCCTGCAGGCGCATGGTGTAGAAGGTGATAAACCACCACAGATCCCCGGCGTCGAGTCAGAACATCCGTGCTACCCTTGGTGGACAGCTTCGCAAAATGGCCCGCTGGCCGCATGCAAAACAAACTCCCAATCTAGCACGACACTCTCCAAAATGGAGTCTACCACAATGGTCACAACGAGGTAGGTGGCTTCACCGTTAACACCCCGCTCGCGAAAATCTGAACCTCGAGCCCGACTGCCTCCTCAAGACGGTGGAGGACCACTGCATGCGGTGGGGGTATATAACTAGCTCGCCGAGGCGGTCCGCCTCGAAAGCCACCAAAGGACCCCGCGCCCCGGCCCTCTTCTCGATCCAGTCATTCCGTCGACCCTCCGTGCCTCACATCCTAGTGCATGAGCTCGCATGCGCAATGTCCATGCCGGTGAAGAGAAACACCGCACAAGACTCACCATATAATCATCTAGCGGTGGCGTAGCGATGCACCCTATCCTCCATATCTCGCAACTAGCGAGGACATATCGAGCCAAAGAATCGAACTCGACATTGTACTCCCGACGGCGCGCTCTCTCGTCTCAAGAATAAAATCAGGCCCGCGTGCCCTCCTCATGCGGAGGCAAGAAGTGCGTGAGGAAAGCCCCAAAAACTCATCCCATTCTGCGGAGGTGCATGCTCTCCCGGAAAGCTCCCATGAATCAAACCAATCGATCATGCGGTATCACGCAGCCGATGCGAACCAAAGGTCATGGACTCGGTTTACGAAGCCTTGATCACCCGCGTGATCCGTCAGAATCGCCGGATGAACTCCTCGCGATCATCCTCGTGCCTCGACCCATAAAACTCGCGGCTACAACTCAGAAAGTCGTAGCCTCAAACTATTCGCCGGGGTGAACCATCGGTGCTATCGAACTGAATCGCCAGATCCAAATTATCCTCATATCTCGCCACGACCGCCAAGAATCGGGCCATCTCCTTGTAACCCATCTCTCTCGCTGCATCGTGGACTGAGGCTCGTGTATCGCGGTCTCGGCAGCCATTGCCGCGCTTAACCTCGCTGGGCCGGGCGTCACAAAACTCGCCCCGGAAGCACTGTCTCGTGATCGGCCGCTGCGCCTCGAACTCCTCTCAGATCTCACTAGCGCTCTCTCCGCTTTTGCCCTTCGGGCTCGTTGCCTTGCGCGAGGCATAATCGTAAAAACGAGATACGTCGGAGGGTCCAACTTACAACACTCTAAGGCACGATCTCGAATGAGAAGAATGGAAACCAATCCTAAATGTCCTATAGCCTCCTCGATTATAGATGTGGTGCACAACACACCGATAATCAAGACTTACTAGACACGGCTCAGACACTTTCCGAGGATTAATCGCTTCGATACCACTTTTGTAACGCCCGAACCGGCCCGTATCGTGCCTTACCCGCACCCTAGTGATACAACATCGAGAAAACCAATGAAAATAAAACATGAATCATGAAACAAGAGATATAATAAATAAACAAAGCAACCAAAATGGCTTGCCTTTCAAGATATACATAAAACCCGAACAGCTTTAATCCTTTTACAACCACGCCACAACAGCTTCTCTGCACTTAAGATTTACAACGACTATGACGGACAGGCCCCGCCATACCCCGAATGTACAAGCACCTACAACTCAGTGGAACACATACCAAAAGATAAGCCTCCGAGAAACGGAGCTTCCCAAAACGCTGAACGAGATCCTAAGAGCGAGGATCCACGGCCGATGTACTCTACTGCAGCATTAACGCGGCCCAAGGAGGTCGATAACAGTACCAAGTATGTGAAACTGCAATCAGAAATGAAATCATACTAGTCTATATAAAGCAGGAGACATGTATGATAACCAAACTACAGTTCACAACATAAAACAATCATCACTCCAATATAACTATGGGTCTCACGCCCACAACATCAATCAGGTTCGCATTATGGCCGCATGCCCCCGGAATACTGCATCGGTGTAGACATGTCCATGATGCAACAATAAGACAGCAATCCAAATGGAAGCATATGTTACACCCCGTAAATTCTAGAGGATAGATAAGTTGGCAAACATGTGTTGGAAGGATTTTGAGTTTACCTTTGAGTATTGGACCCCAGTTGTTAAGGATTGTAAGGTGTTTAAAAGGCCTAGTGTGTAGTCCGTTGAATCTAGGTCCCAACGTAACCAACCGCTAAATCGATTGGACATCGGAGTCAAAAGTTATGGAAGTTTCAAGTTTGGCGCAGCAAGTAAAGCGATGACTTCGATTCGTGGGTTCAGCGCGGCCGGAGAGCGGGTCGCGCGCCGATTGTCTTGAGGGTCTGCGGTGTTGGCGCGCCGCGCGGTGACGCTGCAATTATTTTCGAAGTGTTAGGCTACGGCGCCAAGGCTGGCGCCGAGGCGGGATTTTCATGTAAAGGAGAAAAATCGGGGATATTTTTATGAGCCTATGGGAGGGTGACAAGTGTCCTCCCATCCTTTGACCAGCGATAGAAGTTTATTTTAGGGCCAAGTCTTGGAAGACTTGGCTAATTCATTTCAAACCTCCCAAGAGAAAACCCTCTCCCTTCTCTCTAGGTTTTTGAGAAACCCGGCCTTAGGGAACCGCTGAGAGCGCAAGAAGGAAAAGTGTTGGTGAACTTGTGGGAAGCGCCGTGGTTGAGTTGACGGAAGAAGTGGTAGGAAAGGGCTTTTGTGGGCTTTTCTAAAAGGTAAGAGTTTCCTTCTCTGGTTTTGAGTTAGTACTTGTGATAGTAGTATAGATCCGTGAGCCCGAGGTCGTTATATTTAGAGTTTGAATAGATTTGTGAGCCCGAGGTCGTTATAGTTAAGTTTGTATAGATTTGTGAGCACGAGGTTGTTATAGTTAAGTTGGCTTAGATTTGGATCTTGTAGCCTTGTTGATTTGGCCTTGTGAAAGGTGGCAAGTTAATAGAAACAAAGGAAGTTCTGTCCACTTCGTAGAATGTAGGGGCCTTGTACTTAGTTTACTCTACGTTCAAACTAGAGTTTGATAGGCGTTTTATGGCCCTTATAGATTGAAGTACTACGTGTAACATATTCTTCTTAAGGAGATAATCTTGTGGAGCATTTTGCTTAGTGTCGACAATCGCCGCGAGGTATGTGATTCTTCCTATCCTCTTCAAAGATGACTATTTGTGAAATATATAGTCGTTGACGACGTGTGTTAAAGGAAATTGATTTTCCAAATTGTGTCTTGACTTGTTATGAAGTGTAAAGGGCTTCATTAGGTGTAAGAGTAGTAAGTCTTATCCGTTAGTAATGGGCACTCGAGCTTAAAGAATGAGCCCTCTTGGTCTCATAAATGTTTATGTGGTAATTGGTTGGTTTAAAACATGGGGTTATAACGGCTTTATGGGAAGTCGATTATAACAACTTTATGTGAGTAAAAGAACGGTTGTTGATTGGTAGTTAAGAGACTTGATCTTGTAAGATAAGAGACTTAACTTAGAATTGTGAAAGTTGTGTAATGTATTCAAAGTTGTAAAACCTCATTCGTGAGTAATGAGTGATACTTGGTTTTTGAAAACTTAAGAGTTATACTAGCTTTATGGGAAGTTAGGTATAACGGCATAAGAATGTGAAATGGATTTGAAAGTGGGAACAAGTATCGAACACACCATCGCGCTAATAAAGGAAATGGTTTACTAATTGATTATATTAAAACCATGAAACCTCCATCCGCATAGAAACTAAGATAAGACAAAATGATATTACATTTCCTAGATCATGGTCGCTTAAATGAGAATCATTGATAACAAGTTCGACTTTTCTTAAAATTCCAAAGAATGAACTTAATGGATTGCAAAGGATAATGTCTTTGGATTTTGGAATAGAGAAGTAACTTGAGTTTGAAAGTATAAATCACTTGTTTTCAAATATCGAACTTTTCTTAAGGGAAAAGTAAATGACTTGGTTTTAAAAGGTAGGAATACTTGACCTTAAAGGAGTTAATTACTTGGACTTTTAAAAGGTATACTTGACGTTATGTTAATTGTGTTTGAAGTACGTGTTTTAAACATGAATGTGTGTGATACTACGTGTGATAGTATCGTATGGTTTCTACGTAAAGAGGTCTTTGAAGGTAGGAAAGAATGTAGTATTTTGGGGTTGGAACCCGGTTTGTCGACTTAAACGAAGGTACTTTGAGTTGTGTGTAACTTGCCTGTGCTTGTGGTGATAGTTTTGTTGTTGTGCAAGTGTTTGACTTTGTGCTCACCGAGTCTCTCGACGAGGGCCGGATATCGGGTGGTATGATGGACATATCGACACGTTGGGTAGCCCACGTATGCTTCCACTATATTGATCCTTTGGGACATATCGACCGTTGTAGCCCACGTATGCTTATTGTGAGTGTTATCTTGTAAACTGGTTTGGACATACCGACACGTTGGGTAGCCCACGCAGTACGCGTCCACGTGAGAATTATCTGGGTATTTGTTTGACATACCGACACGTTGGGTAGCCCACGAGTATCGTCCACGAGTATTATCCGGGTATTTGTTTGGACATACCGACCCGTTGGGTAGCCCACGAGTATCGTCCACAGTGAGTATTATCTTGTTATTGGTTCAGACATACCGACACGTTGGGTAGCCCACGAGTATGCGGCCCACCGTGAGTACTATCTTGTTATTGGGTTGGACATACCGACACGTTGGGTAGCCGAGTATCGTCCACTTTGAGTAATGATCTTTCGGGCGAGTCACGACTTGATGTGATTTGATTTGATCGAATCAGATATACGTGGTGTACTGTAGTTTGGTTATCATACATGTCTCCTGTTTTCCTTATAGACTATTATGATTTCATTTACAGTATTTTTTCTGTTTCGCATACTCTGCACTGTTGTTATCGACTTCTTCGGGCCGCTCACGCCGCGAGTTGAGATACATCGCTTGTTGATCCGCACTTTGGATCGTCATTCTCGTAAAGCTCCATTCCTTCGGAGACTTTGTCACTTGGCACGGCCTCGTTGTAGAACTTTTTGTACATTCGAGGTATGGCGGCCCTGTCCCGTCGAGATGTTATAAAAATTCTTAGGTCTGTAGCGAATTGATGTGGCGGATTGTAAATGCTCGGTGTTAGTTATTTTTCAAAAGGTAACCGCAGTTAGTTGCTTTTCTCTTTTCATTGGTTATCATGTATGAGTTTTAATTTCCGCTGATTTTCTCTGATGTTGTTTGACTACTTGGTGCCCGTAAGGCACCGCCGCGTCGCCGTTGGTCGCAAGTGGTATCGAGCGATTAGTCCTCGGAAAGTGTCTACGACCGTGTCTAAGAGTCTTGATTATCGATGTGTTGTGCACCACATCTATAATCGGGAGGTCATGGACATTTAGGATTAGTTTCTATTCTTCTCATTCGAGATCGTGCCTTAGCCGTGTTGTAAGTTGGACCCTCCGACGTGTTTCGCTTTTACCGATTATGCCTCGCGAAAGGCAACCAGGCCCGTGGGCGGCAAGCGACAGGTGAGCTGCGAGTAGCAAATGGCAGCCTCTACAGAGACCACGCACTGAGCCTCGATCCCACGGTCTGGAGCAGAGGAGATGGGTTACAGGGAGTTGGCCCAGTTATTGGCCAGGGTTGTGGCCAGACACGAGGATAGGCTGGACGCAGCAGCCCAAAGAGCACCTGATGGTTCACCCGAGATCGGATAGTTTGAGGTGCGGGACTTTCGAGTTGGCCCGCCGGAGTTCTACGTCGAGGCACGAGGATGATCGCAGGAGTTCATCCGACGCTGACAATGGATCACGAGAGTGATCAAGGCATCGGAGACCGAGTCGGTGGTCCTAGGTTCGCATCGGCCGCGTGATACCGCAGCCGATCGTTTGATTCGCGAGTCGCCCGGGAGGCATGCACTTCCAAATGAGATGGGACGAGTTCTCGAGGCATTTCGCACATTTCTTGCCTCCACGGATGAGGAGGACTGGGGCGATTTTTGATGTTGAGGCGTAAGCCGCGCACGGTTCAGAGTACAACGTGAGTTTAACTCACTAGCTCTCAGACGCCCCGCGTTAGTAGCGACATGGAGGACGAGTGCACCGCTATGTCACAGGCTTGATGACTATTTGGCGAGAGTTGCTCGAGTAGCTCTTCACCGCATGGACATTGCCCGCATGCAGCTCACGCACTTGGATGAGGCACGCGTGAGTCGGCGAATGACCAAGATCAGCAGAGTAGGCCAAGGCAAAGCAGTGGTCCTGGTGACCTTCGGCGGCAGCCTCAAGAAGTTAGTTATGCGCCCGCCAAGACGGAGTGCTCCACCTCGCCGTCGTGGCGTTCAAAATTCGCGAGCGGTCGGGGCTCCAAGGTTTCGGTTTTGGGATCGTGGATGTTAGTCGGACGGGACCACCTTACCTCGTTGCGACCATTGTGGTAGGCTCCACGATGGGGAGTGTCGTGCTAATAGGGAATCTGTTTTATACGCGCCACCGCCATTTTGCAAGGAATTGTCCCACTTTGATAGCGGAGGTTGAGATTCACCTTCGGGATCGATGGACGATTCACCTCCTCCTTTTGTGCGTCGTCTCGGAAAGAACACGAGTAGAACGACAAGAAGGAAGTGAAGCAATAGTTACAGTATGTTCTTAACCCTCAGAGTATTGTATGCTTTGATGTTGTGGTGATGTGTTGAGTGCTATGTTCGGTAGCTTTGTGTATATAATGTGATTTGGAAGCATGGTTAATAAAGAGGGTAAGTTGGGGATGAGAAAAATTTTGAACCTTAGAATTTATAACGCTGAGACCTTAGATGTAAGGCCGTCTTGGGTAGAAGCTTCATGTTAATCCTTGTCTGAGTGTATGGTATACATGGAGTTTTGTGTGATGATTCCATGGGTAGTTTGCGATGGAAGTGGTAGCTTCCATGACGTGGATTAGTAAGATGGGCGAGTTGAGGTAGTGACTCGAGTGGTAGAAACAGGCAAAGGATCGAATTGTGGAACGTGTACTAGAGAGGTGTGAGTGTACAAGGAAGGTACGCGAGTAAGGAGAGTATCCTTTAGACCAAGGGAGGAGAAAATAGTGATGTTTGCACGTTAGAGGTGATTTCCCACTTATTGGAATTTGGAGACGCGTGATTTCTATATTATGGCCATGAGAGGCATAAATGAGTTTTGGTAGGTATAGTAGTGAAGACTATACCGCGCATGTGTTCAAGACTTAGAAGGAACATTCGGGACGAATGTTTCGGAGGGAAGAATGTTACACCAGTAAATTCTAGAGGATAGATAAGTTGGCAAACATGTGTTGGAAGGATTTTGAGTTTACCTTTGAGTATTGGACCCCAGTTGTTAAGGATTGTAAGGTGTTTAAAAGGCCTAGTGTGTAGTCCGTTGAATCTAGGTCCCAACGTAACCAACCGCTCGCCGATTGGACATCGGAGTCAAAAGTTATGGAAGTTTCAAGTTTGGCGTGCAAAGTAAAGCAGTGACTTGATTCAGGTTCAGCGCCGCGCCGAGAGTGTGGCCGCGCGCCGATTATCGAGGGTCTGCAGGTGTTGGCGCCGCGGCCGAATGCGCGGCGCGCGTGACGCTGCAATTATTTTCGAGTAAAGCGCATGGCGCCGGCGCGGGACGCGCGCGAGGCGGATTTTCGCGGTAAAGGAGAAAAATCGGGATATTTTATAAGGAGCCTATGGGAGGGTGACAAGTGTCCCTCCCATCCTTTGACCAAATAGAAGCCTATTTTAGGCCAAGTCTTGGAAGACTTGGCCAATTCATTTCAAACCTCCCAAGAGAAAACCCTCTCCTTCTCTCTAGGTTTTTGAGAAACTGGCCTTAGGAAGCTGGCTGAGCGGCAAGAAGGAAAAAGTGTTGGTGAACTTGTGGGAAGCGCTGTGGTTGAGTTGACGGAAGAAGTGGTAGGAAAGGGCTTTTGTGGGCTTTTCTAAAAGGTAGAGTTTCCTTCTCCGGTTTTGAGTTAGTACTTGTGATAGTAGTATAGATCCGTGAGCCCGAGGTCGTTATATTTAGAGTTTGAATAGATTTGTGAGCACGAGGCTGTTATAGTTAAGTTTGTATAGATTTGTGAGCCCGAGGTCATATAGTTAAGTTGGCTTAGATTTGGATCTTGTAGCCTTGTTGATTTCGGCCTTGTGAAAGGTGGCAAGTTAATAGAAACAAAGGAAGTTCTCCCAATTTCCGTAGAATGTAGGGCCTTGTACTTAGTTTACTCTACGCTCAAACTAGAGTTTGATAGACGTTTTATGGCCCTTATAGGATTGAAGTACTACGTGTAACATATTCTTCTTAAGGGAGATAGTACTGTGGAGCATTTTGCTTAGTGTCGACAATCGTCGCGAGGTATGTGATTCTTCCTATCCTCTTCAGCATGACTATTTGTGAAATATATAGTGCGGTTGACGCACGTGTGTTAAAGGAAATTGATTTTCCAAATTGTGTCTTGACTTGTTATGAAGTGTAAAGGGCTTCATTAGGTGTAAGAGTAGTAAGTCTTATCCGTTAGTAATGGGCTCTCTGTTCTTTAAGAATGAGCCCTCTTGGTCTCATAAATGTTTATGTGGTAATTGGTTGGTTTAAAACATAAATGGGTTATAACGGCTTTATGGGAAGTCAGTTATAACAACTTTATGTGAGTAAAAGAACGGTTGTTGATTGGTAGAAGTTAAGAGACTTGATCTTGTAAGATAAGAGACTTAACTTAGAATTGTGAAAGTTGTGTAATGTATTCAAAGTTGTAAACCTCATTCGTGAGTAATGAGTGATACTTGGTTTTTGAAAACTTAAGAGTTATACTAGCTTTATGGGAAGTTAGGTATAACAAGATAAGAATGTGAAATGGATTTCGAAAGTGGGAACAAGTATCGAACACACCATCGCAGCTAAGTAATAAAGGAAATGGTTTCACTAATTGATTATATTAAAACCAAGAGAAACCTCCATCCGCATAGAAACTAAGATAAGACAAAATGATATTACATTTCCTAGATCATGGTCGCTTAAATGAGAATCATTGATAACAAGTTCGACTTTTCTTAAAATTCCAAAGAATGAACTTAATGGATTGCAAAGGATAATGTCTTCGGATTTTGGAAAAGAGAAGTAACTTGAGTTTGAAAGTATAAATCACTTGTTTTCAAATATCGAACTTTTCTTAAGGGAAAAGTAAATGACTTAGTTTTAAAAGGTAGGAATACTTGACCTTAAAGGAGTTAATTACTTGGACTTTTAAAAGGTATACTTGACGTTATGTTAATTGTGTTTGAAGTACGTGTTTTAAACATGAATGTGTGTGATACTACGTGTGATAGTATCGTATGGTTTCTACGTAAAGAGAGGTCTTTGAAGGTAGGAAAGAATGTAGTATTTTGGGGTTGGAACCCGGTTTGTCGACTTAAACGAAGGTACTTTGAGTTGTGTGTAACTTGCTGTGCTTGTGGTGATAGTTTTGTTGTTGTGCAAGTGTTTGACTTTGTGCTACCGAGTCTCTCGACGAGGAAGCCGATATCGGGTGGTATGATGGACATATCGACACGTTGGGTAGCCCGGTATGCTTCCACTATATTGATCCTTTGGGACATATCGACACGCTGGGTAGCCCACGTATGCTTCTATTGGAGTGTTATCTTGTAAACCGGTTTGGACATACCGACACGCTGGGTAGCCCACCAGTATGCGTCCTGATGAGAATTATCTGGTATTTGTTTGGACATACCGACACGCTGGGTAGCCCACGGTATGCGCCCACGCGAGTATTATCCGGTATTTGTTTGACATCTTGACCCGTTGGGTAGCCCACGGTATCGCCCACAGTGAGTATTATCTTGTTATTGGTCGGGACATACCGACACGTTGGGTAGCCCACGAGTATCGTCCACCGTGAGTACTATCTTGTTATTGGGTTGGACATACCGACACGTTGGGTAGCCCACGAGTATCGCCCACTTTGAGTAATGATCTTTCGGCGAGTCCACGACTTGATGTGATTTGATTTGATCAATCAGATATACGTGTGTCTCGTAGTTTGGTTATCATACATGTCTCCTGCTTTCCTTATAGACTATTATGATTTCATTTACGATTTTTTTGCTTCGCATACTCGGTACTGTAATCGACTTCTTCGGGTGCGTTCATGCCGCAGTTGAGATACATCGCTTGTTGATCCGCACTTTGATCGCTGTTCGCTCGTAAAGCTCCATTCCTTCGGAGACTTTGTCACTTGGTACGTTCCTCGAAGTTGTAGAACTTTTTGTACATTCAGGTATGGCGGGGGCCCCGTCCCGCCGAGATGTTATAAAAATTCTTAGGTCTGTAAATCGATGTAAGGTGATTGTAATCGCTGTGTTAGTTATTTTTCGTAAAAGGTAACCGCTTGGTTAGCAACTGCTTTTCTTTTTCATTGGTTATCATGTATGAGTTTTAATTTCACGATTTTCTCCGATGTTGTTTGACTACTTGGGTGCGGGTAAGGCACCGCCGTCTGCTGGTCGTGACAAAGATACCCGCGGCGCTACGCATCGTGGTCGCGATGTCCAAAGGGAAACAATAAGACAACTTTCCAAATAGACGATACCCGCGCGCTACATCGTGTCGATGTCCAAAAGGAAATCACGCGCGATAATCGAAATGGAAACATACCCGCGCGCCACGATCGCGGTCAAGATATCCAAAGCGATTAACCACAAGACCTTAACCAAATGGAAGCATACCCGCGCTACGATCGTGTCGGTATGTCCAAAGCGATTAACAACAATAATACTATCAGCGAACGCGTGCGGAATTTCTCCGCCACACGCCAAGACATCCAAGTAAGTTCTCAACTACCAACCGACCTCTAACGAGACGCGGTAACACGTAAACACAACGCTTGTACAATAAAGGCTATCATCACAAGCATAGGCAAGTTTCACAACAACAAGCATAGGCAAGTTTCACAACAACAAGCATAGGCAAGTTTCACACAACTCAAAGTACTTTCATTTTATGCCAAAGTCCTGTTTTTAACCCCAAAGTACTACATACGTTAAGTTCTTTTAAAAGAGATCCATTATCGTTATAAAGTCACCCGATACGTAGTATTAGAATGACCAACCCACCTTCTTTTCAAAATCAAGTAACAACATTCTTTTCCTAAGTTCCAGCTTGCCTAGTTTCAATTACTCAAGCTTCTCATTTTCAAATGGTTTCATAGTTCCCAAACTTAATCACTGATTCCTTTTAGAGCAATTGAGTAACATATGTCATATATGTGAGTAGTTTATTCTTGTTTATAACGATCTTATTACAATGACATGATCTAGAAAATGTAATATCATTTTGTCTTATCTTAGCTTCATGCAGATGGAGGTTTCTACTGGTTTTAATACAACACATCATTATTCAATACATTTTCCTTTATTAACGCTGCAGTGGTCTGTGTCGATACACATTCTGATTCCCGATCAGTAAAAACATTATCCCTTTAAAAACCAAGTACTCATTACTCACGAATGAGGTTTCACACAAACATCCACATTAAAACAAATAAGTTAAGTCTCTTATCTTATAAGATCAAGTCTCTTAACTTCTAACATCAGTAAACCATTTTCACTTATAAGGTCGTTATAACTAACTTCCCATAAAGCTATTATAACACCCTATGTTTTAAATCAACCAAATCACTTAGCACACGTACGTCTACCGTACTACATAGTTCACAACAATCATGCTAGAAAAGATAGGAAGAGGTTCACATACCTCGCGACGATTTATCGACAATAAGCAAAATGCTCCAAGTACTACAACCTTGCTAGCCCTTTCCACTCCTCGAGTAGAATACGCTACACTTAGTACTTTCACCTATAAAGGTCACAAACGTCTATTAACCCCAAAACACAAGTTTTCTATCTTTCTAAAGAAAATTCAAAGACTTCCCCGCAACAGGGTAAATGTCCTCCTCTTTCGAGGCCGGCTACCAAGCCAACCGTGGTTTACGTCGCCTAACCGACGTGTACAATTCTACACAAGTCTCTTGCAATACACCCTATGTAAATACTTGATTCGATTCTTTATTCTTCTTGCTTAAGTCAAAAGACATTGCGAATACTAAGTAGTTCTATATATAGTATACTTCAACTATATATGCTAACAAACATGTAATTTCCAATTACAATAGAGGACAAGATAATTACCTCGATAAGCCCAAAATTATCCAAGTTATAATGTCGATCTCGAGCAAGGTTTAGCTCCACTCCGTGCGCTCCAAACCACTCCAAACAACCCTTAGAAGTTCTAACCAACTTACTCAAATACTTCAACCAACTATGAAGATTTCCTTAGTGGTTTCGGTTTGAGACTAAAAGGACAAAGGTAGTATTTCCGGACTCACGTAAAGAGGTATCTTTGGAATACTACAAGGTACAAGGCTAAGGTATTTTGGGCATTATAACAATACTAGGAGTATTTCTATACCACAACAAGGGTATTATACGAAAACAACTAGGCAGGGGGGTACCCCACTGGCCAAGACACCACAAAGGGGAGGAGGAGGCCCTCGGCCAAGACTCTCAAAAGAGGATGAGTTGGGCGAACTCAACACTAGAGGAGGGAGGATTTTTAGGCTTGAAGGTTTCATTTGTGGATGAAGAGTTCATCAACATAAGGGGTATTTATAGCAAAACCAAAGGCCAACCAAGGCCAAGATCCTTCCAAGTGTAAAGCAAGTGTAAAGCAAGATTAAGCCAAGTGCACCCTAAACCCTACTCCACAAAACACTCCACAAAACAATGCACCAAACAAGGCACACTTCAGGGGCCAATCGGCCATGCCAACCCACTCGACCGCCCTCCAAATCACAACGAGGTGACAAGTGTCACCTCCCGTTAATCCAAAAGGTTTCGCTCTCGGAAAAATCCGCAAAAATACAAAACGACATAGCCGAATTTTCCTTCGCAAGTTACGCGAAAACGTTTAGTCGAAACGACTCTAACCAAGGTGTTGTGCACAAATGTTATTTCGGCCAAGGGTGCCACATGGGGGTGACACGTGTCGCCCGATTCGCCTGAATATTTCGCCTCCAAAAAATATCCAAAATAATGGAAAACTCAAAAACAAAGCGGCTCCCACAAACAGAAATTTCTCCCGTGGGCCCACGTGACCATTTCGAAAATAAAATCTCAAAATTCTAATATAATCTATGAAGTCCAAATACCAAATCTGGGAATCCAATTCCCATTAACGAACCTTTTTCTTCACAAATAACAGGAAACTTTTCCGTGAAAACTCGCATCTTTCTTTCTTTTCAAAATTTTCTCACTGCACTTCTCACGACGTCCTCACATACATACCACGCAACTACGGGTATAACAAGTTTAATCTTCTCCTTTAATATTCTTACGATGTGATTTGATTCAAGTCTTTTTGTAATATCCTTCTATTACGCTCAATTCTCTTCTATGAATCTTATATTCATTTCTATACTACTACGTATGTAATTTCCAATTACAAAATAAGGACAAGAGTATTTACCTCGATAAGCCCAAAATTATCCAAGATTTAATGTCGATCTCGAGCAACGTTTAGCTCCTACTCCCGGTGCTCCAACCCGCTCAAACAACCCTTAGAAGTTCTACGCAACTTCTTCTTAATACTTCAACCAAATGTGAAGATTTTCCTTAGGGTTTTTTGTGTGATCAAGGAAGTATAGTAGTATTTCCGGCTTTTAGTATAGGTGTAACCTTGGAATACTACAAGGTATTTGGGCCAAGGTATTTTGGAATAGTAACTATACTTGGAGAGTACTTTTCTACCAAGGGGGTATTTACGAGAACAACTCTGAGGTAGTGGGTACTCGCCAAAAGGCCTTCTCAAGGGGGAGGGGTGCTCTTTGGACGAGAGCTTCACTACAAGGGAGGGAAGGATTTTTCAAGACTTAGAAAGTTGTGTTGTGGATGAAGAAGTCTTCAACAAAGGGGGGTATTTATAGGGAAATCAATGGCCAAGATGAAGCCAAGTGGTGGGCAAGTGTAGGGTGAGGATTTGGGCAAGTGTACCTTATCCATCTACCACCAAAATATCACAAAATATCCTACCAACTCTTTGACTAGAAATCGTCCAACTTGAGCCCACAATGCCGTCCACTTTGAGGGTGACACATGTCACCCTCCCGTTGGTCCAAAATATTTCATCTCTCGGAAAAATCCGCAAAAAATATAAATGACATAGCCGTAATTTTCCCTTCGCAAGTTTTGTAAAACGTTTCGTCGAAAAACGATTCTTTTCGGTAGTTGTGAACAAAATTTTCGTCCCTTGCCTAATCTTAAGGCTAAAACTTTCGACGCACGCCCTCACGCATATACTGGAAATACGGGGTATAACACTTTTCAATATTCATTCTACATATAGTATACTCAACTATACATTACTACAACATGTAATATCCAATTACAATAGGGGGATAAAGATCATTACCTCGATAAGCCCAAAATTATCCAAGATTTATGTCGATCCTGAGCAACGTTTAGCTCCAACTACTTACGCTCCAACCCGCTCCAAGCAACCATTAGAAGTTTCTAAACAACTTCTCTTAACATTTCAACTCTAAAAGGTGAAGAACACTTAGGCTCTAAGTGTGGCAACTCTCGGCCAAGGGGTAATTTAGGGGCTAGGGGTGTGAAATCTTTTCTAACTTTTTGGTTAATAATCTTCCTAATACACTAAGGAAGAACACTTAAGAGTTTAAGAATTTTTGGACAAAGTTTGGTTAAGGGAGAGGGCATAAAACCGAGAACCATAACAAAGGGGAGGGAGTATTTCAAGCCTTGAAATCTCTAAGTGTGGATGAAATTATGTCTTGCACTAAGGGGGTATTTATAGGACATTCAAGGGCTAGGATTGAAGCATGTGTGGGGTCTAGATTTGGCCATGTGTGTGTGGGTCCCACTTATCTATCTACTACACAAAATATCTTCAAGACTTTGACCAAATGTTTTTGGCCTTTAAAATGCCAAAAACGTGCAACCTCCTTTGTCCAACAATTCGTCCAACATGTGCCACCTAAGGGTGACACATGTCGCCCTCCTAATGGTCCAAAATATTTCATCTTCCGAAAATATCCTGTCACGACCCGAACCCGGGCCCGTGACTGGTGCCTTACCCCGGGCACCCTAGTGATACAACATCAGAGAAAAATCAGCGGAAATAAAAAAAACATGAACATGAATTAAGAGACAAGATAAATAAACAGGCCAACCAAAACAGTTGCCTTCAGCATATATACATAAATACCCGAACAGTTATCCTTCTTACAAACCCTGCCCACAACAAGCATGCACTTAAGATTTTTACAATTTATGACGGACAGTGGCCCCGCCATACTCGAATGTATAAGAATCTGCTGCACTCGTGGTAACATACCAAAAGATAAGCCTCAGTAGAAATGGGCTTCCCGACACGAATCGTGATCCTATGAGCGAGATCCACAACCGATGTACTTCCACTGCGGATTTAACGCAGCCAAAGGAGGTCGATAACAGTACCAAGTATGTGAAATCAGAAAAGATCGTAAATGAAATCATAATAGTCTATATAAAGGCGAGACATGTATGATAACGGATGAAATACGTGTCCTCGCCATCTCGTGACTCGGTAGAATCGGATGAAATACGTGTCCTCGCCATCTCGTGGGACTCTGTAAAAATCAGATGAAATACGTGTCCTCGCCATCTCGTGGGACTCGGTGTATAATCGATGGAATACGTGTCCTCGCCCATCTCGGGACTCGGTGTATAATCAAATGAAATATGTCCCGCCATCTCGTGGGACTCGGTGTAGAATCGCCATAACAAATCAACCGCCTCCATCGAGAGGCGCGGTACGTAAATACAACAAAGGCTATCACAACAAGCATAGGTAAGTTTCACAACAACAAGCGTAGTAAGCTTTCACGACAACAAGCATATGCAAGTTTCACAACAACAAGCATAGGCAAGTTATACCCAACTCAAAGTACTTTCATTTTATGCCAAAGTCCGGGTTTTAACCCTAAGGTACTACGTACGTTAAATTACTTTTAAAGATCCATTTCTTTTACAAAGGTCACCCGATACCCGTAGTATAAAAATAGAGTGACTAATATCATATAAACCAAAATGCTTTCCTTTGTAAAATCAAGTAACAACCTTATTTTCCAAACGTTCAAGTTTGCCTAATTTCAAATGCTCAAGTTCCTCATTTTAGAAAAGGTTTCGTAGTTCATAGTTTTAATCCTTTAAACATAATTCTCCTTTAAACGTTTTGAGAAACATAGGCCTTATAGGTGAGTAGGTTATTCTTGTTTATAAACAATCTTATTAAGCCATGATCTAGGAAATGTAATATCATTTTGTCTCATCTTAGCTTCTACGCAGATGGAGGTTTCTACCGGTTTTAATACCATACTTCATTATTCAATACACTTTCCTTTATTAACGCCGCATGGTTTGTCGATACTTATTCGATTTCAAATCAAGAAACATTATTCCTTTTAAAACCAAGTACTCATTACTCACGAATGAGGTTTCACACTTTTAATAAAATTCATATTAATACCATTAAGTCAAGTCTCTTATCTTCTAAAAATCAAGAAACCATTCTTTTTATCACTTCAAGACGTTATACCTAACTTCCCATAAAGCTAGTACAACTCTTATGTTTTCAAAGCCAAGTATTACTCTTCTTTAAAAAGGGTCTTTTTGGAACACTTCAAGTTCTTTGTTACTACACATCAAATCCGTTATAAGTCAAATCAGTTATCCTTTGAAACCACAAAGCATTTTCTTACCAACATAAAGTTGTTATAACCAACTTCCCATAAAGCCGTTATAACACTTTATGTTTCAAACCAATCAAATACATTAAACACATGTACGTCTACCGTACTACATAGTTATACACATATCATGCTAGAATAGATAGGAAGAGGTTCACATACCTCGCGACGACATCGACTAATAGCAAAGCGCTCCAAGTACCTCAAACCGTCGGCTACACCTTAAGCCAAGTAGACCACGCCACACGTAGTATTTCAACCTATAGAGGCCACAAGGCGCCTATTAACATCTTAGATCTCAAAGTAGAATATCTTACAGAAATTGCAAGATTTCCCGCAACAACAGCGTAAATCTCCTCTCTATCGAGGCGGCTACCAAGCCAACCAGTGGGGTTTGCACGTCTAACCGGACGTACAATTCTACTCACAAGAATACTACACAAGTCTCTGTAATACGCCTATGTAATTACAGATTCCACTTCTTAAAATTCGGCTTAAGTCGCAAGACATCACTGTAAGTATTATTCAAAGCTTAAGTCAAAAGACATTGCCGCACAACTATGTTCGTTCTATATATAGTATACTTAACTATATACTCTACAACATGTAATTTCCAATTACAAATGTAAGGTCAAGAATGTTTACCTCGATAAGCCCAAAATTATCCGAGTTTATATGTCGATCCTGAGCAAGGTTTAGCTCCTACTCTGTGCGCTCCAACCCGCTCCAAACAACCCTTAGAAGTTCTAACCAACTTCTACTTAACACTTCAATCGACTATGAAGGTTTTTCCTTAGGGTTTCGTTTTGTGTGGCTAAAGGAAAGTATAATCGTATTTTTCCGGGTTTTTCAGATAAAGGGTACTTTGGAAAGTACTACGGTATTTGGCTAAAGTATTTTGGGCATTATAACAATACTTGTAGAATACATTTCTACCATGGGGTAGTATTTCGACTAGCACAACTAGGCTAGGGGAGGGTTCTCATTAGAACCACTAGGCAAGTGGGGTTCACCGAGGGCCTTCAAGAGGGGAGAGGGGTGTTTGGACGAGAACAAGGTTGAGGAGAGGGATTTTGAGACTTAGATAGATTGCTCAAGTTTGATGAAATAACTCTTCAACTTAGAGGGTATTTATAGGTCAAGGAATGGCCAACCAATGGCCAAGATCCATCCAAGTGTTAGGCAAGTGTAAGGCCAAGATTAAGCCACGCTACCTTATCCATCTACACAAAATATCCTACCTAACCCTTGACCAAAATTTCAACACAAAAACGCAAGACTAGCCCATTTGCCGTCCCAACCTCTTCCAATGTGAGGTGACACATGTCACCCTCCCGTTGGTCCAAAATGTTACGCCTCTCTAAAAATCCGCAAAAATTAAAAATGCCATAGCGGAATTTTCCCTACGAAGCCGTGGAAACGCTTAGCCGAAAAACGACTCTAGCGGGTCAGGTACAAATTTCGAAACTTGCCTAACTTAAGGCTCAAATTATTATACGACGCCTCACGCATACTCCGAAATACGGGTATAACATTCTTTCCTTAGAAACATTCGTCCGAATGTTCCTTCTCGCCTCAAAACAACACGCGCTTCTGATAGCCTTCACTATAATACTTACGAACCAAACATGCCACACCGCCACAAAAATAACATGCGCTAAAACCTAAATCCAAGCCAACAAGGAATCACCTTTGTCTCACAAAAGTTCCCACCAAGGTCTAAAAATATAATCCCTTCGCACCTTCATTTCTCAAAAGAAACGATCACACACGTTCACTTCTCCCCTATCTCGTTGTACCCTTCTCGAACACTCGAACTCTTTCTAGTATCCGTACCATACTTCCGTCAACGTTTCTGTTTTCCAACCCTTGGAGTTACTACCTCCAAACTTGGTCATCTTACTAACCTCGATTTCCTCTAAGGCCATTCTAGGCCTTCACGAATCGATTCTCGGTCGAACGTATCCACGAACTCATACGATGGTCATCTAAACTGGGCCTAGCACCCTCGTGACTCTGCCACTGGCGGACCACCCAGATGACCCCACCGAAACAGGCCGCGGTTGGCCCGCAACACGGCCCCAACCCGACTCCATCTGTCGCGCCAACTCGCTTCCTCGACACTAACAATCTTGCTAAATCACATCATGAAAGATACCACTTTCATTTACCCAACCTGGACTTATCACACAATACATTCTAGGCATAAAATGCACTCGACATGATCACTGCAAAATCTTGTACTCAAGGCGGCTTTACATCTAAGGTCTCAATCTGTAATATTCTAAGGTTCATCATTTTCTCACCCCTGCTTACCCTTTTCACCAACTGAGTTCCTAAATCACATTTTAGCACAAAGTTATCCGAACATAACACTTAACACATTAACATAACATCAAAACATACAAGCCTCTGTAGGTTAAGGATATACCGTAGCTACCGCTCCACTCTAATCATAAGCTCACCGCAGGCGCATAGCCGTAGGCGCACTTAACCCGCCACCGATCCTAGAGTCAGTCATTCTGCTTGCATCCTTCCCGCTAGAGCGCTGTCATACCTCGACGCCGCAGAAAAACAAGCACCGCAAAAAGACGACATTCTCGATGGCGACGCTCACATCGCGTACACCGAGGAAAACTGAACCCGATCGCAGAACTCATGTATATCTGTGAACTAAGCTCGAGCTCGATCAGCCTCGAATACCTAACGCTCCGACGATCGCGGGGACCACTGCATCGCGGAGGTACATAACTAGATTGGCACGGCGCGTCCGCCGAAAGTTACCAAAGCGACCTCGCCGTTTACGCCTCTTCTCGCCGATCTCTGGCCATTCCGCCGACCTCTCCGTGCTCACATCCTAGTGCACGAAGCCAGACGCGGCAATGTCCATGCCCGGCCAAGAGCTACACCCGCATAAGCCTCTCGCCAAGTAATCATCCAGCCCGCGACGTAATGGTACTGGCCCTCCATATCTACCACTGGAACATACCGAGCACGAGTCGAACTCCATATTGTACTCTCTAACCGTCCGCCCGCCCCGCTCAACGCCAAAAATCTGGCCACCCAGCCTCTCATTTGCGGGGAAAGAAATGTGCAAGAAAAGCCTCGAGAACTCGCCCCATACGCACTGAAGTGCATGCTCTTCCCGACAACTCCCACTAATCCAAATACCAATCGCAGATCACGCAATGATGCGTAACCCAATACCACCGACTCGCTCAAACTCGATCACTTACGATCCGAGTCGCCGATAAACTCCCCGGTGGTCATCTCGCCTCGATCCATGTAACACCGCGCGCTACAATCGTAAAGTCCCGTAGCCTCAAACCGCTCGCCGGGTGAACCACGGTGCACTGGCCGGAATCACGATTCAAATTTATCTCATATTCGCCACGACTCGCCGTGAATCGGGCCATCTCTGCACTTTCATCTCATCCGCTTGTGCCGGGACCGAGGCTCGTGTATCAGAGTCTCGCAGCCATCGCCGCGATTTAAACTCACAGCGCCGCGTCGCGAAAACTCGCCGTCGGCACTTTAAAGCTCGTGCATCGACGCTCGCGCTGCATCTCTCAGATTCACTAACAGCCTCCTCGACTTTGCCCATCCGGGCTCGCTGTTTACGCGAGGCATAATCGTGGCGAAAGGAATACGCTGCAGGGTCCAACTTATCACACACTTGTGGCACGATCTCGTAACGAGAAGAATGGAAACCAATCCTAAATGTCCTATAGCCTCCTCGATTATAGACGCGCGCACAACACACCGATAATCAAGACTCTACTAGACACGCCTCAGACACTTTTCGAGGACTAATCGCTTCGATACCACTTTTGTCACGACCAACCTCGCCCGCGATCGTGTCTTACCCGCACCCTAGTGATACAACATCGAGAAAATCAACGAAATAAAAATACATGAACATGAATTAAGAGACAAGATAAATAAACAAAGCAACCAAAACGCTTGTTTCATCATATATACATAAATACCCAACAGCTTATCCTTTTTTACAAACTCTCGCCCACAACAGCCACATGCACTTAAGATTTTACAATACTTATGACGGACAGGCCCCGCCATACCTCGAATGTATAAGACTCCATGCACTGTGGTAACATACCAAAAGATAAGCCTCAAGAAACTGGCTTCGACACTGAATCGTGATCCTACGAGCGAGATTCACAACCGATGTGATTTCCACCGCAGATTTAACGCACTTCAAGCGAGGTCAAGATAACAGTACAAGTATGCGAAATCAGAAAAGCATCAGAATGAAATCATAATAGTCTATATAAAGGCAGAGACATGCATGAGCAACTGATGAAATACGGTCCTCGCCATCTCGCGACTCTGCAGAATCGATTTAAATACGTGTCCTCGCCATCTCGTGACTCGTAAAAATCGATGAAATACGATCCTCGCCATCTCGCGACCTGTATAATCGACGGAATACGTGTCCTCGCCATCTCGCGACTCCTGTATAATCAAACGAATACGTGTCCGCCATCTCATGACTCTTGCAATCGCCATAACAAATCAACCTACCTCCATCGAGACGCGGGTACGTAAATACAACAAAGGCTATCACAACAAGCATAGGTAAGTTTCACAACAACAAGCATAGGCAGCTTCACAACAACAAGCATAGGCAAGTTTCACAACAACAAGCATACGCAAGTTATACCCAACTCAAAGTACTTTCATTTTACGCCAAAGTCCTGGTTTTAACCTCTAAGGTACCACGATTTAAATTACTTTAAAGATCCATTTCTTTTACAAAGGTCACCCGACAATTCGTAGTATAAAAATAGAGTGACTAATATCATATAAACCAAAATGCTTTCCTTTGTAAAATCAAGTAACAACCTTATTTTCCAAACGCTCAAGTTTGCCTAATTTCAAATGCTCAAGTTCCTCATTTTAGAAAAGGTTTCGTAGTTCATAGTTTTAATCCTTTAAACATAATTCTCCTTTAAACGCTGAGAAACATGCCTTATAGGTGAGTAGGTTATTCTTGTTTATAAACAATCTTATTAAGCATGATCTAGGAAATGTAATATCATTTTGTCTCATCTTAGCTTCTATGCAGATGGAGGTTTCTACGTTTTAATACCATACTTCATTATTCAATACACTTTCCTTTATTAACGCCGCAGTTGGTTTGTCGATACTAATTTCGATTCAAATCAAGAAACATTATTCCTTTTAAAACCAAGTACTCATTACTCACGAACGAGGTTTCACACTTTTAACAAAATTCATATTAATACCATTAAGTCAAGTCTCTTATCTTCTAAAAATCAAGAAACCATTCTTTTATCACTTCTAAGACGTTATACCTAACTTCCCATAAAGCTAGTACTCTTATGTTTTCAAAGCCAAGTATTACTCTTCTTTAAAAAGCGGTCTTTTCGAACACTTCAAGTTCTTTGTTACTACACATCAACCATTATAAGTCAAATCGCTTATCCTTTGAAACCACAAAGCATTTTCTTACCAACATAAAGTTGTTATAACCAACTTCCCATAAAGCCGTTATAACACTTTATGTTTCAAACCAATCAAATACATTAAACACACGTACGCCTACCGCATTACATAGTTATACACATATCATGCTAGAACAGATAGAAGAGGTTCACATACCGCGACGACACCGACTAATAGCAAAGCGCCCAAGTACCTCAAACCGCTTGGCCACACTTAAGCCAAGTAATCACGCCACACGTAGTATTTCAACCTATAGAGGCCACAAGGCGCCTATTAACATCTTAGATCTCAAAGTAGAATATCTACGTAAAATTCCAGATTTTCCCGCAACAAACAGAAATCTCCTCCTCTATCGAGGCCGCTACCAAGCCAACCAATGGGGTTTGCACGCCTAACCTGACGTGTACAATTCTACCACAAGAATACTACACAAGTGCTCACCGGAATACAAATCCATGTAATTACAGCTACCACTTCTTAAAATTCAAAGTTAAGTCGCAAGACATCACGTAAGTATTATTCAGCTTAAGTCAAAAGACATTGCACGCCACAACCATGTTCTGCTCCTATATATAGTATACTTAACTATATACTCTACAACATGTAATTTCCAATTACAAATGTAAGGTCAAGAATGTTTACCTCGATAAGCCCAAAATTATCCGAAGCTTATACGCCGATCCTCAGCAAGGTTTAGCTCCTACTCCAAGGCGCTCCAACCCGCTCCAACAACCCTTAGAAGTTCTAACCAACTTCTACTTAACACTTCAACCGACTATGAAGGTTTTTCCTTAGTGGTTTCCTGCTATGGCTAAAGGAAAGTATAATCGTATTTTTCGGTTTTTCAGATAAAGGGTACTTGGAAAGTACTACAAGGTATTTGGCAAAGTGATTGGGGCATTATAACAATACTTAGAATACATTTCTACCATGTGGGTAGTATTTTGACTAGCACAACTAGGCTAGTGAGGGTTCTTGCTGTAACCACTAGTGCATGGGTGTTGGCCGTTTAGGGCCTTCAAGATGGGGAGAGGGTGGTGTTTGGACGAGAACAAGGTGAGGGAGAGGGATTTTTGAGACTTAGATAGATTGCTCAAGTTTGACGAAGTAACTCTTCAACTTGTAGGGTATTTATGTCGGGCGAACGGCCAACCAACGCTAAGATCCATCCAAGTGTTAGGCAAAGTTGTAAGGCCAAGATTAAGCCACGTACTACCTTATCCATCTACACAAAATATCCTACCTAACCCTTGACCAAAATTTCAACACAAAAACGCGCAAGACTAACCCATTTGCCGTCTAACCTTCTTCCAATGCGAGGGTGACACACGCCACCCTCCCGCTGTCCAAAATGCGCCTCTAAAAATCCGCAAAAATTAAAAATGCCATAAATTTAATTTTCCCTACGAAAGCCGGAAACGTTTTCGCCGAAAAAACGACTCCTACCAGCGCCAGGTACAAATTTCAAACTTGCCTAACTTAAGGCTCAAATTATTATACGCACGCCTCACGCATATACTGAAATACGGTATAACATATCCGTGAATGCCAAAATCCAAAATAAAGCTGGCCTCTTCACAATACCGCAAATTCTCCGCATGGCCCCACATGACCATTTCCTAAAAAATAAAATTTCCATGATTCTCCAATATTCCAAAAAGTTCAATATCAATCCTGAATCCAATTTCATTAATCTAACATTTTTTCCTTCACAAAATCCTAACTTTTTCCACAAAAATCACATCTTTCTTCCTTTCCAATTTTAAGGTCGATTCTCGCACGCACGCCTCTCACATACATACCCCGAACTAATGGGTATAACATTTTGATACTACGAAAGTATTAGTATCGCCAGTGGCTTTTACATAAAAAAAGAGGTCTTTTGAAAAAGCAATTTAAAGTATGGTATTGGGGTCAAACGGGATTGCTGATATAAAATGAAAGTACGCTGAACTTCTGCTCTACGCTTGGTTGTGATAGCCTTCGATGTGCAAGTGTTTTGTCATTTCGCGCCGTGCTACCATGTCTCTCGTGAGGGCTTGGCCATCTGATTGATTGCTTCGACATACTCGACACGCTTAGATGGTTCCACGCAGCATGCTGGCCCACTTTCTCGAAGTATTATTCGGTTATTTCTTTGACATATCGCGACACGCAAAGACGTGTCCACGAGTATGCTGGCCCACTTAAAGAGGCTGAGTATTATCTTGTTATTTTGACATACCGACACGCATGGGATGGTCCACGTGGTACGCATCCAAGAGGGGCAGACGGTTTCCATGGCCATGCTTATACCGGTGTGCATGTCTGGTGGGTACGCACATTGGTCATCGTGAGAAACGTATGTCATAGTCCATGACCGCTAATCCACTGGTTGCCGCGCAAGGACGCAGTTTATCACGCCAGACATACTCGACTGCTCATTCATACATGTGGTTACAGGCACAATATTGCAATTACACTAATGTAAATACGCACACTCCTTCTCTTTCTCTTTCTTTAGAGTTACTTATCCTCGGGTCATTTCTCGTATCGACGGCTGCGTTCGCAGATAGCTTAAGATACTTGCCACTGCCATATCTCGCGGGAGACCAGGCAGACCGTACGTTAGCTTAAGATACTTGCCTCTACGGGCCAAGCAAGCCATGCGGCTGGTTCGGGAATCAGTAGTTGCTTCCGTGACTTGCCCGTAAGTTTATAGCGACTAGGCCTTCGTGATCAGTAGTTTGGATATTCTACTTGGCCCGACTTCCAGATGGCATGACGCACGCAGTGTGATCTGTTCAGTTCACATACGGGTGTTGTT
>CM056737.1:34537873-34760824 GCA_029844215.1 Przewalskia tangutica | reverse complement strand
GTGGAGGACCACTATGCGGGGAGCGCGTAACTAATCTAACTGTGAGGCGGTACGCTCGAAAGTCACGAGGACCTGTATTCGGCCTATGCTGCGACCACAGTGCGTTCAGTCGATCTCTCGTGCCTCGCATCCGGTCATGAGCTGCGTTAGACAATGTCCATTGCGGTATTACGAACAATGCCTGTCAGTATCATCTAGCGGTAGCGTGGCGGTCGCGGCTCTTATCTCATGGATTGCCAGCAAAGGGGCATCACAAGACAGCGAGTCAAACTCCACGTTATCTCCCGGTATGCGCCCAGTTACTGTACTCGACATCGTAAATCTGTCGGCGTGCCCTCACCGTCACGGAGGCGAAGTGAGTGAATACCTCGAGCCGTCATCACTGGCATGAAGCGCGTATACTCCGGGGCAATCGCCGATCAAACGGTCATTCTTGGTATCACGCGGCCCGATCACGAACCAGACCGCCAGGCTTCGGTCTCGGCCTCCATTCGCTCGCGGCGCTGTAGTGCCGGATGAACTCCTGGGATCATCGCCGGGCCTCGACCCGTAAAACTCGCGAAATTTCTGAAGCTGTGAAAATCCGTGTACTCAATTATCTGCCTCGGGGTGAACTTGCTGGTGCTCACCCCAGGCCCCAGGCTACTGCGTCCAGCTGTCCACCATGCTCACGGCCCCTGACCACGGCCAATGGCCCAGGCCCGTCTCGCGCACCCAATCTCATCTGCTCAGGGTTTGTGGGATTTGGGAGGCTGAATCTTTGTAGTCTCATCGACCCACCAGGCTGTGACTCTAAACTACTCTTTGGTCTTGTGGCGTCCTTGAGGCTTCGCCGTCGGGCTCTTGTCTCTCAGAATCTTGGCCGGACTGCGCCTCGTCTCCACGTATCCAGCTCGTGACTCACTCCAATTGCCTTGCATCGAAGTGGCGTGCACTAACGGCGGAGAAGCGTGGCGAGTAAAAAGCGAGATCGTCGAGAGGGTCGACTTACAACATTTCACAAGGCACGATCTGGAGTGAGAAGAATGAAACCAATCCTAAATGTCCTATAGCCTCTTGATTATAGATGTAGTGCTGTGTGATGTCGAAATGCTGTTCACGGTGCATGGAAGAGCGGCACTAGAGGATTAAGCGCTTTCTGTCACGCACTGTCGCTTTGTCGCGAGCCTTGCTCGGCGACCCGACAAATAGTGCCGAGAACAACTTGCGATCCCGAGGAGGCATGCCTGGCCGCCTGAGGGGATGTGCGTCTGAGAGCCGCGGTTGGTGCATTCGGAAGTGGTAGAGCTCACAGCTTTCTTTTACTCACATTTCGGCCAGAAGGAGGTCGATGCAACCAGTGCAGTATGGCAGAAGCGTAAAATCTTGTAAATGAAATCATAGCGATCTATATAAAGCGAGAGGCATGAATGATAGCGAACTACGATCTGTACGCGTATACTCAGTTACTATCCAGAGTCGAGTCTCGCGCCTCGCACCTCCAATCGTGCGAGTGGAATGCAACCCATAGCCGGCTGGCGTGATGCATGATATGATAACACGAAAGTACCACGAAGCACTTTGAAGTCTGCGATGCAAAAGTGTATTAGCCAATTCAAATGGAGAAGCATACCCCGTCGCCTTCTGCGTATGCTGATGTCGATGCTCCCGAAAGAACCACGAGCGATAGTCAAAATAGGCATGCCGAAATCAGCGGCTACTGGCATCGTGTCGGTATGTCGAGAAACGATAAGATAACATTCCAAATGGGAAACATGCAGTAAAGCTCACGCATCGTGTATTAATACGAGAAACAATAAAAAGCGATATCGACATGGAAGGCATGCCCCGCGTCGCAGCTCGCATGCGATGTCGGTAGTGTCTATCTGGCGATTAGCAAAAGTAACAAATCAACTTGAGAACGTGCGGTAAATTTCTCTCCATCCCAGCTGGCGTATCGAGTAAGTTCTCAACAAGTCAGCGACCTCTACATCGAGGAAACTGACGTGCTAACGCAATACAACAACTTGTCTGGTATAAATCTGGCAGCGTAGTGATTCGCTGACTCAAAGAACTTTCTCATAAAGCGGCGCAATACGTAGTATAAAAATGGTGACTATCTTTTTAAATGTAAACAAGACACTTCCTTTTGTAAAATCAAGTAACAACATTATTTTCCAAGCGTTCAAATTTGCCTAACATTTTCACGATGCTCAAGTCGGCTTTATTTTAGAAAGAAGTTTTACGCCTTTCATAGTCTTAATCTCTTTTAAAACAATTGAGTAGCAATATGTCATATGTAATTAGTTTATTCTTGTTTACTAACGATCTTATGCAATGACAGCCAGTGATCTAGAAAATGTAATATCATTTTGTCTCGTCTTGGAAACATCATGGATGGAGTTTTATGCGGTTTTTAATACATTAACGTCATTATTGATACATTTTCAGCTTTATGGCTTGGCTACTGATAGATGCAATAGATGCATTCGATTCACGTCGAAAGGGTAAAAGCATTATCCGCACAAAACCAATTACTCATTACTCGCGAATGAGGTTGTAACGTCAGCATTAAAACAAATAAGTTAAAGTCTCTTTATCTTTATAAGATCAAGTCTCTTAACCCCTTTGTCCAGTAAACCATTTCACCTCGTAAGATTAGATTTATAACTAACTTCCCGTAAAGCTATTATAACACCACATGTTTTTAAACCAACAATCGACGCTTATGTACGTATGCGTCTGTACAAAGTGCTCATGTAGTTCAATGATACAATCTTGAAAGATAGGAAGAGGTTAGCGTACCTCGCTGACGATTTACCTCAATGATAGCAAAATGCTCCAGTACTACAACGCACTGGCTGTGCTTTCCAACCATACGAGTAGAATCTGCCTGCCCACTCTTAGTGCTGCTTTCACTATAAGATCCTGGCGATATTAACCCCCAAACACAGAGTTTTACATCTTTCACAGACGAGAAAATTCGATCACACTCACACATGGCAGCAGTAAATCTCTCACATACTGTCGGGCCGGCTGCAAGCCAACCAGGGGAGTTTACGTCTAACGGGCGTGTACAATTCTACTACGGCAATACTTTACCGCTGAATCCTACTTATGTCTGATGCAGTCACATGTAGTACAATTCCGATTCGATTAACTTTTATTAACGGCTTAAGTCGAAAAGACATTGCATACGATAATGTTCAGTTACATATATGAAGTATACTTCAACTATATATTCCTAACATGTAATTTCAATTACAAAAAGAGGACAAAAGATTATTTACCTCGACCATACCAAAATTATCAAGTTATAATGTCGATCACGAGCGAGGTTTAGCTCCTTACTTACTGCAATGCGCTCGAATCGTCCCAGTGACAACCCTAGTTCTAACTAACTTCTACTCAAATACTTGACCAAGCTATGAAGATTTCCTTGGGGTTTCCTTGCCTGAGACTAAAAGGACAAAGGTGAGTATTTAAGGACTCTGCATTATAGAGGTAACTTTTAAGAATACAACAAGGTAAAGGCTAAAGGTATTTTGGGCATTATAACAATACTATGGGTAAGTATTTCAATACCCTGAGGGAGGGTTATTATCATGAAAACAACTAAAGCTGTGGGGTACCCTCAGCCGCTAGCACCACTTGAAAAGGGAAGGGAACCCTCTACCCAAAGGCCACGAAAAGGGGGAGGGGGAAGGCTCTCGGCTAAGAGCTCAGCGGGGGAGGAGAGGGTTTCGAAGACTTGGAAGTTTTGGATGAATGAAGTCTGACTAAGGGTATTTATAGCAAAACCAAAGGCCTTGACGATGTGCGAGATCAAGCTACGCTGTGCAAGGAAAGTGCTTAAGGCCAAGATCAGCCAGTGCACCCTTAGTCACCTTACTCCACAAAACAAGCCCACGAAAACATTGCACAAGCGTTTACCGCAAACGATGCCATACAAATAAGGCACTCCGTTAATTCGGCGGGCCAAACCGAAAGCCACTAAGGCGATCGACCGACTGGGTGACAAGTGTCACCCTGTTGTTATTTCCAAATGGATTAAAGCCCGCTGGAAAAATCCGCAAAAATACAAAGCGACATAGCAGCCTAATTTCTTCGCAGATTCACGCAATTCTGTAGCGTTTGGTCGAAAAAGCGACACTTAGCAGGGTTGTTGTGCAAAGGTAACCATTGGCGAAACTGGGTTACACCCAGCCCGAAGGGGTGACGCGTGTCACCACTCCTATTGGCCCTCATAAAGCGTCTTTGAAAAATATCCTGTCTGAAATCTCAAAACAAAGCGGGCTCACGAAAGCGAAATTTCTCCGTGGGCCCACGCGTGACCATTTCCCTCTCAAAAATAAAATCTCAAAATTCTAATATAATCTATGAAGTCCAAATACCAAATGGGGAATCCAATTCCCATTAACGAACCTTTTTCTTCACAAATAACAGGAAACTTTTCCCGCGAAAACTCATATCTTTCTTTCTTTCCAAATCTTTTACATGCGATTGCTCTCGTGACGCACGCCCTCACATACATACCCTGCAACTACGGGGTATAACAAGTTTAATCTTCTCCTTTAATATTCTTCTGATGTGATTTCAGTTCAAGTCTTTTTTGTAATATCCTTCTATTACAGTTCAATTCTCTTCTATGAATCTTATATTCATTTACATACTACTACAAGATGTAATTTCCAATTACAAAATAAGGACAAGAGTATTTACCTCGATAAGCCCAAAATTATCCAAGATTTAATGTCGATCCCGAGCAATGTTTAGCTCCTACTCCCGGTGCTCCAACAGCTCGAAACAACCCTTAGAAGCTTCTACGAACTTCTTCTAATACTTCAACCAAATGTGAAGATTTTCCTTAGGGTTTCGTTTTGGATTTGGGAAGTATAGTAGTATTTCCGGGCTTTTAGTATAGGTGTAACCTTGGAATACTACAAGGTATTTGGGCCAAGGTATTTTGAATAGTAACTATACTGAGAGTACTTTCTACCAGTGGGTATTTACGAGAACAACTCTCAGTGGTACTCGGCCTACTAAAAAGGCCTCAGGGGAGGTGCTCTTTGGACGAGAGCTTCACTACAAGGAGGGAAGGATTTTTCAAGACTTAGAAAGTTGTGTTGTGGATGAAGAAGTCTTCAACAAAGGGTATTTATAGGAAATCAACGCCAAGACGGCCCAGTGGTGGCAAGTGTAGGGTGAGGATTTGGGCAAGTGTACCTTATCCATCTACCACCAAAATATCACAAAATATCCTACCAACTCTTTGACTAGAAATCGTCCAACTTGAGTCTAATGTCGCCCACTTTGAGGGTGACACATGTCACCTCCCGCTGGTCTAAAAATATTTCATCTCAAAAATCCAAAAAATATAAACGACATAGCCGTAATTTTCCTTCGGCAAGTTTTGTAAACGTTTGCTATACCCGTAGTTCCCGGTATGTATGCGAGGACGCACGAGAATACGAATGAAAGATTGGAAAGGAAGAAAGAGTGATTTTTCCACGGAAAAGTTTCCTGCTTTTGTGAAGGAAAAGGTTAGTTAACGGGAATTGGATTCTCGTGATTTGGTATTCGGACTTCGAATATTAGAAAATATGGAATTTTATTTTGGAAATGGTCACTGGGCCCACTGAGAAATTTACTGGTTTGTGGGCCCACTTTGTTTTCAAGATTTTGGCCATTGTGGATATTTTGGAAGATGTTTTATTTTGGGCGACTGAGGAGGTGACACGTGTCACCCCGCCTCAGTGGCTCGCCGAATGGCATTTGTGCACAACACTTTGGTTAGAAATGTCGACTAAACGACTTTACATAACTTGCGAGAGGAAAATTCGGCTATGTCTTTCTTATTTTTGCGGATTTTTCCGAGAGACGGAACATTTTGGACCAACGAGAGGCGTGCACTTGGCACCCTCTCATCAGCGGGCAGTGGCGACTGACGATTCGGGCCAGTGGTAGATATTTTTGGTAGATATTTGTGGGTTTTGGGCGAGTAGACTAGGGGCACTCGGGCATATCTTGGCCCTACACTTGGTAGCACTTGGCTAGATCTCGCCATTGGTTGGCCTTGGCTTGTAGTATAAATACTCCCTTGATGAACTTCTTCATCCATAAATTTGCCTAAGTCTCAAAGCTCTCCTTCTCCCCCCTTGTTGTAGTTCGGCCATGGCCTCCTCAGGCCGAGCACCCCCTCTAGGGTGCTAGCCGAGAGTGTACCCCCGCTTAGTTGCTTTCGTATGATACCCCTCAGGCGAGAAATACTCTAAAGTATTGTTATAATGCCCAAATTACCTTAGCGGTATACCTTGTTGTATTCTAAGGTTATACCTATCTGAAAGCCTGTAAATACTATTATACTTCCCGTCAACACAAACCGAAACCTAGGAAAATCTCCATAGTGCGTTAGAGATTGTGTAGGTTGGTTAGAACTTATAAGTGGTGGTTTAGAGCGGTTGGAGCGCTTGAGTCGAGCTAAACGATTGCCAGGGATCGATTTTTATACTTGGATAATTATGGGCTTATCGAGGTAAATATCTTGTCCTCTATTGTAATTGGAAATTACATGTTGTTAGAATATATAGTTGAAGTATACTATATATAGAATCAACGTGGGTTAGTTGGCAATGTCTTTTGACTTAAGCTCAAGAACCGAATCGAATCGCTTTACAGTAGACTTGTGTAGTAAGATTGTGGAGTAGAATCGTACCCGTTCGGGTTAGATGTATAACTCCTGGTTGGCTTGGTAGCCTACCAGAGTGAGGAGATTTACGCTGCCATGTGGGGTCTTTGCCGAATTTTAGAATGCTCGCGATAAGGTCTAAATGTTAATAAGCGCTCGTGGCCTTATAGGTTCAAGTATTACGTGGCGCGCTCTACTTGGCTTAAGGAGTAGCTTGGGAGTACTTGGAGCGTTTGCTATTAGTCGATACTGTCGCGAGGTATGTGAACCTCTTCCTATCTCTTCTAGCATGATATGTGTGAACTATGTAATACGGTGAGACGTATTACGTATCAAATGTATTTGATTGCGTAAAATATAAAGTGTTATAACGACTTTATGGGAAGTTGGTTATAACGGCTTTACGTTAAAAGAGAAAATACATGTGGTTTTAAAAGTAAATGGCGATTTGAACTATAAGCGGCTTGTTATGTGTTAATAAAGAACTTGAAGTATTTCAAAAGAGTTTTTGAATCATTTTGATGTTAAGTAATACTTGATTTGTTTTGAAAACTTAAGAGTTATACTAGCTTTACGGAAAGTTAGGTATAACGCCTTAAGCACGTTTTACTGATTTTGGAAATCGAATGTATCGACAAACCACCGCAGCGTTAATAAAAGGAAATGTGTTGACAGATTAAGTATTATTAAAACCGTGAGAAACTTCCATCCGCATAGAAGCTAAGATGAGACAAAATGATATTTCCTAGATCACGGTCTTTGAATAAGATTGTTGTAAACAAGAATATCCTACTCACATATAAGACTTATGTTTCTCGATAGTTTAAAAGAGAATTATATTCTTAAATGAATAAGACTATGAACTACTGAAACCTTTCTAAATAAGAAAACATGAACATTTGAAATTAAGTAAACTTGGACGTTTGGAAAATAATGTTGTTACTTGAGTTTACAAAGAGAAGTGTTTTGATTTACTTGAAAAGATAATCACTATATTTTCATATACTACTTATTATCAGGTGACTTTTGTAAAGTAACGTGATCTTTTAAAGAGTTAATGTATGAAGTACTTCGGGATAAAACCCCGAACTTGTTAGCATATAGTAGAAAGTACCCGTGTGTATAACTTGATTGTGTTGGTTTGTGATAGCCTTGTAATACTTTCTTGTTGATTTGATAAGTAAACATGCTAGGATGCCACGTGTGTTAGTATCTTGTGATGTTTGTGTAAAGGGGTTTTTCCTTTGTTGTGCTTACGTTGTTTAACGATAAGTCGTTATGATAGTATTATACATCACTCATCTTGAGATGATTCCGGGTTATTTGCCCGCCTCCGACGCGTAGACTCGAGTGGTCGATGGACCTATGATTCGAGACTACCTCCTGCGGTCGAGGGCCTAAGCGCGAACCGCGGGAGTTCCAGGTTAGGACGCGCCCTTTGTGGTCATGCGGTCCTTGTGGGCTACGGACGGGCGAGTCCAGACGCCGCCGAAGTAGCTACCCTCGATGCGGGTTATACCTCACGCGCCGTCTGATTGGCCTATGCGAATGCGCGGAAAGTTCGTGGCTAGACGCGCACATTAGATACCGCGGCAAGTGGTCACTTTGATCATGTGATGGCCAGACAGATCTTATGATACGATTCATGACCTTGTCGGTACGCTAGGTGTTAGTAGCCTGGCCATGCCTTCGTACTTACCCTCAGCGTGTTATTATGGCACAGTGGGACTCGTGTCTACGTGTGTCCTTGGTGCTTTTATATCATAAATCGCCCGCGGTGAGGAAGGTATTCCACGGCATGATTGATGCTGTGCGCGTGAGACCCATTGTTATATTTGAGTGATGACTTGAGGCGCGAGTCCCCGACTCGATACATCGCTTATTATTGGAATCGTAGTTTGCTTATCATACATGTCTCCCGCTTTATAGACTATTATGATTTCATTTCTGATTTTTAGTTTCACATACCAGCAATTGTTATCTGACCTCCTTCTGTGGAATGCTCATACTGGTAAAGGTACACCCTATTGATCCTCGCCTTAGTGGTCACGAGCCAGCGTTTGCAAAGCCCGCTGCTCGAGGCTTATCAGCCGTATAGTTCCTTGTTGTAGTGTTTATATTCAATGGCGGGGCCCTGTCCCGCCATTGTTGTCGATAATTTCAGAGGTCTGTATCTTTGTTGTGTGGTTTGTAAAAAGGATTAAAACTGCTCATGTTGGAAAAGTCGTTATTTATATTTATGCGAAAAGGCGTTTTCTCGATTATTGTTTCATATTTCATAATATGTCTTGTATTGTTTATATGTTCATTGATTACTCGATGTTGTATCACTAGGTGCTGGTAGGCACGATCCTAATCTTAAGGCTTAACATACTAACATTTCCCACATTCTTAGAAACATTCATTCCGAATGTTTCGCTTTTCGATCTGAATAACGATAAAGTTCCTCTTAACTTAAACAAGTTGCCAATGCCACACCCGCAATTTACACACGCCAGAATACTTTAACCCAAGTCCACGAGAATCACCTCCATTACTACAAAAGCTCTCACTGAGGTCTAAAATATACTCCTTCGCCTCCTCACTTTACAGATCAGGCACATGCTCAGTATACGTGCGCTTCTTCCCTTACTCGGCCGACCTTTCTCGCATTTGAACTCTTCTCATAATCTACCACATTTCATTCGCTTTTGTTTCCAAAATCTCGGGTTACTACCTCCAACTTGATCATCATTAAGCTGGGAATACTGATGGATCTCAAGTCCTAACATAACAAATACGAAAGACCGGATATCGCTTCCTAAGCTCTGGACAACAAATGCTATCATAGGCAACCCCGCCTATTTTTCACATGATCTAAAAAGGCCCAGTAACTCTCGCTAAGCTCTCGCTTTCCAAAACTCGCCACACTCTTTCCGTGGTGGTACCGAAGACCCGCGTCGCCAACCTAACTCAAGTGTCGCCGCCGACATCCGCACGACTCGCCGACTCTGAGCTACAACAATCTCTTCGATAAGCTTCACCCTATCCACATCCCGCCAAACAAGTATGAACCAACTATCCAACCTGCCAACATCGTAACCAATCGACGGCAACTTACACTTCCGCCCCATAAAGCGACATCCGACATCGAAATGGTAGCTATAAAACACTCCTTCAACAGTGAGGCAACCATCCTCACAAATTCTTGAAATCAAACAACATCCGTAGGCGAATACGACATCGAGACTCACCTGAAGTTCCTAACCCCGCTGGTAAAACTTCCGAAAAGGAACAAGTAATTGGCTCCATCGGTCATTATCGTAAGGTGAAAACAGCACCTCGTGGCACAGCTTACAACATTCTCGATATAATCATCTCGTGATAACCCATCGAGTACACGATCCTCGATCGAAGATAAGATGGGCGACCTCATCGGCCCGGCATCGTCGAACACATCCACGAACTCGCACGATGGTTAACTAAATTTGGGTCAAACACTCGTGACCCTATCACACAATGGGACCACTCGAACTGACCCACCATAATACAAAGCCGCGAAGTCGACGCCGATCGGCCCTCAACCCGACCCGCTATCGCGTCAAACACTTGTTTCCCGATCCGAACAATCTCACAATCAAGCTACGTAAAACTAGGTCTTCTTTAGCTCAACTACCACTCTTTCATTTCATGCCACTCGGGACTTATCACACGTATATATCTCACGATATCGCACTGATAAGTGGTTAAACATAAATATAATCTTTTACTCAAAATGGCATTGCCTCTAAGGTCTCCACGATAAAACTCTAAGGCTCACACTTTCCTTATCCCCAATCTTACCCTTTAACTAACCACGATTTCTAATCACACAATGTTATCTGAACATAACACTTAAGATATAATGATTTTATCACACGTACTAATCTCAGAGGGTTAAGGATAAACGTATCTATCGCTTCACTCATTGTCGTTTAATCAATCTGCCTCGTGAGGAGCGATAGCTAGGAAGGTGATTAACTAGCCACCGATCCCGGCTCGAGTCTACGTCCGCGCCATCTATTCGGACAATTTCTCGCAAAATTCGCCGCCGCAAGTAAAACAAGTACAACAAAGACGACATTCCCGGATGACGCCGCTACGCGCTGGAACACCGAGGAAAATCGAACTCGGCCAAGAACTCACGTGTATCACGTGAACCAAGCCACGAGCTCACCAACTCCATACCTGAACGCCCCGAACCACGCGAGGACCACTGCATGGTGGAGGTGCATATCTAATTTCTTCGAGGCGGTTCGCCTGAAAGCTACCAAAGGATCCTGCCGCATCGGGCCTCTTACATTGTCTTGATTAATCACTGCGATCTTCACGTCTCTCGACTGCAAAGGATAAGCGTCTGCACGCAGCCATGCTCATGCTCGATCAAGAGCTACTCTACACAACCTCTCTATAGTCATCAAGACCCGTGATAAATCGATCCATAATATATTCTCGTAGCTACATCGCCAGCTAGTAAATACGGCCGTTAATCTCTTTGCAATCTATTCTTTCAAGCATCGGTCGGAACGAAGGTTCACTTATCATGGCCGCAAAGAGGATCGCTCGTTGCATAGACTTTGCCGATGGCGGCGTAACTCCCGAATGAAGAATCACCTCGTGATGATTGGGCTCGTGCCTCGTGAACCTCCGTGCTCACTCGCCTCTCACGCTTGCAGTTGCCCTTCTGGGCGGGTTTACGCGAGGCATAGCGGTAAGTGGAAAGAAATACGTTAGGGGTCCAACTTATAACACGCCTTCTAAGCACGATCTCGTGAGGTGAAGAATGGAAACCAATCTAAATATCCTATAGCCTCCGGGATTATTGGTGCGCGCACAACACACCGATAATCAAGACTTACTAGATCACGGTCAGACACTTTCCGAGGATTAACTGCTGATACCACTTTTGTCACGACGAACCTGCCTGCGTGGTGCCTTACCCCGGCACCCAAGTAGACATACATCGTAGTAATCAAGGAATATAAACATGACATGAAATAATATGTAAGTAAACAGCTTTTTCTGCGAAAAGCATTTCAGATATATATAAAAACTTAACGAATAGATATATCCTTTTACAAACTCGCCACAATAAGATTTCATGGACTTAAGAATGATATAAACAATAGCGGAATGGTTCCTCGCCATACCCACGAATGTAAACACCAACAGTGACTATACCACCGATAAGCCTCCTGAGAAACGGAGCTTCCTAAAACGCTGAAGCTGTGATCCTAAGAGCGAGATCAACATCGGTGCACCTACTGCTGCATGAACGCCTCCGGCGAGGTCAAGATCTGTACCAAATCGTATGTGAAATCAAAATACCGAATGAAATCATAGTAGTCATATAAAGCAGAGACATATATGATAACCAAACTACGCTCACGACAAATAGCCATCAAATTCAAGTCGTGGACTCACGCCAAAGTCATCACCAAATACAACTATGGGTCTCACGCCCACAACATCAATCATGCCCGTGGAATACCTTCTCACGGCAGCTACATGATATAAAAGCACCAAGGAATACACGAACACCAGTCCCACCTGTCATAATAAAACCGTGACGGGTAAGTCACAAGTCATAGCCGACTACTAAAACCTACAGCATCAACAAGGTCATAAATCGTATCATGAGATCTGTCTAATCGCCACATGATCAGCCGCCACTCGCCGCGATATCTAATGCGCGCTTCTAGTCCTCGAACTTCCGCTGACTCGCATGCCACTCCAATGGCCCGCATGAGGTATTCTCGCACCGCGGGTAGCTACTCCCGGGCAACGCCCCGACTCGCAATCCACATGGCCACATAGACCGCATGAGGTATAACCCCGCGCTAACACGAACTCTCGTGAGCTCGCACAGGTCACATGCACTGCGTAGGTATTCTCGAATCATAGGTCACAGACTCCGCATAGGTATACCGCGTCGGCGCGAACCCCGGATCAAGTCAGGTGAGTGATATAATACTAACATAACGCTTATCGTTAAACAACATAAGCACAATCAAGGGAAACCCCTTACACAACATTACAAGACACTATCACACGTAGCGTCTAACATGTTTATTTATCAAACCAACAAAAAGTATTACAAGGTCACAAACCAACATAGTCAAGTTATTCACACAAGGTACTTTCTACTTTATGTTAACAAGTTCGGGTTTTATCCCCAAAGTACTTCATACACTAACTCTTTAAAAGATCCGCTTCTTTCACAAAAGTCACATGATACAGTAGTATAAAAATAGAGTGACTATCTTTTTAAGTAAACAAAATACTTTCCTTTGTAAAATCAAGTAACAACATTATTTTCCAAACGTTCAAGTTTGCCTAATTTCAAATGCTCAAGTTTCTCATTTTCAAAGGTTTCATAGTTCATAGTATTAATCACTTAATAATATAATTCTCCTTTAAAACAATTTGAGAAACATATGTCTTATATGTGAGTAGGTTATTCTTGTTCATAATCAATCTTATTAAAGCAAATATGATCTAGGAAATGTAATATCATTTTGTCTCATCTTAGCTTCTACGCAGATGGAGGTTTCTAATGGTTTTAATAATACTTAATTAGTCAATACATTTCCCTTTTATTAACGCCGCAGTGGTTCGCTCGATACTTATTCCGATTTAAATCAAGAAATATTATTTCTTTTAAAACCAAGTACTCATTACTCATGAATGAGGATTCACACTTTTAACAAAATTCATATTAATTCAATTAAGTCAAGTCTCTTATCTTTTAAGATCAAGTCTCTTAACTTCTAAAATCAATAAACCATTCTTTTTATCTTCTTAAGTCGTTATACCTAACTCCCATAAAGCTAGTATAACTTTAAGCTTTTAAAACTAAGTATTACTCTTCTTTCAAAAAGTTTCTTAATTCTCTTGAAATACTTCAAGATTCTTATTATTCAAAGCTTAAGTCAAAAGACATTGCCGTAAAACTACGTTTAACACACGACGCTTCACCGTACTAAATATATTCCTTTTAAAATATCATGCTCAAGAGGATAGGAAGAATCACATACCTCGCGACGATTATCGATCATTAGCAAATAGCTCCAAAGCATGTAATTCGCCATTCTTTTCCACCCCTCGAGTAGAATCACGCCTCTGGGCAAAGATTTCCAACCTATAACGGTTATACAAGTCTATCAATGTCTAGACTATTCGGTAGAATAAATCTAGATACAAGATTCTACTGGAAAAATTGGGCAAAGACTTCCCCACCCAAACTACACAAGTTCATCAGAATACACCCTATGTAAATGCTTTGTAACGCCCGAACTCGGGCCATATCTTTGATGCTTTACCCCGGCACCCTAGTGATACAACATCGAGAAAAAATGAAAATAAAACATGAATCATGAAACAAGAGATATAATAAATAAACAGCCAACCAAAACGCTTGATTCGTGATATACATAAAACCCAACGCTTTAACTTTTACAACCCCGCCACAATGCATCTGCACTTCTAAGATTTACATGACTATGACTTTTGACAGGCTCCCGCCATACCCACGAATGTACAAGACCTAGCAACTCGTGGAACACATACCAAAAGATAAGCCTCCGAGAAACGGAGCTTCCCAAAATGCTGAATCGAGATCCTAAGAGCGAGGATCCACGACCGATGTACTTACCGCGGCGTGAACGCGGCTTCAAGCGAGGTCAAGACAACAGTACCAAGTATGTGAAACTGCATATCATCAGAATGAAATCATACTAGTCTATATAAAGCGGAGACATGTATGATAACCTACGGACTGTTCACAACATAAAACAGTCATCACTCCAATATAACTATGGGTCTCACGCCCACAACATCAATCAGGTTCGCATTATGGCCGCATGCCCCCGGAATACTGCATCGGTGTAGACATGTCCATGATGCAACAATAAGACAGCAATCCAAATGGAAGCATACCCGCGCGCTTACGCATCGTGGTCGTGTCCAAAGGGAAACAATAAGACAACTTTCCAAAGACGATACCCGCAGCGCCACGATCGTGCATGTCCAAAAGGAAATCATGCGCGATAATCGAAATGGAAACATACCCGCGCGCCACGATCGTGGTCGTGATATCCAAAGCGACAACCACAAGACCTTAACTAAAATGGAAGCATACCCGCGCTACGATCGCGTGTCGTAAGATGTCCAAAGCGATTAACAATAATACTATCACCAGAACGCATTCGCGGAATTTCTCCGTCACCGCTAAGACATCCAAGTAAGTTCTCAACTGGGCCAACCGACCCTCTATCGAGAGACGCCAGAATACGTAAAACACAACGCCGTACAATAAAGGCTATCATCACAAGCATAGTAAGTTTCACAACAACAAGATAGGCAAGTTTCACAACAACAAGCATAAAGTTTCACACAACTCAAAGTACTTTCATTTTACGCCAAAGTCCGGTTTTTAACCCCAAAGTACTACATACGTTAAGTTCTTTTAAAAGAGATCCATTATCGTTATAAAAGTCACCCGATACCGTAGATTAGAATGACTAACCCACCTTCTTTTTCAAAATCAGTAACAACATTCTTTCCTAAGTTCGGTTGCCTAGTTTCAATTACTCAAGCTTCTCATTTTCAAATGGTTTCATAGTTCCAAACTTAATCACTGATTCCTTTGAGCAATTGAGTAACATATGTCATATATGTGAGTAGTTTATTCTTGTTTATAACGATCTTATTACAAAGAAATGCATGATCTAGAAAATGTAATATCATTTTGTCTTATCTTAGCTTCTATGCAGATGGAGGTTTTACCGGTTTTAATACAACACATCATTATTCAATACATTTTCCTTTATTAACGCGCAGTTGGTCTGCCGATACACACTCCGATTCCGGAAATCAAGAAACATTATCCCTTTAAAACCAAGTACTCATTATCACGAATGAGGTTTCACACAAACATCCACATTAAAACAAATAAGTTAAGTCTCTTTATCTTATAAGATCAAGTCTCTTAACTTCTAACATCGTGAAAGCCATTTTCACTTACATGGTCGTTATAAGTAACTTCCCATAAAGCTATTATAACACTATGTTTTAAATCAACCAAATCACTTAGCACGTATGACGTCTCACCGTACTACATAGTTCACAACAATCATGCTAGAAAAGATAGGAAGAGGTTCACATACCTCGCGACATTTATCGACAATAAGCAAAATGCTCCAAGTACTACAACCTTGCTAGCCCTTTCCACTCTCGAGTGAATCACGCCACTCTTAGTACTTTCACCTATAAAGGTCACAAACGTCTATTAACCCCAAAACACAAGTTTTCTATCTTTCTAAAGAAAATTCTAAAGATCTCCCCAAGCAACAACAGAAATCTCCTCCTCTATCGAGGCTGCCACTGCCAACCGGGGGTTTACACGTCTAACCTGGACGTGGTACAATTCTACACAAGTCTACCGCATGATACCCCATGTAAATACAACAGATTCTTCTTTATTCTTCAAAGCTTAAGTCAAAAAACATTGCGAATACTATAGTTCTATATATAGTATACTCAACTATATATGCTAACAAACATGTAATTTCCAATTACAATAGAGGACAAGATAATTACCTCGATAAGCCCAAAATTATCCAAGTTATAATGTCGATCCTGAGCAAGGTTTAGCTCCACCCGTGCGCCAAACCACTCCAAACAACCCTTAGAAGTTCTAACCAACTTCTACTCAAATACTTCAACCAATCTATGAAGATTTCCTTGTGGTTTCTGGTTTGAGACTAAAAAGGACAAAAGGTAGTATTTCCTGACTCTCGTAAAGAGGTATCTTTGGAATACTACAAGGTACAAGTGCTAAGGTATTTTGGGCATTATAACAATACTAGGAGTATTTCTATACCACAACAAGGGTATTATACGAAAACAACTAGGCTAGTGGGTACCTACGCCAAGACACCACAAAGGGGAGGGAGGAGGCCTCCCAAGACCTAAAAGAGGGGATGAGTTGGACGAACTCAACACTAGAGGAGGGAGGGATTTTAGGCTGAAGGTTTCATTTGTGGATGAAGAGTTCATCAACATAAGGGTATTTATAGCAAAACCAAAGGCCAACCAGGCCAAGATCCTTCCAAGTGTAAAGCAAGTGTAAGGCAAGATTAAGCCAAGTGCACCCTAAACCCTACTCCACAAAACACTCCACAAAACAACGCACCAAACAAGGCACACTTCAGGGCTAATCGGCGAGCCAACCCACTCACCGCCCCTCCAAATCACAATGCAGGTGACAAGTGTCACCTCCCGCTGGTCCAAAAGGTTTCGCCTCTCGAAAAATCTGCAAAAATACAAAACGACATAGCCGGAATTTTCTTCGTAGTTACGCGAAAACGCTTCCGAAAAACGACTCTAACCGTGCCAGGCACAAATGTTATTTCGGCTGGTGCCATACGGGGTGACACGTGTCGCCCCGATTCGCCTGAATATTTCGCTTCCAAAATATCCAAAATACTGGAAAACTCAAAACAAAGCTGCCTCACAAAATCGTAGAATTTCTCCTGTGGGCCTACGTGACCATTTCCAAAATAAAATCTCAAAATTCTAATATAATCTATGAAGTCCAAATACTAAACTGGGAATCCAATTCCCATTAACGAACCTTTTCTTCACAAATAACCGGAAACTTTTCCGCAAAACTCACATCTTTCTTTCTTTCTTTTCAAAATTTTCTCGCAGACTCGCACGACGCCCTCACATACATACCCCGCAACTACGGGTATAACATTCTCCTTCCTAGAAACATTCGTCCGAATGTTCCTTCTCAAGTCGAATAACGATAAAGTTCCTCTAACAAGCTGCCAACGCCACACGGCAACGAAATAACATACGCCCTCTTCTTTCCTTACTCGCCGCCTTCTCAACGCTTGAACTCTCCCATTACGCATCATACTTCAGTCATTACCGCTCTCGAAAATCTCCGAGTCACTACCCAAACTTGGTCATCTTACTAACCTCAAACTTCTTTAAGGCCATTCCCGCCTTTACGAACCGCTCGGTCGAACGCGTCCACGAACTCATACGATGATCATACAAACTTGGGCCTAGCACCCTCGTGACTCTACCACCGGCGGACCACCTAATCGACTTACCCTAAACCGGGTTACGGTTGACCCGCAAATGGTCCTCAACCCGACCCCAATCGCGCAAACTCTTGTTCCCGATCCTAACAATCTTACTAATTCACATCATGAAAGCTACCACTTCCATCTCACACTACCCATGGACTTATCACACAAATAAATCCCACGTACTACTCACCCTTATAAAGGTCAAACATAAAACGAATCTTTTACTCAAGACGACCTTACCTCTAAGGTCTCAGTCGTGAAATAGTCTAAGGTTCACACTTACCATGCCTCCATACGTATCCTTCCAACTAACCATGCATTCTAACTCACATATCACAATGCTATCCAGACATAGCACACAATAATGAGATCATCATAACAAGCATACCAAAACTCTAGAGGTTAAGGATATACCAAGCTACCGCTCCACTCTAATCATAGGCCCACTGGCATATAGTCGTAAGCGTGATAAACCAGCCACAGATCCTCAAGGCGTCGAGTCAGAACATCCGTATACCCTCGGTCGGACACCTCGCAAATGGCCCCGCTGGCCGCATGCAAAACAAACTCCCAATCTAGCACGACACTCTCCAAAATGGAGTCTACCACAATGGTCACAACGAGGTAGGGTGGCTTCACCGTTAACACCTCGCTCGCCAAAATCAACCTCGAGCCCCGACCGCTTCCTCAAGACGGTGGAGGACCACTGCACGCTGGGGGTATATAACTAGCTCGCCGGCGAGGCGGTCCGCCTCGGAAGCCACCAAAGGACCCCGCCCCGGCCTCTTCACGATCTGTGTCATTCCGCTGACCCTCCGTGCCTCACATCCTAGCGCATGAGTCGCACGCGCAATGTCCATGCCCACCAAGAGAAACACTCCGCACAAGACTCACCATGTATAATCATCTAGCCCTGACGTAGCGATGCACTCCTATCCTCCATATTCGCAACTAGCGCAGGACATATCGAGCCAAAGAATCGAACTCGACATTGTACTCCCGACACGCGCCTCTCTGTCTCAAGAATAAAAACTGTTTACCGTGCCTCCTCATCCGCGGAGGCAAGAAGCGCGAGGAAAGCCCCAAAACTCATCCCATTCTCGCTGGAGTGCATGCTCTCCCGAAAGCTCCTATGAATCAAACCAATCGATCGCAGATTACGCAGCCGACGCGAACCAAAGGTCACTGCACTGGTTTCAAGCTCGATCACCCGTGATCCGTCAGAATCGCCGGATGAACTCCGCGATCATCCTCGTGCCTCACCCATAAAACTCGCGGGCATAACTCGAAAGTCCCGTAGCCTCAAACTATCTCGCCGGGGTGAACTATCGGTGCATCGAACTGAATCGCCAGATTCACTTATCCTCATATCGCCACGACTCGCCAAGAATCGGGCCATCTCCTTGTAACCCATCTCTCTCGCCTGCATCGTGGATCGAGGCTCAGTATCATGTCTCAGCAGCCTATTGCCGCGCTCTAACCTCTTGGGCCGGGCGGCTACAAAACTCGCCGTCGGAAGCACTGCTCAGTATCGACTGCTCGCGCCGAACTCCTCTCAGATCTCACTAGCGCCTCCTCCGCCTTTGCCCTTCGGCTCGCCGCTCGCATGCGAGGCATAATCGTAAAAACGAGATACGCTGCAGGGTCCAACTTACAACACTCTAAGGCACGATCTCGTAATGAGAAGAATGGAAACCAATCCTAAATGTCCTATAGCCTCCTCGATTATAGATGTGGTGCACAACACACCGATAATCAAGACTTACTAGATACGGTTCTGTAGACACTTTCCGAGGATTAATCGCTCGATACCACTTTTGTAACGCCCCAACCGGGCTCACATCGTGCCTTACCCTGCACCCTAGTGATACAACATCGTAGAAAACCAGCGGAAAATAAAATATGAATCATGAAACAAGAGATATAATAAATAAACAAAGCAACCAAAACAGCTTGCCTTCGTGATATACATAAACCCGAATGCTTTAATCCTTTTACAACCTCGCCCACAACAGCTTCTCTGCACTTAAGATTTATTAACGACTATGACGACAGCCCCGCCATACTTCGAATGTACAAGCACCTACAACTCAGTGGAACACATACCAAAAGATAAGCCTCGAGAAACGGAGCTTCCTAAAACGCTGAATCGAGATCCTAAGAGCGAGGATCCACGACCGACGTATTCTTACCGCAGATGAACGCAGCCTCCAAGGAGTCGATAACAGTACCAAGTATGTGAAATCAGATAATATCAGAAATGAAATCATACTAGCTCATATAAAGGTGAGACATGTATGATAACCAAACTGATTCACAACATAAAACAATATCACTCCAATATAACTACGGGTCTCACGCCCACAACATCAATCGTTCGTGACATGGCCGCATGCCTGAATACTGCATCGGTGTAGACATGTCCATGATGCAACAATAAGACAGCAATCCAAATGGAAGCATATGTTACACCCCGTAAATTCTAGAGGATAGATAAGTTGGCAAACATGTGTTGGAAGGATTTTGAGTTTACCTTTGAGTATTGGACCCCAGTTGTTAAGGATTGTAAGGTGTTTAAAAGGCCTAGTGTGTAGTCCGTTGAATCTAGGTCCCAACGTAACCAACCGTTCGTCGATTGGACATCGGAGTCAAAAGTTATGGAAGTTTCAAGTTTGGCGCGCAGTAAAAGCGTTGACTTCGGGCTCAGGGTTCAGTACGCGCGCCGAGAGCGTGGGCCGCGCGATTGTACCGAGGGTCTGCGGTGTTGCGCCGCGCGGTGCACGCTGCAATTATTTTCGAAGAAGCCATGATGGCGCCACAAGTGGCTGCCGCCGAGGCGGGATTTTCATGTAAAGGAGAAAAATCGTGATATTTTTATAGTGAGCCTATGAGGGTGACAAGTGTCCTCCCATCCTTTGACCAGCGATAGAAGCCTATTTTAGGGCCAAGTCTTGGAAGACTTGGCCAATTCATTTCAAACCTCCCAAGAGAAAACCCTCTCTCCTTCTCTCTAGGTTTTTGAGAAACCCGGCCTTAGGGAACCGCTGAGCGCGCAAGAAGGAAAAGTGTCGTGAACTTGTGGGAAGCGCCGTGGTTGAGTTGACTAAGAAGTGGTAGGAAAGGGCTTTGTGGGCTTTTCTAAAAGGTAAGAGTTTCTTCTCTGGGTTTTGAGTTAGTACTGTGATAGTAGTATAGATCCGTGAGCCTCGAGGTCGTTATATTTAGAGTTTGAATAGATTTGTGAGCTCGAGGTCATATAGTTAAGTTTGTATAGATTTGTGAGCCCGAGGTCATTATAGTTAAGTTGGCTTAGATTTGGATCTTGTAGCCTTGTTGATTTCGCCTGTGAAAGGTGGCAAGTTAATAGAAACAAAGGAAGTTCATTCCACTCCGTAGAATGTAGGGCCTTGTACTTAGTTTACTCTACGCTCAAACTAGAGTTTGATAGACGCTTTACGGCCCTTATAGATTGAAGTACTACGGTAACATATTCTTCTTGGGCGGAGATAGATCGTGGAGCATTTTGTTTAGTGTCGACAATCGTCGCGAGGTATGTGATTCTTCCTATCCTCTTCACATTTGACTATTTGTGAAATATATAGCGCGTTGACGACGGTGTTAAAGGAAATTGATTTTCCAAATTGTGTCTTGACTTGTTATGAAGTGTAAAGGGCTTCATTAGTGTGTAAGAGTAGTAAGTCTTATCCGTTAGTAATGGGCACTCTGCTTAAAGAACGAGCCCTCTTGGTCTCATAAATGTTTATGTGGTAATCGGTTGGTTTAAAACATAAAAGGGGTTATAACGGCTTTACGGGAAGTCGCTTATAACAACTTTACGTGAGTAAAAGAACGGTTGTTGATTGGTAGAAGTTAAGAGACTTGATCTTGTAAGATAAGAGACTTAACTTAGAATCGTGAAAGTTGTAATGTATTCAAAAGTTGTAAAACCTCATTCATGAGTAATGAGTGATACTTGGTTTTGAAAACCAAGAGTTATACTAGCTTTATGGGAAGTTAGGTATAACGCATAAGAATGTGAAATGGATTTGAAAGTGGGAACAAGTATCAACACACCATCAAGGCTTAATAAAGGAAATGGTTTCACTAATTGATTATATTAAAACCAAGAGAAACCTCCATCCGCATAGAAACTAAGATAAGACAAAATGATATTACATTTCCTAGATCACGGTCGCTTAAATGAGAATCATTGATAACAAGTTCGACTTTTCTTAAAATTCCAAAGAATGAACTTAATGGATTGCAAAGGATAATGTACTCGGATTTTGGAAAAGAGAAGTAACTTGAGTTTGAAAGTATAAATCACTTGTTTTCAAATATCGAACTTTTCTTAAGGGAAAAGTAAATGACTTGGTTTTAAAAGGTAGGAATACTTGACCTTAAAGGAGTTAATTACTCGACTTTTAAAAGGTATACTTGACGTTATGTTAATTGTGTTTGAAGCACGTGTTTTAAACATTTAATGTGCGTGATACTACGTGATAGTATCGATGGTTTCTACGCAAAGAGGTCTTCGGGCAGGAAAGAATGTAGTATTTTGGGGTTGGAACCCGTTTGTCGACTTAAACGAAGGTACTTTGAGTCAGGTGTAACTTGCCCGTGCTTGTGGTGATAGTTTTGTTGTTGTGCAAGTGTTTGACTTTGCTACCGAAGTCTCTCGACGAGGGCCTGACATCGGGTGGTATGACGGACATATCGACACGCTGGGTAGCCCACTGCATGCTTCCACTATATTGATCCTTCGGGACATATCGACACGCTGGGTAGCCCACGTACGCTTCTATTGTGAGTGTTATCTTGTAAACTGGTTTGGACATACCGACACGCTGCAGCCCACCAGTACGCGCCCACAGAGAATTATCCGGGTATTTGTTTGGACATACCGACACGCTGCAGCCCACGAGTACGCCCACAAATGAGTATTATCCGGGTATTTGTTTGACATACCGACCCGCTGGGTAGCCCACGAGTATGCGCCCACAGCGAGTATTATCTTGTTATCGTCGACATACCGACACGCTGGGTAGCCCACGAGTACGCGCCCACCGTGAGTACTATCTTGTTATCGGGTCGACATACCGACACGCTGGGTAGCCCACGAGTATGCGCCCACTTTGAGTAATGATCTTTCGCGAGTCCTCGACTTGATGTGATTTGATTTGACCGAATCAGATATACGTGGTGTAATCGAGTTTGCTTATCATACATGTCTCCTCGCTTTCCTTATAGACTATTATGATTTCATTTACGTGATTTTTTCTGCTTCGCATACTCCTGCACTGTTGTAATCGACTTTCTTCGGGCCGTCATGCCGCAGTCGAGATACATCGCTTGTTGATCCGCACTTTGGATCGCTGCTCGCCTCGTAAAGCTCCATTCCTTCTGAGACTTTGTCACTTGGTACGGCCTCAAGTTGTAGAACTTTTTGTACATTCTGTGGTATGGCGGCCCCGTCCCGCCGAGATGTTATAAAAATTCTTAGAGGTCCGTAAATCGATGCAAGGCGGATTGTAAATCGCTCAGTGTTAGTTATTTTTCGTAAAAGGTAACCGCCGTTAGCCTGCTTTCTCTTTTCATCGTTATCATGTATGAGTTTTAATTTCCGCTGATTTTCTCCGATGTTGTTTGACTACTTGGGTGCCCGGTAAGGCACCGCCGCGCCCGCTGGTCGATGTATGGTATCGAGCGCTTAGTCCTCGGAAAGTGCTCTACGCATCGTGTCTAGTAGTCTTGATTATCGATGTGTTGTGCACCACATCTATAATCGTGAGGTCATGGACATTTAGGATTGGTTTCTATTCTTCTCATTCGAGATCGTGCCTTAGAGCCGGTTGTAAGTTGGACCCTCTCGACGTGTTTCGCTTTTACCGCTATGCCTCGCGAAAGGCAACCAGGGCCCGTGGCGGCAAGCGCAGCAGAGTGAGTCGCGAGTAGAGCAATGACGCCTCTACAGAGACCACAAGACTGAGCCTCCGCCCCACTGGCCGGAGCAGAGGAGACGGGTTACGCGAGTTGGCCCGCTTATCGCCGTGGTCAGGCCGACACGCAGGATAGCCGGACGCAGCAGCCCAAAGAGCACCAGCCGTTCACCCGAGATCGGATAGTTTGAGGTGCGGACTTTCGAGTCAGGCCCGCCAGAGTTCTACGGTCGAGGCCCGAGGATGATCCGCAGGAGTTCATCCGACAGCTACAATGCGATCGCGAGTGATCAAGGCATCGAGACCGAGTCGCCGGTCCTAGGTTCGATCGGCCGCGTGATACCGCAGCCGATCGTTTGATTCGCGAGCCGTCCCGGGAGGGCATGCACTTCCAAATGAGATGGGACGAAGTTCTCGAGGCATTTCTGCACATTTCGCTTCCACAGATGAGGAGGACTCGGCCGGCTGATTTTTGATGTTGAGGCGTAATCGCGCACGGCTCAGAGTACAACGCGGAGTTTAACTCACTAGCCTCAGACGCCCCGCTAGTAGCCGGCATGGAGGACAGAGTGCACCGCCATGTCACAGGCTTGATGACTATTTGGCAGAGTTGCTCGAGTAGCTCTTCACCGCACGGACATTGCCCGCACGCAGCTCACGACTGATGCGAGGCACGAGGAGTCGACGGAACGACCAAGATCGCAGAGTAGGCCAAGGCGCAGGTCCTTCGTGACCTTCGGCGTGCAGCCAGAAGAAATAGTTATGCGCCCGCCAAGACGGAGTGCTCCACCTCGCCGCCGACGCTCGAAAATCTGCGAGCAGTCGTGGCTCCAAGGTTTCGGTTTTTGGGATCGTGATGTTAGCCTGACGACCACCCTTACCTCGCGGACTATCAGGGTAGGCTCCACGATGGGAGTGTCGGCTAATAGGGAATCTGCTTTACACGCGCCACCGCCATTTTGCAAGGAATTGTCCCACCGTGGATAGCGAGGTCGAGATTCACCTTCGATCACTGACGATTCACCTCCTCCTTTCAAGGCCGTGTCGGAAAGAACATGAGTAGAACGAGAAGCATGGAAGTGAAGCAATAGTTACAGTATGTTCTTAACCCTCTGCAGTATTGTATGCTTTGATGTCGCGGTGATGTGTCGAGGCTATGTTCGGGTAGCTTTGTGTATATAATGTGATTTGGAAGCATGGTTAATAAAGAGGGTAAGTCAGATGAGAAAAATTTTGAACCTTAGAATTTATAACGCTGAGACCTTAGATGTAAGGCCGCCTTGGTAGAAGCCTTCATCGTTAATCCTTGTTTGAGTGTATGGTATACATGGAGTTTTGTGCGATGATTCCATGGGTAGTTTGCGATGGAAGTGGTAGCTTCCATGACGTGGATTAGTAAGATGGACGAGTCGAGGTAGTGACTCCGTGGTAGAAACAAGAAGGATCGAATTGTGGAACGTGTACTGCAGAGGTGTGAGTACAAGGAAGGTACGCCGAGTAAGGAGAGTATCCTTTAGACCGGGAGGAGAAAATAGTGATGTTTGCACGTTAGAGGTGATTTCAAGTTAATGGAATTGAGATGCGTGATTTCTATATTATGGCCATGAGAGGCATAAATGAGTTTTGCAGGTATAGTAGTGAAGACTATACCGCGCACGTGTTCAAGATTAGAAGGAACATTCGACGAATGTTTGGCGGAAGAATGTTACACCCCGTAAATTCTAGAGGATAGATAAGTTGGCAAACATGTGTTGGAAGGATTTTGAGTTTACCTTGAGTATTGGACCCCAGTTGTTAAGGATTGTAAGGTGTTTAAAAGGCCCAGTGTGTAGTCCGTTGAATCTAGGTCCCAACGCAACCAACCGCTCGTCGATCGACATCTGAGTCAAAAGTTATGGAAGTTTCAAGTTTGGCGCGCAGCTGGCAAAGCAGCGACTTCGGGTCAGGTTCAGTGGCCGCGCCGAGAGCGTGCGCGCGCATTGTACCGAGGGTCTGGTGTTGGCGCCGCGCCGAATGCGGCCGCGCGCCAGACGCTGCAATTATTTTCGAGAAGCGTTGGCGCCGGCCAAGCCGCGCGCGAGGCGGATTTTCGCGTGTAAAGGAGAAAAATCGTGGATATTTTTATAAGGAGCCTATGGGAGGGTGACAAGTGTCCTCCCATCCTTTGACCAAACAGAAGTTTATTTTAGGGCCAAGTCTTGGAAGACTTGGCCATTTCATTTCAAACCTCCCAAGAGAAAACCCCTCTCCTTCTCTCTAGGTTTTTGAGAAACCCGCCTTAGGAACCGCTGAGCGGGCAAGAAGGAAAAGTGTTGGTGAACTTGTGGGAAGCGCTGTGGTTGAGTTGACGGAAGAAGTGGTAGGAAAGGGCTTTTGTGGGCTTTTCTAAAAGGTAAGAGTTTCCTTCTCTGGTTTGAGTTAGTACTGTGATAGTAGTATAGATCCGTGAGCCCGAGGTCGTTATATTTAGAGTTTGAATAGATTTGTGAGCCCGAGGTCGTTATAGTTAAGTTTGTATAGATTTGTGAGCCCGAGGTCGTATAGTTAAGGCTTAGATTTGGATCTTGTAGCCTTGTTGATTTCGCCTCGAAAGGTGGCAAGTTAATAGAAACAAAGGAAGTTCATTCCACTTCGTAGAGAATGTAGGGCCTTGTACTTAGTTTACTCTACGCTCAAACTAGAGTTTGATAGACGCTTTATGGCCCTTATAGATTGAAGTACTACGGTAACATATTCTTCTTAAGGGAGATAAGATCGCGGAGCATTTTGCTTAGTGTCGACAATCGTCGCGAGGTATGTGATTCTTCCTATCCTCTTCAAAGATGACTATTTGTGAAATATATAGCGCGTTGACGACGGTGTTAAAGGAAATTGATTTTCCAAATTGTGTCTTGACTTGTTATGAAGTGTAAAGGGCTTCATTAGGTGTAAGAGTAGTAAGTCTTATCCGTTAGTAATGGGCACTCTATGTTAAAGAACGAGCCCTCTTGGTCTCATAAATGTTTATGTGGTAATTGGTTGGTTTAAAACATGGGGTTATAACGCTTTATGGGAAGTCGCTTATAACAACTTTATGTGAGTAAAAGAACGGTTGTTGATCGAAGTTAAGAGACTTGATCTTGTAAGATAAGAGACTTAACTTAGAATTGTGAAAGTTGTGTAATGTATTCAAAAGTTGTAAAACCTCATTCATGAGTAATGAGTGATACTTGGTTTTGAAAACTTAAGAGTTATACTAGCTTTATGGGAAGTTAGGTATAACGCATAAGAATGTGAAATGGATTTGAAAGTGGGAACAAGTATCGAACACACCATCATAGCTAATAAAGGAAATGGTTTCACTAATCGATTATATTAAAACCAAGAGAAACCTCCATCCGCATAGAAACTAAGATAAGACAAAATGATATTACATTTCCTAGATCATGGTCGCTTAAATGAGAATCATTGATAACAAGTTCGACTTTTCTTAAAATTCCAAAGAATGAACTTAATGGATTGCAGCGATAATGTAATCGGATTTTGGAAAAGAGAAGTAACTTGAGTTTGAAAGTATAAATCACTTGTTTTCAAATATCGAACTTTTCTAAGGGAAAAGTAAATGACTCGGTTTTAAAAGGTAGGAATACTGACCTTAGCGAGTTAATTACTGGACTTTTAAAAGGTATACTTGACGTTATGTTAATTGTGTTTGAAGACGTGTTTTAAACATTTAATGTGTGTGATACTACGGTGATAGTATCGTATGGTTTCACGTAAAAGAGGTCTTTGAAGGTAGGAAAGAATGTAGTATTTTGGGGTCGAACCCGGTTTGTCGACTTAAACGAAGGTACTTTGAGTTGTGTGTAACTTGCATGTGCTTGTGGTGATAGTTTTGTTGTTGTGCAAGTGTTTGACTTTGTGCTACCGAGTCTCTCGACGGAGGCCGGATATCGGTGGTATGATGGACATATCGACACGCTGGGTAGCCCACGTACGCTTCCACTATATTGATCCTTCGGGGACATATCGACACGCTGGGTAGCCCACGTACGCTTCTATTGTGAGTGTTATCTTGTAAACCGGTTTGGACATACCGACACGCTGCAGCCCACGCAGTACGCGCCCACAGTGAGAATTATCTGGTATTTGTTTGGACATACCGACACGCTGCAGCCCACGCAGTACGCGGCCCACGCGAGTATTATTCGGTATTTGTTTGACATACCGACTGGGTAGCCCACGAGTATGCGCCCACAGCGAGTATTATCTTGTTATTGGTTGGGACATACCGACACGCTGGGTAGCCCACGAGTATGCGCCCATCGTGAGTACTATCTTGTTATTGGGTCGACATACCGACACGCTGGGTAGCCCACGAGTATGCGCCCACTTTGAGTAATGATCTTTCGGCGAGTCCTCGACTTGATGTGATTTGATTTGATCGAATCAGATATACGTGTGTATCGTAGTTTGCTATCATACATGTCTCCTGCTTTCCTTATAGACTATTATGATTTCATTTACGATTTTTTCTGCTTCGCATACTCGCACTGTAATCGACTTCTTCGGGCCGCTCATGCCGCAGTCGAGATACACGCTTGTTGATCCGCACTTTGGATCGCTGTTCGCCTCGTAAAGCTCCATTCTTCTGAGACTTTGTCACTGGTACGGCCTCAAGTTGTAGAACTTTTTGTACATCTGTGGTACGGCGGGCCCCATTCCGCCGAGATGTTATAAAAATTCTTAGAGGTCCAGAAAATCATGCAAGGTGATTGTAACTGCTCGTGTTAGTTATTTTTCGTAAAAGGTGCAACCGCTGTTAGCCTGCTTTTCTCTTTTCATTGGTTATCATGTATGAGTTTTAATTTCACGATTTTCTCTCGATGTTGTTTGACTACTGGGTGCCCGTAAGGCACCGCGTCTGCTGGTCGTGACAAGATACCCGCAGCGCTACGATCGGTCGCGATGTCCAAAGGGAAACAATAAGACAACTTTCCAAATAGACGATACCCGCGGCGCTTACGATCGCGGTCAAGATGTCCAAAAGGAAATCACGCGCGATAATCGAAATGGAAACATACCCGCGCGCCACGATCGCGGTCGATATCCAAAGCGATTAACCACAAGACCTTAACCAAATGGAAGCATACCCGCGCCACGATCGTGTCGATGTCCAAAGCGATTAACAACAATAATACTATCAACGCGAACGCACTGCGGAATTTCTCCGCCATCACGCAGACATCCAAGTAAGTTCTCAACTACCAACCGAATTTAACGAGACGCGTAACACGTAAAACACAACGCTTGTACAATAAAGGCTATCATCACAAGCATAGGCAAGTTTCACAACAACAAGCATAGGCAAGTTTCACAACAACAAGCATAGGCAAGTTTCACACAACTCAAAGTACTTTCATTTTACGCCAAAGTCCTGTTTTTAACCCCAAAGTACTACATACGTTAAGTTCTTTTAAAAGAGATCCATTATCGTTATAAAAGTCACCCGATACCCGTAGTATTAGAATGACCAACCCACCTTCTTTTCAAAATCAAGTAACAACATTCTTTCCTAAGTTCCGTTTGCCTAGTTTCAATTACTCAAGCTTCATTTTCAAATGGTTTCATAGTTCCCAAACTTAATCACTTGATTCCTTTTAGAGCAATCGAGTAACATATGTCATATATGTGAGTAGTTTATTCTTGTTTATAACGATCTTATTACAGAAATGCCATGATCTAGAAAATGTAATATCATTTTGTCTTATCTTAGCTTCACGCAGATGGAGGTTTCTACCGGTTTTAATACAACACATCATTATTCAATACATTTTCCTTTATTAACGCCGCAGTTGGTCCTGTCGATACACATTCCGATTCCCGAAATCAAGAAACATTATCCCTTTAAAACCAAGTACTCATTACTCACGAATGAGGTTTCACACAAACATCCACATTAAAACAAATAAGTTAAGTCTCTATCTTATAAGATCAAGTCTCTTAACTTCTAACATCAAGAAACCATTTTCACTTACATAAGGTCGTTATAACTAACTTCCCATAAAGCTATTATAACACCCTATGTTTTAAATCAACCAAATCACTTAGCACATGACGCCTACCGTACTACATAGTTCACAACAATCATGCTAGAAAAGATAGAAGAGGTTCACATACCTCGCGACGATTTATCGACAATAAGCAAAATGCTCCAAGTACTACAACCTTGCTAGCCCTTTCCACTCCTCGAGTAGAATACGCTACACTTAGTACTTTCACCTATAAAGGTCACAAACGCTATTAACCCCAAAACACAAGTTTTCTATCTTTCTAAAGAAAATTCGGCAAAGACTTCCCGCACAACAGAAATCTCCTCTCTATCGAGGCCGCTACCAAGCCAACCGTGGGTTTACACGCCTAACCTGGACGTGTACAATTCTACACAAGTTCATCAATACACCCATGTAAATACAAGCTTCGCTTCTTTATTCTTCTGCTTAAGTCAAAAGACATCACGAATACTAAGTAGTTCTATATATAGTATACTTCAACTATATATGCTAACAAACATGTAATTTCCAATTACAATAGAGGACAAGATAATTACCTCGATAAGCCCAAAATTATCCAAGTTATAATGTCGATCCCGAGCAAGGTTTAGCTCCACCCGCGCCCAAACCACTCCAAACAACCCTTAGAAGTTCTAACCAACTTACTCAAATACTTCAACCAACTATGAAGATTTCCTTGTGGTTTCATTTGAGACTAAAGGACAAAAGGTAGTATTTCCTGACTTCACGTGAAAGAGGTATCTTTGGAATACTACAAGGTACAAGGCTAAGGTATTTTGGGCCTTATCACAATACTAGGGGAGTATTTCTATACCCCAACAAGGGTATTATACGAAACAACTAGCAGTGGGTACCCTGCCAAGACACCACAAAGGGGAGGAGGAGGCCTCGGCCAAGACTCTCAAAAGAGGGGGGGGATGAGTTGGACGAACTCAACACTAGAGGAGGGAGGGATTTTTAGGCTTGGAAGGTTTCATTTGTGGATGAAGAGTTCATCAACATAAGGGGGGTATTTATAGCAAAACCAAAGGCCAACCAAGGGCCAAGATCCTTCCAAGTGTAAAGCAAGTGTAAGGGCAAGATTAAGCCAAGTGCACCCTAAACCCTACTCCACAAAACACTCCACAAAACAATGCACCAAACAAGGCACACTTCAAGGGGCCAATCGCCAGCCAACCCACTGACCGGCCCTCCAAATCACAACGAGGTGACAAGTGTCACCTCCCGCTGGTCCAAAAGGTTTCGCTCTCGGAAAAATCCAAAAATACAAAACGACATAGCCGAATTTTCCTTCGCAGTTACGTGAAAACTTTTCGTCCAAAAACGACTCTAACCGGGTGTTGTGCACAAATGTTATTTCGGCCAAGGGTGCCACATGGGGGTGACACGTGTCGCCCCCCGATTCGCCCAGAATATTTCGTCTTCCGAAAATATCCAAAATACCGGAAAACTCAAAAACAAAGCGGGCCCCACAAAACCGTAAATTTCTCCCGTGGGCCCCACGTGACCATTTCCGAAAATAAAATCTCAAAATTCTAATATAATCTATGAAGTCCAAATACCAAACTGGGAATCCAATTCCCATTAACGAACCTTTTCTTCACAAATAACCGGAAACTTTTCCGCTAAAACTCACATCTTTCTTTCTTTTCAAAATTTTCTCACAGACTTCTCGCACGCCCTCACATACATACCCCGCAACTACGGGTATAACAAGTTTAATCTTCTCCTTTAATATTCTTCGATGTGATTTCGCTCAAGTCTTTTTGTAATATCCTTCATTACGCCAATTCTCTTCTATGAATCTTATAGTCATTTCTATACTACTACAGTATGTAATTTCCAATTACAAAATAAGGACACGAGTATTTACCTCGATAAGCCCAAAATTATCCAAGATTTAATGTCGATCCTGAGCAACGTTTAGCTCCTACTCCCGGTGCTCTAATCCGCCCAAACAACCCTCAGAAGTTCTACGCAACTTCTTCTTAATACTTCAACCAAATGTGAAGATTTTCCTTAGGGTTTCGTTTTGTGACTGAAGGGAAGTATAGTAGTATTTCTGGGCTTTTAGTATAGGTGTAACCTTGGAATACTACAAGGTATTTGGGCCAAGGTATTTTGGAATAGTAACTATACTTGGAGAGTACTTTTCTACCAAGGGGGTATTTACGAGAACAACTCTCGCAGTGGGTACTCTACCAAAAGTGCCTTCTCAGGAGGGTGCTCTTTGGACAAGAGCTTCACTACAAGGGAGGGAAGGATTTTTCAAGACTTAGAAAGTTGTGTTGTGGATGAAGAAGTCTTCAACAAATGGGGGGTATTTATAGGGAAATCAATGGCCAAGATGAAGCCAAGTGGTGGGCAAGTGTAGGGTGAGGATTTGGGCAAGTGTACCTTATCCATCTACCACAAAAATATCACAAAATATCCTACCAACTCTTTGACTAGAAATCGTCCAACTTGAGCCCACAATGCCGTCCACTTTGAGGGTGACACATGTCACCCTCCCGTTGGTCCAAAATATTTCATCTCTCGGAAAAATCCGCAAAAAAATATAAATGACATAGCCGTAATTTTCCCTTCGCAAGTTTTGTAAAACGTTTCGTCGAAAAACGATTCTTTTCGGTAGTTGTGAACAAAATTTTCATCCCTTGCCTAATCTTAAGGCTTAAACTTTCGTACGTACGTCCTCACGTACATACTCTGGAAATACGGGGTATAACACTTTTCAATATTCATTCTACATATAGTATACTCAACTATACATTACTACAACATGTAATATCCAATTACAATAGGGGGATAAAGATCATTACCTCGATAAGCCCAAAATTATCCAAGATTTATGTCGATCCTGAGCAACGTTTAGCTCCAACTACTTACGCTCCAACCCGCTCTAAGCAACCATTAGAAGTTTCTAAACAACTTCTCTTAACATTTCAACTCTAAAAGGTGAAGAACACTTAGGCTCTAAGTGTGGCAACTCTCGGCCAAGGGGTAATTTAGGGGCTAGGGGTGTGAAATCTTTTCTAACTTTTTGGTTAATAATCTTCCTAATACACTAAGGAAGAACACTTAAGAGTTTAAGAATTTTTGGACAAAGTTTGGTTAAGGGAGAGGGCATAAAACCGAGAACCATAACAAAGGGGAGGGAGTATTTCAAGCCTTGAAATCTCTAAGTGTGGATGAAATTATGTCTTGCACTAAGGGGGTATTTATAGGACATTCAAGGGCTAGGATTGAAGCATGTGTGGGGTCTAGATTTGGCCATGTGTGTGTGGGTCCCACTTATCTATCTACTACACAAAATATCTTCAAGTCTTTGACCAAATGTTTTTGGCCTTTAAAATGCCAAAAACGTGCAACCTCCTTTGTCCAACAATCATTCAACATGTACACCCAAGGGTGACACATGTCGCCTCCTAATGGTCCAAAATATTTCATCTTCCGAAAATATCCTGTCACGACCGAACCTGGCCCGTGGATCGGTGCCTTACCCTGCACCCTAGTGATACAACATCGAGAAAAATCACAAAAAAAAAAACATGAACATGAATTAAGAGACAAGATAAATAAACAAAGCAACCAAAACAGCTTGCCTTCATCATATATACATAAATACCCAACGCTTATCCTTTTTACAAACCCCGCCACACAAAGGCGGCTGCACTTAAGATTTTTACAATTTATGACGGACAGGGGCCCCGCCATACCCCTGAATGTATAAGAATCTAAAGACTCAGGGTAACATACCAAAAGATAATCCTCCTAAGAAATGGGCTTCCCGACACCATGAACTTTTATCCTATGAGCGAGCATACACAACCGATGTACTTCCACCAGCGGCATGAACGCAGCCAAGGAGGTCGCATAACAGTACTAAGTATGTGAAATCAGAAAAGATCAAATGAAATCATAATAGTCTATATAAAGCGAGACATGTATGATAACTGCATGAAATACGTGTCCTCGCCATCTCGGGACTCGGTGTAGAATCGATGAAATACGTGTCCCCGCCATCTCGTGGGACTCGTGTAAAATCAGATGAAATACGTGTCCCCGCCATCTCGTGGGACTCGTATAATCGATGGAATACGTGTCCTCGCCCATCTCGGGACCTTGTATAATCAAATGAAATATGTGTCCTCGCCATCTCGTGACTCTGTAGAATCGCCATAACAAATCAACCGGCCCTCCATCGAGAGGCGCGGGGTACAGAAATACAACAAAGGCTATCACAACAAGCATAGGTAAGTTTCACAACAACAAGCATAGGCAAGCTTCACGACAACAAGCATAGGCAAGTTTCACAACAACAAGCATAGGCAAGTTATACCCAACTCAAAGTACTTTCATTTTATGCCAAAGTCCGGGTTTTAACCCTAAGGTACTACGTACGTTAAATTACTTTTAAAGATCCATTTCTTTTACAAAGGTCACCCGATACCCGTAGTATAAAAATAGAGTGACTAATATCATAAGTAAACTAAAATGCTTTCCTTTGTAAAATCAAGTAACAACCTTATTTTCCAAACGCTCAAGTTTGCCTAATTTCAAATGCTCAAGTTCTCATTTTAGAAAAGGTTTCGTAGTTCATAGTTTTAATCCTTTAAACATAATTCTCCTTAAACGCTTTGAGAAACATAGGCCTTATAGGTGAGTAGGTTATTCTTGTTTATAAACAATCTTATTAAGCAGTCATGATCTAGGAAATGTAATATCATTTTGTCTCATCTTAGCTTCTATGCAGATGGAGGTTTCTACTGGTTTTAATACCATACTTCATTATTCAATACACTTTCCTTTATTAACGCTGCAGTGGTTTGTCGATACTTATTCTGATTTCCGAAATCAGTAAAACATTATTCCTTTTAAAACCAAGTACTCATTACTCACGAATGAGGTTTCACACTTTTAACAAAATTCATATTAATACCATTAAGTCAAGTCTCTTATCTTCTAAAAATCAGTAAACCATTCTTTTTATCACTTCTTAAGACGTTATACCTAACTTCCCATAAAGCTAGTACAACTCTTATGTTTTCAAAGCCAAGTATTACTCTTCTTTAAAAAGGGTCTTTTTGGAACACTTCAAGTTCTTTGTTACTACACATCAAATCCGTTATAAGTCAAATCAGTTATCCTTTGAAACCACAAAGCATTTTCTTACCAACATAAAGTTGTTATAACCAACTTCCCATAAAGCCGTTATAACACTTTATGTTTCAAACCAATCAAATACATTAAACACATGTACGCTCACCGCACTACATAGTTATACACATATCATGCTAGAATAGATAGGAAGAGGTTCACATACCTCGCGACGACACGACTAATAGCAAAGCGCCCAAGTACTTCAAACCGCTTGGCTACACCTTAAGCCAAGTAGACCACGCCACACGTAGTATTTCAACCTATAGAGGCCACAAGGCGCCTATTAACATCTTAGATCTCAAAGTAGAATATCTTACGTAAAATTGCAAACATTCCCCGCAACAACAGAAATCTCCTCTCTATCGAGGCCGGCCACTGCCAACCAGTGGGGGTTTGCACGCCTAACCTGACGTGTACAATTCTACTCACAGCATTACTACAAGTCTCCGTAATACAGTCCTATGTAATTACATACCACTTCTTAAAATTCAGCTTAAGTCGCAAGACATCGCAGTAAGTATTATTCAGCTTAAGTCAAAAGACATTGCCGCACAACTATGTTCGGTTCTATATATAGTATACTTAACTATATACTCCTACAACATGTAATTTCCAATTACAATGTAAGTCAAGAATGTTTACCTCGATAAGCCCAAAATTATCCGAGTTTATATGTCGATCCCGAGCAAGGTTTAGCTCCTACTCCGGCGCTCCAACCCGCCTCCAAACAACCCTTAGAAGTTCTAACCAACTTCTACTTAACACTTCAACCGACTATGAAGGTTTTTCCTTAGGGTTTCGTTTTGTGGCTAAAGGAAAGTATAATCGTATTTTTCCGGGTTTTTCATATAAAGGGTACTTTGGAAAGTACTACAAGGTATTTGGCTAAAGTATTTTGGGCATTATAACAATACTTGTAGAATACATTTCTACCAAGTGGGTAGTATTTCGACTAGCACAACTAGGCTAGGGGAGGGTTCTCGGCTAGAACCACTAGGCAAGGGGGGGTTCGGCCGAGGGCCTTCAAGACGGGGGGGAGAGGGGTGGTGTTTGGACGAGAACAAGGTTGAGGGAGAGGGATGTTTGAGACTTAGATAGATTGCTCAAGTTTGGATGAAATAACTCTTCAACTTAGAGGGGTATTTATAGGTCAAGGAATGGCCAACCAATGGCCAAGATCCATCCAAGTGTTAGGCAAGTGTAAGGCCAAGATTAAGCCATGTGCTACCTTATCCATCTACACAAAATATCCTACCTAACCCTTGACCAAAATTTCAACACAAAAAACGTGCAAGACTAGCCCATTTGCCGTCCAACCTCTTCCAATGTGAGGGTGACACATGTCCACCCTCCCGCTGGTCCAAAATGTTACGCCTCTAAAAATCCGCAAAAATTAAAAATGCCATAGCCGGAATTTTCCTACGAAAGTGTGGAAACGCTTCGCCGAAAAACGACTCCTAACGGGTTGTGTACAAATTTCGAAACTTGCCTAACTTAAGGCTCAAATTATTATACGCACGCCTCACGCATATACTGAAATACGGGTATAACATTCTTTCTTAGAAACATTCGTCCCAATGTTCCTTCTCACCTCAAAACAACACGCGCAGATAGCCTTCACTATAATACTTACGAAACCAAACATGCCACACTGCCACAAAAATAACATGCGCGAAAAACCTAAATCCAAGCCAACAAGGAATCACCTGTCCTCACAAAAGTTCCCACCAAGGTCTAAAAATATAATCCTTCGCACCTTCATTTCTCAAAAGAAACGATCACACACGCTCACTTCTTCCTATCTCGTTGTACCCTTCTCGAACACTCGAACTCTTTCTAGTATCCGCACCATACTCCGCCAACGCTTCGCTTTTCCAACCCTTGGAGTTACTACCTCCAAACTTGGTCATCTTACTAACCTCGATTTCCTCTAAGGCCATTCTAGGCCTTCACGAATCGATTCTCGTCGAACGTATCCACGAACTCATACGATGGTCATCTAAACTTGGGCCTAGCACCTCGTGACTCGCCACCGGGCGACCACCCAGAGATGACCCCACCTCGAACAAAGCCGCGGTTGGCCCGCAACATGGCCCCAACCCGACCATCGTCGCGCCAACTCTTGCTCCTCGACACGAACAATCTTGTTAAATCACATCATGAAAGATACCACTTTCATTTACCCAACCTGGACTTATCACACAATACATTCTAGGCATAAAATGCACTCGACAAGGATCACTGCAAAATCTTGTACTCAAGACGGCCTTACATCTAAGGTCTCAATCGTAATATTCTAAGGTTCATCATTTTCTCACCCCGCCTTACCCTTTTCACTAACTGTGTTCCTAAATCACATTTTAGCACAAAGTTATCCGAACATAACACTTAACACATTAACATAACATCAAAACATACAAGCTTCTGTAGGTTAAGGATATACCGTAGCTACCGCCCACTCTAATCATAAGCTCGCCGCAGGCATAGCCGCAGGCGCGGCGAACCCGCCATCGATCCTAGCCGAGTCATTCTGCTTGCATCCTTCCCGCTAGGACAAGCCATATGGCCCTCGACGGCCGCAGAAAACAAGCACCGCAAAAAGACGACATTCCCGGGATGACGCCCGCCACATCGCGCACACCGAGGAAAACTCAACCCGATCGCTGTAACCTATGTATATCTCGGAACTAAGCCCCGAGCTCGACCAGCTCCCGAATACCTCAACGCCCCGACGATCGCGGGGACCACTGCATCGGGTGGAGGTACATAACCAGATCGGCCGAGGCGGTCCGCCGAAAGTTACCAGCGACCTCGCTGCTCGCCTCTTCTCGCGATCTCGGCCATTCCGCCGACCTCCGTGCCTCACATCCTAGTGCATGAAGCTTGACGCGGCAATGTCCATGCCCGGCCAAGAGCTACACCCGCATAAGCCTCGCTAAGTAATCATCCAGCCCGTGACGTAGCGTGTACTGGCCCTCCACGCCTACCACGGGAACATACCGAGCTAATGAGTCGAACTCCATATTGTACTCTCTAACCGTCCCGCCTGCCCCGCCTCAACGTCAAAAATCTGTCGCCCGAGCCTCTCATTTGTGGGGAAAGAAATGTGCAAGAAAAGCTCTTGAGAACTCGCCCCATACGGCCGGAAGTGCATGCTCTTCCCGACAACTCCCACGAATCAAACTACCAATCGCAGATCACGCACCGACGCGAACCCAATACCACCGACTCGCTCAAACTCGATCACTTTACGATCCATCAGAGTCGCTTGATAAACTCACGAGGGTCATCTCGCCTCGATCCATAGAACATCGGGGCTAACTCGTAAAGTCCCGTAGCCTCAAACCGCTCGCTTCGGGGTGAACTACGGTGCTATCGGGCCGGAATCACAGATTCACTTATCTCATATTCGCCACGACTCGCCAGAATCGCCATCTCCTGTACCCATCTCATCCGCTTCCAGCCGTGGGACCGAGGCTCGTGTATCAGTAGTCTCAGCAGCCATCGCCGCGATTTAAACTCGTGGTGCCGGGCGGCGCGCGAAACTCGCCGTCGGCACTGCTCGTGCACCGACGCTCGCGCTGCACTCTCTCAGATCTCACTAACAGCCTCGACCGCTTTGCCTATCTGGCTCAAGGTTTTACGCGAGGCATAATCGTAAAGGAAAGGAATACGCCGAGAGGGTCCAACTTATCACATGCCTTCAGTGGCACGATCTCGTAATGAGAAGAATGGAAACCAATCCTAAATGTCCTATAGCCTCCGACATAGACGTGCACAACACACCGATAATCAAGACTCTACTGTACACACTGTAGACACTTTTCGAGGACTAATCGCTCGATACCACTTTTGTCACGACCAACCCGCCCGTGGATCGTGTCTTACCTGCACCCTAGTGATACAACATCGAGAGAAAATCAGCGGAAATAAAAACATGAACATGAATTAAGAGACAAGATAAATAAACAAAGCAACCAAAACAGCTTGCTTCATCATATATACATAAATACCCAACAGCTTATCCTTTTTACAAACTCCGCCACAACAAAGGCATGCACTTAAGATTTTTACAAGCCTATGACGGACAGTGGCCCCGCCATACCCTGAATGTATAAGAATCCATGACTGTGGTAACATACCAAAAGATAAGCCTCGTAGAAATGGGGCTTCCCGACACGAATCGTGATCCTATGAGCGAGGATCCACAACCGATGTACTTTCCACCGCTGCAGATGAACGCACTTCCAAGGAGGTCAAACAGTACCAAGTATGTGAAATCAGAAAAGATCAGAATGAAATCATAATAGTCTATATAAAGGCGAGACATGTATGATAACCGATGAAATACGTGTCTCGCCATCTCGCGACTCGGTAGAATCGATGAAATACGTGTCCTCGCCCATCTCGTGGACTCGTAAAAATCGATGAAATACGTATCCCGCCATCTCGTGGGACTGTATAATCGATGGAATACGTGTCCTCGCCATCTCGCGACTCTGTATAATCAAATGAAATACGTGTCCCCGCCATCTCGTGACTCGCAGAATCGCCATAACAAATCAACCGCCCCATCGAGGCGCTGGGTACGTAAATACAACAAAGGCTATCACAACAAGCATAGGTAAGTTTCACAACAACAAGCAAGCATAGGCAAGTTTCACAACAACAAGCATACGCAAGTTATACCCAACTCAAAGTACTTTCATTTTATGCCAAAGTCCGGTTTTAACTCCTGGTACTACGACGTTAAATTACTTTAAAGATCCATTTCTTTTACAAAGGTCACCCGACACCGTAGTATAAAAATAGAGTGACTAACATTGTTAAGTAAACTAAAATGCTTTCCTTTGTAAAATCAAGTAACAACCTTATTTTCCAAACGCTCAAGTTTGCCTAATTTCAAATGCTCAAGTTCCTCATTTTAGAAAAGGTTTCGTAGTTCATAGTTTTAATCCTTTAAACATAATTCTCCTTTAAACGCTTTGAGAAACATAGGCCTTATAAAGTGAGTAGGTTATTCTTGTTTATAAACAATCTTATTAAGCAGCCATGATCTAGAAATGTAATATCATTTTGTCTCATCTTAGCTTCTATGCAGATGGAGGTTTCTACCGGTTTTAATACCATACTTCATTATTCAATACACTTTCCTTTATTAACGCCGCAGTTGGTTTGTCGATACTAATTTCGATTTCAAATCAAGAAACATTATTCCTTTTAAAACTAAGTACTCATTACTCACGAACGAGGTTTCACACTTTTAACAAAATTCATATTAATACCATTAAGTCAAGTCTCTTATCTTCTAAAAATCAAGAAACCATTCTTTTATCACTTCTAAGACGTTATACCTAACTTCCCATAAAGCTAGTACAACTCTTATGTTTTCAAAGCCAAGTATTACTCTTCTTTAAAAAGGGTCTTTTGGAACACTTCAAGTTCTTGTTACTACACATCAAATCCGTTATAAGTCAAATCGCTTATCCTTTGAAACCACAAAGCATTTTCTACCAACATAAAGTTGTTATAACCAACTTCCCATAAAGCCGTTATAACACTTTATGTTTCAAACCAATCAAATACATTAAACACATGTACGCTCACTGCATTACATAGTTATACACATATCATGCTAGAACAGATAGGAAGAGGTTCACATACCGCGACGACATCGACTAATAGCAAAGCGCCCAAGTACTCTCAAACCGCTTCTGGCCACACCTTAAGCCAAGTACTACGCCACACGTAGTATTTCAACCTATAGAGGCCACAAGGCGCCTATTAACATCTTAGATCTCAAAGTAGAATATCTTACGTAAAATTCGCAACATTTTCCCGCAACAAACAGAAATCTCTCCTCTATCGAGGCCGCTACCAAGCCAACCAGTGGGGTTTGCACGTCTAACCGGACGTGGACAATTCTACTCACAGGAATACTACACAAGTCTCCTGTAATACAGTCCTATGTAATTCCAGTTCAGTTCTCTGTCTTTAAATTCAGGCTTAAGTCGCAAGACATTGCTGTAAGTATTATTCAGCTTAAGTCAAAAGACATTGCCGCACAACTATGTTCGGTTCTATATATAGTATACTTAACTATATACTCCTACAACATGTAATTTCCAATTACAAATGTAAGGTCAAGAATGTTTACCTCGATAAGCCCAAAATTATCCGAGTTTATATGCCGATCCCGAGCAAGGTTTAGCTCCTACTCCGGCGCTCCAACCCGCTCCAAACAACCCTTAGAAGTTCTAACCAACTTCTACTTAACACTTCAACCGACTATGAAGGTTTTTCCTGGTTTTGTGGCTAAAGGAAAGTATAATCGTATTTTCCTGGTTTTTCAGATAAAGGGTACTTTGGAAAGTACTACAAGGTATTTGGCTAAAGTATTTTGGGCATTATAACAATACTTGTAGAATACATTTCTACCAAGGGGGTAGTATTTCGACTAGCACAACTAGGCAGTGGAGTGGGTTCTGCCAGAACCACTAGGTGGTGGGGGTTCGGCCGAGGCCTTCAAGATGGGGAGAGGGTGGTGTCTGGACGAGAACAAGGTCATGGAGAGGGATTTTGAGACTTAGATAGATTGCTCAAGTTTGGATGAAGTAACTCTTCAACTTATGGTATTTATAGGTCAAGGAATGGCCAACCAATGGCCAAGATCCATCCAAGTGTTAGGCAAGTGTAAGGCCAAGATTAAGCCACGTGCTACCTTATCCATCTACACAAAATATCCTACCTAACCCTTGACCAAAATTTCAACACAAAAACGCAAGCACTAACCCATTTGCCGCCCAACCTCTTCCAATGTGAGGTGACACATGTCACCCTCCCGCTGGTCCAAATGTTACGCCTCTAAAAATCTGCAAAAATTAAAAATGCCATAGCCGAATTTTCCTACGAAAGTCGTGGGAAACGCTTCGTCGAAAACGACTCCTAACGTGCCAGGTACAAATTTCGAAACTTGCCTAACTTAAGGCTCAAATTATTATACGTATGCCCTCACGTACATACTCTGGAAATACGGGGTATAACATATCCGTAATGCCAAAAATCCGAAAATAAAGTGGGCCTCACAATACCGTAAATTCCTCCCGTGGGCCCCACATGACCATTTCCGGAAAAAATAAAATTCCATGATTCTCCAATATTCCAAAAAGTTCGAATACCGAATCCGGGAATCCAATTCCCATTAACGAACATTTTTCCTTCACAAAATCCGGAACTTTTTCCGTTGAAAAATCACATCTTTCTTCCTTTCCAATTTTAAGGTCGTATTCTCGTACGTACGTCCTCACATACATACCCTGGAACTACGGGGTATAACATTTTGATACTACGAGTATTAGTATCGTGTGGCTTTTACATAAAAAGAGGTCTTTTTGAAAGAATGAAAGTATGTAGTATTTTGGGGTTGAAACCCGGATTGTTGATATAAAATGAAAGACGCTGAACTCGCCTATGCTTGTTGTGATAGCCTTTGATGTGCAAGTGTTTTGTTTCGCGCTACCGTGTTCTCGGGAGGGCCATTATCCGATTGATTGCTCGACATACCGACACGCTAGATGGTCCACGCAGTACGCGCCCACTTTGAGTATTATCTCGGTTATTTCTTCGACATACCGACACGCTGACGGTCCACGAGTACGCGCCCACTTTGAGTATTATCTTGTTATTTCCTTTGGACATACCGACACGATGGATGGTCCACGGTATGCATCCGAGGATGGTTTCATGGCCATGCTTATACCGAGGTAAGATGTCGGGCACGCGGTCATCGCGAGAGTTATGTTGTTAGTCCACGGACCGCTAATCCATGAAGCTTGCCGCGCGACGAGCGATCACGGGCTTGATTTGTACATGTGGTTACAGCACACTTTAGATACTTATCCGGTCATTTCTCGTATCGGCAGTGCTCGTAGATAGCTTAAGATACTTGCCATGGTCATATCTCGTGAGACGGTAGGCTAGGGTACGTTAGCTTAAGATACTTGCCTCGGCCAGTTGTGTGGCTGGTTTGGAACTGGTAGTTGGCTTCCGTACCTTGCCCGTGATGTTTTATGACTAGCCTTCGGACTGATAGTTGGCTATTCTACTCGCCCGACGGTATGATGACGACGCAGCAGATCTAGTGTTCAGGTTCACATATGGGTGTTGTTTTACATCATGTACTGCCGGCAGTGAGGAATGAGTTCCACGGGCATGATTGATATTATGGGCGTGAGGCTCATAGTTATGTGTGAGTGATTATTTTTGGGATATGCGTCACTTACTTGACATAATCAAGCATTTATTGTGAAATGGTTTTATAAAATGATGGAATGTGATTTCATTACGATTTTCGCCACATACTTGGTACCGTTGCATCGACCTCCTTCGGGGTGCGCTCACGCCGCAGTAGAGGTACACCATTGCTGATCTCGCCATAGTGTCACGACCAACTCGCCCGTGGATCGTGCCTTACCCCGGGCACCCTAGTGATACAACATCAGATAAAAACCAGCGGAAATAAAAACTTAAACATACAAATAGACATGGATCAAGATAAAAGAAAATAGGCCAACCAAAACGGTTGCCTTTCAGCATATATATAAATATAGACCTTTGAACAGTTACAATCCTTACAACCCCGCCACAACAAAGCAGCTGCACTTAAGATTTTTACAACAACTATGACGGGACAGGGCCCCGCCATACCCCGGAATGTACAAGAACCTACAGACTCAGGGTAACATACCAAAGATAAGCCTCCGAAGGAACGGAGCTTCCCAATACGCTGAAATGTGATCCTAAAAGCGGGGAACGACAACCGATGTACCTCTACCTGCGGCATGAACGCAGCCCCCCGAAGGAGGTCAGTACAACAGGTACCAAGTATGTGAAATCAGAAATATCAGAATGAAATCATAGCAGTCTATATAAAGCAGGAGACATGTATGATAACCAAACTACAGTTCACGATAAATAAGCAGTCATGTAAGTCAGGGACTCACGCCCTCAGAGTCATCACTCAAATATAACTATGGGTCTCACGCCCGCAACATCAATCATGCCCGTGGGATACCTTCCTCACTGTCGGCCGTCTATGATATAATAACACCAAGGAGTACATATGAACACCAAGTCCTACCTGATTCCAAAGTCGTACTAACAATACTATACAACCAAACCACGAAGCTGACACGGGGCAAGTACGAAAGCCGACTACCAGATACCAAGGCCGGTCACGTAGCTGACCGGGGCAAGTACGAGGGCTAACTACCAGGTACCAAGGCCGTATCACGAGACTTCGTCACTACAATCGAACGGGCAAGTTCGAGGGCTAACTACTGTGCAATTAAGGCCGAATCACCACGAGACGGCAAGTACGAAAGCCACCACCGGATACCAAGGCCGAACAATAAAACCTCACGGAGAGCTAGTCCATGGAATAACACTATCAATGTGAGCGCATGCGGAATTCTCCACACCGCAGACGCCCAAGTAAGTCCTCAACAAGTCAACCGGCCCTCCACCGAGAGACGCGGTAGTATAGAAACACAATTTTTGCACAACAAAGGCTATCACAACAAGCATAGGCAAGTTTCACAACAACAAGCATAGGCAAGTTATACACAACTCAAGGTACTTTCATTTTATGTCAAAGTCTGGGTTTTAACCCTAAAGTACTACGTACGTTAAATTCCTTTAAAAGATCCATTTCTTTTACAAAGGTCACCCGACAACCGTACTATAAAAATAGAGTGACTAACATTGTTAAGTAAACCAAAATGCTTTCCTTTGTAAAATCAAGTAACAACATTATTTTCCAAACGTTCAAGTTTGCCTAATTTCAAGTGCTCAAGTTTCTCATTTTCGAAAAGGTTTCGTAGTTCATAATTTTAATCCTTTAAAACATAATTCTCTTTTAAACAATTTGAGAAACATAAGCCTTATATGTGAGTAGGTTATTCTTGTTTATAATCAATCTTATTAAGCAGCCATGATCTAGGAAATGTAATATCATTTTGTCTCATCTTAGTTTCTATGCAGATGGAGGTTTCTACTGGTTTTAATAATACTTCATTATTCAATACATTTTCCTTTATTAACGCTGCAGTGGTTTGTCGATACTCATTCTGATTTCCGAAATCAGTAAAACATTTCTCCCTTTTAAAAACCAAGTACTCATTACTCACGAATGAGGTTTCACACAAAAATTCATATTCATTCAAGTCAAGTCTCTTATCTTTTAAGATTAAGTCTCTTAACTTCTAAAAATCAGTAAACCATTCTCTTTATCTCTCTTAAGACGTTATACCTAACTTCCCATAAAGCTAGTATAACTCTTATGTTTTCAAAACCAAGTATTACTCTTCTTTCAGAAAGGTTTCTTAATTCTTTTGAAATACTTCAAGATTCTTATTATTCAGGCTTAAGTCAAAAGACATTGTCGCATAACCACGCTCGTTAACACACGACGCCTACCGCATTATATATATATATTCTTGTAAAATACTTCCGCATTCTTTATTATTCAGCTTAAGTCAAAAGACATCACAGAAACTATATTCGCTTAACACACGACGCTTCACCGCATTTATATATATATTCTTGTAAAACATCATGCTCAAGAGTATAGGAAGAATCACATACATCGCGACGATTATCGACTATAAGCAAAACGCTCCATGACTATAACCCGGCTAGCCTTGTCCACCTTCCAAGTAGCACATGCTACTTGCAGAACATTCAACCTATAAAGGTTATACCAGTCTATCAAAGTCTAGACTACTCTGTAGAATATTCTCCTGACGTGATTTCAGTTCAATTCTTTTCTGTAACATCCTTCTGTTATAGTTCAATTCTCTTTTATGAATCTTATATTCATTTCTAATAATACTACAGTATGTAATTTCCAATTACAATAGAAGGATAGGATTATTTACCTCGGTAAGCCCAAAATTATCCATGTTTAAAGTCGATCCCGAGCAACGTTTAGCTCCTACTCCGAGTGCTCCAATCCGCTCCAAACAACCCTTAGAAGTTCTACGCAACTTCTACTTAACACTTCAACCGACTATGAAGGTTTTCCTTAGGGTTTCGTTTAGTGGCTAAAGGAAAGTATAATAGTATTTTCGGGCTCTACGTATAGAGGTAACTTTGGAAAGTAATACAAGGTATTTGGGCCAAGGTATTTTGGTATTATAACAATACTTGGAGAGTATTTCTACCAAGAGGTGGGGTGTATTATACGAAAACAACTAGGCAAGGGGGGGGGGGGGGGGTTGGTTTCGGCTAAGCTCACAAGGGGGAGGGGTTTCGGCCAAGGTCTCTCCAAGGGTTGGACGAGATCCTTTCTAAGAGGGGGGGGGGGGGGGAGGATTTTAAAACTTAGAAACTATTTGTGGGTGAAGAAAGTCTTCAAGTTAGGGGAGTATTTATAGGTCAAGCAATGGTCAACCAATGGCCAAGATCAAGACAAGTGTTAGGCAAGTGTAAGGCCAAGATTTACCCAAGTACACCTTATCCATCTACCACCAAAATATTCTACCAACCATTGACCAAACTTTAGGCACAAAAAACGTGCCACACAAAGCTCAACCAAACCGTCCACTTTGGTGACAAGTGTCACCCTCCCGTTGGTCCAAAATGTTTCGTCTCTCGGAAAAATCCGCAAAAATTATAAATGACATAGCCGGAATTTTCCCTTCGCAAGTTTAGTAAAACGTTTCGTCGAAAAACGATTCTTTTCGGCACTTGTGTACAAATTTCGAACCTTGCCAACCTTAAGGCTTAAATTTTTATACGTACGCCCTCACGTACATACTCTGGAAAAATACGGGGTATAACATTCTCCCCTCCTTAGAAACATTCGTCCCGAATGTTCCTTCTCAAGACGGATAACGATAAAGTTCCTCTAACAAGTTGCCAACGCCACATATGGCCACAAAAATAACACACGCTCCAGTACTTAACCCACGTCAACGAGGAATCACCTCTAGCATTACAAAAGCTACCACCCCTGCCTAACAGATTTTCCTTCGTGACCTTTACTTCACAAGTGGTAACGATCATTTCTATTCTCTCAAAGACATGTTCACATCAATCCTTACCCGTCAGACTCTTCTCGAACACTTGAACTTCTCTAGTATACGCATCATACTTCGCCATCGCTGGCTTCCCAAAACTTTGGAGTCACCACCTCCAAACTTGGTCATCATACTAGCCTCAATCTCCCTTAAGGCCATTCCCGGCCTTCACGATCCACTTCTGGTCGAACATATCCACGAACTCATACGATGGTCATCTAAACTTGGGCCTAGCACCCTCGTGACCTACCACCGCGACCACTCGAATCGACCCAACCCTAAACCGGGCTACGGGTTGACCCGCAACATGGCCCCAACCCGACCCACTTAACGCATCAAGCTCTTGTTTCCCGATCCGGAACAATCTTATCTATACAGGTCATGAAAGCTACCACTTCTATTTTACACTACCCAGGGAATTTTCCCACAATTACTCCACGTATACTTATACATTCTGACAAAGATCACCCGCAAAGTCTTGTACTCGAGACGGCCTTACATCTAAGGTCTCAACTGTAATATTCTAAGGTTCATCATTTTCTCACCCCCAGGCTTACCCTTTTTCACTAACCAGGCTTCTAAATCACATTTTAGCACAAAGCTATCCAAACATAACACTTAACACATCATCATAACATCAATTCATACAAAACTCTAGAGGGTTAAGGATATACCTGAAAATAGGCGGTTCAAAGGACCGCTAAAACTGGGAACTTCCACCGCGACTTACCGTGGCTCGCCGCATGAACATCCCGCCTAGCTCGAAGGTGAAGAACCCGCAATCGATCCGTAGTTCAGGCTATCCTACCGCTACTCTCGCCTGGACAAGCTCTCGCCAGATGGCCTCTGGCCGCAAGAATAACAATCTCCCAAGTTAGTACGACACTCTCCTTATGAAGTTTTCCACAACGCCACACCGAGATAAGGGCGACCTTATCCGGCGAGCACTTACTCCTCAAAATCTGAAACCCGAGTCCCGACCGCTCCCGAATATCCCGGCGTCCCGGGCGTGGAGGACCACTTTGTACTGCGAGGTACATAACTAGTTCACGAGGCGGTCCGCTCAAAGTTATCAAAGGACCTCGCTGTTCGCCCTTCTCGCTGGTCTCGGCCATTCCGCCGATTCTCCGCCTCACAACCAAGTGCATAAGCTCGCACGCGGCAATGTCCATGCCCTACCAAGAGCTACACCTAACAACTTCTCGCTAGGTAATCATCGAGCTCAGAATATATCGCGCACTCGATCCTCTATACTAGCTACTAACGCGGACGACGCCAATGAGTCGAACTCACATTGTACTCCCGAACCGCACGCCTGCTTCGCCGCAACACCAAAAATCTGTTTACCGAGCCCTCCTCATCTCGCGAGGCAAGAAATGTTCAAGAAATGCCCCGAGAACTCGCCCCATATAAATGGAAGTGCATTCTCTCCCGACAGCTCCCACGAATCAAACGCCGATCATGCGGTATCACGCACCGATGCGAACCTAGGACCACGACTCGGTCTCCGATGCCTTGATCACTCTACGATCCGTCAGAATCGCTTGATGAACTCCTCGCGATCATCCTCGTGCCTCACCCATAAAACTCGCGGGCTACAACTCAAAAATCCCGTGAGCCTCAAACTATCTCGATCGGGTGAACCATCGGTGCATCGAACCGCCGCTGGCCCAAATTATCCTCATATCTGCCACAACCTTGGCCAATAATCGCTAACTCCTTGTAACCCATCTCTCCGCCTGCATCGTGGATCGAGGCTCAGTATCGTGGTCTCGAAGAGATCGCCGCTTTACTCGCAGCCTCCTCTCGCCGCCTTGCCTTCTCGCCCGGGTTGCGGCGCGAGGCATAATCGTAAAAACGAAATACGTCAGAGGGGTCCAACTTATCGCACAGCTCTAAGGCACGATCTCAGAATGAGAAGAATGGAAATCAATCCTAAATGTCCCGCAGCCTCCTGATTATAGATGTGGTGCACAACACACCGATAATCAAGACTCTACTAGACACGGTCTGTAGACACTTTCCGAGGACTAACTGCTCTGATACCACTTTTGTCACGACCTAAACCCGGGCCCGTGACTGGTGTCTTACCCCGGGCACCCTAGTGATACAACATCAGAGAAAAACCAGCGGAAATAAAAACTTAAACATACAAATAGTCATGGATCAAGATAAAAGAAAATAGGCCAACCAAAACGGTTGCCTTTCAGCATATATATAAATATAGACCTTTGAACAGTTACAATCCTTACAACCCTGCCCACAACAATAGCATGCACTTCTAAGATTTTTACAACAACTATGACGGGACAGGGCCCCGCCATACCCCGGAATGTACAAGAACCTACAGACTCAGAGTAACATACCAAAGATAAGCCTCCGAAGGAACGGAGCTTCCCAATACACTGAAATGTGATCCTAAAAGCGGGGATCGACAATGATATACTCTACCGCAGATGAACGCAGCCCGGGCGAGGTCAAGATAACAGTACTAAGTATGTGAAATCAGAAATATCAGAATGAAATCATAGCAGTCTATATAAAGCAGGAGACATGTATGATAACCAAACTACAGTTCACGATACATAAGCAGTCATGTAAGTCAGGGACTCACGCCCTCAGAGTCATCACTCAAATATAACTATGGGTCATACGCCCGCAACATCAATCATGCCCGTGGGATACCTTCCTCACTTCCGGCCGTCTATGATATAATAACACCAAGGAGTACATATGAACACCAAGTCCTACCTGATGCCAAAGCCGTACTAACAATACTATACAACCAAACCACGGTCGACACGGGCAAGTACTAAAGCCGACTACCGATACAAGGCCGGCCACGAGTCGATCGGCAAGCACGAGGCTAACTACTGTGTACCAAGCGTCAGATCACGAGACTTCGCCACTACAATCGAACGGGCAAGTGTGAGGGCTAACTACTGTGTACTAAGGCGAATCACCACTTAGACGGCAAGTACGAAAACCGACCACCGATACCAAGGCCGAACAAAGAAACCTCGCGGAGAGCTAGACCATGGAATAACACTATCAACGTGAGCTGCATCTGCGGAATTCTCCGCCACACGCCAAGACGCCCAAGTAAGTCCTCAATAAGTCAACCGCCCTCCACCGAGAGACGCCAGAGTATAGAAACACAATTTTTGCACAACAAAGGCTATCACAACAAGATAGGCAAGTTTCACAAAAACAAGCATAAAGGCAAGTTATACACAACTCAAGGTACTTTCATTTTATGTCAAAGTCGGTTTTAACTCCTAAAGTACTACGACGTTAAATTCCTTTTAAAGATCCATTTCTTTTACAAAGGTCACCCGACAAACCGTAGTATAAAAATAGAGTGACTAACATTGTTATAAACTAAAATGCTTTCCTTTGTAAAATCAAGTAACAACATTATTTTCCAAACGCTCAAGTTTGCCTAATTTCAAGTGCTCAAGTTTCTCATTTTCAAAAGGTTTCGTAGTTCATAATTTTAACTTTAAAACATAATTCTCTTTTAAACAATTTGAGAAACATAAGCCTTATATGTGAGTAGGTTATTCTTGTTTATAATCAATCTTATTAAGCAGCCATGATCTAGGAAATGTAATATCATTTTGTCTCATCTTAGTTTCTATGCAGATGGATGTTTCTACTGGTTTTAATAATACTTCATTATTCAATACATTTTCCTTTATTAACGCTGCAGTGGTTTGTCGATACTCATTCTGATTTCCGAAATCAGTAAAACATTTCTCCCTTTTAAAAACCAAGTACTCATTACTCACGAATGAGGTTTCACACAAAAATTCATATTCATTCAAGTCAAGTCTCTTATCTTTTAAGATCAAGTCTCTTAACTTCTAAAAATCAGTAAACCATTCTCTTTATCTCTCTTAAGACGTTATACCTAACTTCCCATAAAGCTAGTATAACTCTTATGTTTTCAAAACCAAGTATTACTCTTCTTTCAGAAAGGTTTCTTAATTCTTTTGAAATACTTCAAGATTCTTATTATTCAGCTTAAGTCAAAAGACATTGCCGCATAACCACGCTCATTAACACACGACGCTCACCGTACTATATATATATATTCTTGTAAAATACTTCCGCATTCTTTATTATTCGTGCTTAAGTCAAAAGACATTGCCAGAAACTATATTCGCTTAACACACGACGCCTACCTACTATATATATATATTCTTGTAAAACATCATGCTCAAGAGTATAGGAAGAATCACATACCTCGCGACGATTATCGACTATAAGCAAAACGCTCCACGGCTATAACCCGGCTAGCCTTGTCCACCTTCCAAGTAGCACATGCTACTTGTAGAACATTCAACCTATAAAGGTTATACCAGTCTATCAAAGTCTAGACTACTCTGTAGAATATTCTTCTGACGTGATTTCAGTTCAATTCTTTTCTGTAACATCCTTCTGTTATAGTTCAATTCTCTTCTATGAATCTTATATTCATTTCTAATAATACTACAGTAAGTAATTTCCAATTACAATAGAAGGATAGGATTATTTACCTCGGTAAGCCCAAAATTATCCAAGTTTAAAGTCGATCCTGAGCAACGTTTAGCTCCTACTCCGAGTGCTCCAATCCGCTCCAAACAACCCTTAGAAGTTCTACGCAACTTCTACTTAACACTTCAACCAACTATGAAGGTTTTCCTTAGGGTTTCGTTTAGTGGCTAAAGGAAAGTATAATAGTATTTCCGGGCTCTACGTATAGAGGTAACTTTGGAAAGTACTACAAGGTATTTGGGCCAAGATATTTTGGTATTATAACAATACTTGGAGAGTATTTCTACCAAGAGGGGGGGTGTATTATACGAAAACAACTAGGCAAAGGGGGGGGGGTTGGTTTCGGCTAAAGCTCACAAGGGGGAGGGGTTTCGGCCAAGGTCTCTCCAAGGGTTGGACGAGAACCTTTCTAAGAGGGGGGGGGGAGGATTTTAACACTTAGAAACTATTTGTGGATGAAGAAAGTCTTCAAGTTAGGGGAGTATTTATAGGTCAAGCAATGGCCAACCAATGGACAAGATCAAGACAAGTGTTAGGCAAGTGTAAGGCCAAGATTTACCCAAGTACACCTTATCCATCTACCACCAAAATATCCTACCAACCATTGACCAAACTTTAGGCACAAAAAATGTGCCACACAAAGCTCAACCAAATCACCCACTGGGTGACAAGTGTCACCCTCCCGCTGGTCCAAAATGTTTCGCCTCTGGAAAAATCCGCAAAAATTATAAATGACATAGCGGAATTTTCCTTCGCAAGTTTAGTAAAACGCTTCGCCGAAAAACGATTCTTTTCGCACTTGTGTACAAATTTCAACCTTGCCAACCTTAAGGCTTAAATTTTTATACGCACGCCTCACGCATATACTCTAGAAAAATACGGTATAACACATAGGATCGCAGTCAGGCTTGGGATGCCCGCTTCTCCTCTGAGGCTTATCTTTGGCATGTTTCGAGTTGTAGGTTCAGTACATCTGGCGGTACGGCGGCCCCGTCCCGTCATAGTTGTTGTTACATTCTTAGAGGTTTGTAGTACTGTTGTGGGCAGAGTTGTAAAGGATTTTAACTGTTCGGTTATATGTATATACATGAAGGTAACCGTTTTGGTTAGCCTGTTTTCTTATATTGTATTTTGTTTCCTATTCGTTTATTTCCATGATTTTCTCTCGATGTCAGATTACCAGTGGTGCCCGGTAAGGCACTGGCCGCGGTGTCACGACTTCGCCTGGCTCGTGGATCGTGCCTTACCCGCACCCAATTAGTCATACATCGAGTAATCAGGAATATAAAAACAAGACATGAAACAAATGTAAATCGAGACACGCTTTATCTGAGAAAAGTCGCTTTCAGATATATATATAAACCAAAAATACGCAAGCATCCCAACTGCATAACAGACTACTGCATCTATAAGGAAGAACAACTATGGCGACAGTGGCCCGCCATACCCCGAATGTACAAAACTATCTACAACAACAGGAGATCATACCTAAAAGTCGAGCCTCCTGAGAAGACGGAGCTCCCGACACCAAAGCATGATCCTAAGGATGTGGATCTAGCACTCGCTTCCCTTACTCGCAGATTTAACGCAGCTCGGCTGAGGTCAAGATAACAGTACCAAGTGTTACACCCCGTAAGTTCGTGACATGTGTAAGTGAAGGCACGTAAGGAAACAAGACTTGGAAATCGATACGAAAGGAAGAATGGTTTTTCCGACGGAAATGTTCGAACGCTTGAAAGGAAAATGTTCGTTGTTGAGAATCGAATTCTCAAAATGTATTATTTGAAGAGTATGGAACTTATATTCATATGGAAATTTATTTCTACGGATTTGGTCACGCTGGGCCCACCTGAGGAATTTTACATTTTATACCCACGTGGTTACGGAAATTTTATGGACGAATGAGAGGGCGACACGTGGCACCCCCCACATGTGGTCTTGGACGAAATGGTGAGGGGTAAAATGGTCATTTGACCATTGTGTAGATGAGAAAGTCTTGCTAATTAATAGCTTGACATTGTTGACCAAGTCAAGAGCAATTTGGCTTGATCTCTTCCCTCCAATTTTAACAAGTGTTGTTATCCAAGCCCTCCATTGTGTTATAAGTATACTACTAGTAGCAAGACTTGTCATTTTCTACACTTAGAAAAATTAGAAACCTTCTTGTTCTTCAAGAGAGCTCACGGGTTGGTCCATTTGCCACACAAAAAATTTGCAATTTTGATCCATTAACGACAAGACTTTAACCCAATGTCCCTTAGGGTATTGTAAGGATATCTCAATAGAAAGATTTCGGAAAAAACACATTTTCACGTTAGTCGCAAGGTGGAAACTATGGGAGTTATTCAACTTTGAAGTTGGAACTTGAAGATGGGTTCTTCATAGGCCTCTAAGGAGTGCTTGGAGCGGATTGGAACTTAAGGAAAGGAGCTAAGAATTTCTAAGGCGCGACTTTTGATCTTGGAAATTTTAAGGGCTTGGAAAGGTATAAATTTTGTCGTTTTAGTAGTTAAGACTTACTTATTGTTGTAGCTATGGATTTTAGCAAGCATGTGTTATATAGTATGAAGTTTGATATGTTTATGGGCTATTGGAACCCTAATCCGAAAACTAGCATATTTAGCTTTAAGATTGGAATTCAAGTTGATTATTAGTTTAAGTCGTCGCATGTTGATTAAAGAAGGAAATTTTAGTTGTTGAAGTGGTTTATAACTATATAACATGTTGACCTAAGAACTTGAATTTGGAAAAGGATTGGAAAAGACGTAGTGTGATTGGTTATATGTTGGCCGAGAATGGCTAGTGTAGTATTATACTTTTTCGTATTTAATTATGGGGCGAATTTTGCACGAGTGTAAGGCGTGTAATCCCCTTTGTTCGATGTTGTTTGAGCCTTAAACGTGGCTTGTTGGTTATTGTATTCTACCTTGAAAAAGGTGGCAAAGTGAGTAGAAACAAAGGAAGTGCTGCCCGATTTTCCGTAGAATTAGAGACTAAATACTTAGTATTATTCTACATAGAGACTAGAAGTTGATAGTCTTGTTGTGACCATTTTAGGTTGACACTTCTACGTACGGCGTATTCGGCTTAGCTTGAGGATTTAGCCGAAAAGGTATGTGAACTATCTCCTCTTCTAGCATGATTCCTTAGAATAAAGAAAGTAAGTTTTACTCCTTAAATGATTCATTCCTTGGTTGTATTTGGATTGCCTAAAATAGAATTTGTTCTATGTACTTCCTTGATTGTACTTTGATGTTTAGATTGTGTTGTAGAATCCATTCTCTTGATGAAGTTTGGATTCTTAAAAGTGAAGGTATTTTACTTAAAGTACATGTAGTCTTAAAAGGAAGTGGTTTCAAATCTTTTGGCTAGTGCCTTAGTTCTAAAACCTAAAGGTCATCATAATGACTTTGTGAGTCAAAGGAGTGATTTACTTATTTGATTTAAAAGAGGAGAAATGGCATGATTTAAGAGAAGTAACTTGTGTTAAGGGTGAAGTTACTTGAGGTTTAAAAGTAGAAGAAAACTTGTTTTCTAACCATTAAGAGACTCAAGTATTTTGAAAGTTAAGAACTTGATTTGTAAAGATGTGATACTTGGTTTTAATAGCAAAAGTCTATTGTTATCAAGGAATGGATTAGTCTAAAACCATAAAGCGGTTATAACGCTTTACGGGAAGTTGGTTATAACGCCTTTATGGAAGGTTTAGAAAGTCATTTATTTTGATTAATCGCATAAGTTGCCTAGATTGTGAAAATTTGGAGTTACTTGATTTCAAGCTTTGAAATGAGTTTTCTAAAGGAGTAGTAACTTACTTTGAAAAATAGACACGCCTTGATACTACTTGTGTTAGTATCTGGGCTTTACATAGAAGCGAGTCTTTATAAAAGAATATACGATGTAGTACTTTGACTTGTTAAAAGAGAATTATTCTATGTATGCCTTGATTAGTACTTTGGCTTGATAAATTGAGAATTTGTCTAAGTGCCTTGATAAGTACTTTGACTTGTTAAAAGAGAATTATTCTATGTATGCCTTGATTAGTACTTTGGCTCGATAAATTGAGAATTTGTCTAAGTGCCTTGATAAGTACTTTGACTTGTTAAAAGAGAATTATTCTATGTATGCCTTGATTAGTACTTTGGCTCGATAAATTGAGAATTTGTCTAAGTGTGCCTTGATAAGTACTTTGACTTGTTAAAAGAGAATCATTCTACGTATGCCTTGATTAGTACTTTGGCTTGATAAATTGAGAATTTGTCTAATGTGCCTTGATAAGTACTTTGGCTCATTAAAGAGAATTATTCTGCTGCCTTGGTAAGGACTTTGGCTTGTAATTAAGGATTTGCCTAGGTGGCCGGAAATAGCCGTTGTGTGCTATTGTTATATCACTGCTTGGTCATTCCCGGTTGGTGGCATTTGCATAATTCCGTGGATTTGCTACCCACGACGCGGCGAATACCTCACGCGAGTCCGTAGGGCTTACGCGGGTGAAATAGTCCCACGCGGGCGTCCAAATTTACGCGAGGAATACCTCACGCGAGTCCGTAGTGGCTTACGCGTGAAATATTCCTGGCGCGAGAATACCACGCCGTCCACGCGCCTACGCGGTGAAATAGTCCCGCGAGTAGGACGGCTAAATGATACCGCGGATGGTCCTGCTTTGATCACGAGCTTCCTAGTTTATATTGTAAGGATACCATCGCTTACTCTCATTGTTAGTAAGGCACAATGTGTTGTAATTTGATTATCATATATGTCCCTGATTTGTTTGTGTTACCCTACGGTCACGCTACGACGCGATTCCGGCACGAGACCACGTGGTATTTAGGACACAGGTGGACCGTGTTCATGTATCCTTGCTGGTGTTATTACATCACGGATCGCCGCAGAGGAAGGATTCCACGCATGATTGATATTACGGGCGCGAGACCCATAGTTATATTTGAGTAATGACTTCTGAGGGCCCGCCCCCGACTTGATATGACCGCTATGTTTCAGGTAGATCGAGGTTGGCTATCATACATGTCTCCGCTTTGTTTAGATCGTTATGATTTCATTACGCATTTCATCGCTCACATACTTGGTACATTCTTCGATCGACTCTCCGGGCCGCTCACGCCGCAGTTTAGGTACGCTGCTTGGTGATCAGCAGTGTAGAATCCGCTCGTGGTTTTGGATAGCTCCTCCGCCCGTGAGTTTATCTTTTGGTATATATCCTTCAAGATGTGCTTTGTACAGCTGGGTACTGCGTGGCCTTGTCCCGTCATATTTCAGATTAACTCCTAGAGGTCTGTATTCATATGTGGGATCGATTCACGATGCGGTGTAGTGTCTTTTGTTTACGATATATGGAAGCCTTGTCGCTTGCCCTTGCACGCATTGGTTGTTTTAAAAGAAAAAATGAGGTGTTATTTAATTTCCGCAGACACTTGTATTGTATGCAGAAGGGTGCCTGTGTAGGCACCAACACGCCCGGGTTCGGGCGACAGAGTGGTATCGAGCAAACCCCTGAATGTCTACAGACCGTGTCTAGTAGAGTCTTGATTATCGGTGTTGCGCGCCACACCCATGCTATGAGGCTACAGGACATTTAGGAGTTGGTTTCATTATTCTCACTCAAGATCGTACATAGAGTCGTGTTAGTAAGAAAATTCCTCTCCGACGTGTTGTTGTGTTACAGCTTATGCCTCCAAGGAGGGCAACATGCCTGTATGGCAAAGCCGAGTAGCAGAGCTACTAGTCGATCAGAGAGTTGATAGTGGCTTATGCCTGTGTTTTACCTGGATGTTGTTCAGCCTGGCGAGTTCTTCTTCGCCAGTTCGAGGCCCCAAAGACTGTGAGCCTCCAGCTTCTGCTAGAGAAGACTATGTGGTTACGAGGAAGCGCTATGTTATTAACCAAGATAGCAGAAGCTAGCTGAAGTGATAGTACCCTGCAGGTAGGGATACTTTGATTAGTAAAGTGAGAAGTAAGAATGTCGACAAGAATGATAAGTGAACCGAGACTATAGTTGTATAAAGTTCACAAGTCAGAATTACCCGTATAAGTGTAAGACCGACAGGGAAGATTGTACAAGAGAAATACTTTGGCTTATGTGACTAACCTCTAGTGAATAGGGATAGGTAAGAAGTACATTGAAATAAGAGAGAGATTTATTTCGCACTAAGAATGAAGTTAAGTGTGACGATGAGTCGGGTTGTAGACTAATTTCGGGTCAACCGATTGTATGGAATCGAGTGATGCCGCTAGAAATGGTCTCGATGTGGTAGGTCCCGAGGATGCCAGCCCAAGTTTAGTAAATCGTTGTACGAAGTTTGTGGACGCTGCTCCACCGAACCAGGTCGTAAGGACCGGTAAGAGCCTTAACGGGAATGTAAGTAACTATATGGTCAAGTTTGGATAGTAACTCCAAGGATTGGAGAAGAGGAACAAAATTTGAGATTTTGTACGTGTACTAGATAAGTTTAGAAGTACGAGAAAGAATGACAAGTAAGGAAAGAAAGGAACCTCTAAGGATCCCGTGATTTTGGAGCATCAGAACCTTCGAGTTTTATGAGAAGCGGGTCGCGATGGAAGGTCCATTATTATGTTCACGATGTTGTGGTGTCCATGTGTGGCATCGTTGGTCTTGTGCATGTATTGATTGATAAGCATAGTATAGAGTTTATGCCGGAGTTTGTATAGCTTGACAACCGACTAAGAACATTCGGGGACGAATGTTTCTAAGGGGGGAAGAATGTTACACCCCGTAAGTTCAGGACATGTGTAAGTGAAGGTACGTAAGGAAACAAGACTTGGAAATTGATAAGAAAGGAAGAATGGTTTTTCCGACGGAAAATGTTCAACGCCTGAAGGAAAATGTTCTTGTTGAGAATCGATTCTCAAAATGTATTATTTGAAGAGTATGGAACTTATATTCATATGGAAATTTATTTCACGATTTGGTCACGGGCCCACCCGAGGAATTTTACATTTTATGGCCCACGTGGTTACTTAATTTAATGGACGAATGAGAGGCGACACGCGCACCCCACACGTGGTCTCGACGAAATCAGAGGGGTAAAATGGTCATTTGACCATTGTGTAGATGAGAAAGTCTTGCTAATTAATAGCTCGACATTGTTGACCAAGCCAAGAGCCATTCGCTTGATCTCTTCCCTCCAATTTTAATGTGTTGTTATCCAAGCCTCCATCAGGTTATAAGTATACTACTAGTAGCAAGACTTGGCATTTTCTACACTTAGAAAAATTAGAAACCTTCTTGTTCTTCAAGAGAGCTCACTGTCGTCCATTTGCCCACACAAAAATTTTGCAATTTTGATCCATTAACCACAAGACTTTAACCCAATGTCCCTTAGGGTATTATAAGGATATCTCAATAGAAAGATTTAGGAAAAAACACATTTTCACGTTAGTCGCAAGGTGGAAACTATGGGAGTTCTTCAACTTTGAAGTTGGAACTTGAAGCACGGGTTCTTCATAGGCCTCAAGGAGTGCTTGGAGCGGATTGAACTTAAGGAAAGGAGCTAAGAATTTCTAAGGCGCGACTTTTGATCTTGGAAATTTTAAGGCTCGGAAAGGTATAAATTTTGTCGCTTTAGTAGTTAAGACTTACTTATTGTCAGAGCTATGGATTTTAGCAAGCATGTGTTATATAGTACGAAGTTTGATATGTTTATGGGCTATTGAACCCTAATCCAAAACTAGTACGTTTAGCTTTAAGATTGGAATTCAAGTTGATTATTAGTTTAAGTCGTCGCACGTTGATTAAAGTTAAGGAAATTTTAGTTGTCAAGTGGTTTATAACTATATAACATGTTGACCTAAGAACTTGAATTTGGAAAAGGATTGAAAAAGACGAGCGTGATCGGTTATATGTTGCCGAGAATGGCTAGTGTAGTATTATACTTTTTCGTATTTAATTACGGGCGGAATTTTGCACGTAGTGTAAGCGGTAATCCCCTTTGTTTGATGTTGCCTGAGCCTTAAACGTGGCTTGTCGGTTATTGTATTCGCCTTGAAAAAGGTGGCAAAGTAGAAACAAAGGAAGTTGTCGCCCGATTTTCCGTAGAATTAGAGACTAAATACTTAGTATTATTCTACATGAGACTAGAAGTCGATAGTCTTGTTGTGACCATTTTAGGTTGACACTTCTACGCACGGCGATTCGGCTTAGCTTGAGGATTTAATAAAAGGTATGTGAACTATCTCCTCTTCTATCATGATTCCTTAGAATAAAGAAGTAAGTTTTACTCCTTAAACGATCCATTCCTCGTTGTATTTGGATTGCCTAAAATAGAATTTGTTCTATGTACTTCTTTGATTGTACTTTGATGTTTAGATTGTAAGTTGTAGAATCCATTCTCTTGATGAAGTTTGGATTCTTAAAAGTGAAGGTATTTTACTTAAAGTACATGTAGTCTTAAAAGGAAGTGGTTTCCAAATCTTTGGCAAGTGCCTTAGTTCTAAAACCTAAAGGTCATCATAATGACTTTAGGGAGTCAAAGGAGTGATTTACTTATTTGATTTAAAAGAGGAGAAATGGCATGATTTAAGAGAAGTAACTTGTGTTAAGGGTGAAGTTACTCGAGGTTTAAAAAGTAGAAGAAAACTTGTTTTCTAACCACAAGAGACTCAAGTATTTTGAAAGTTAAGAACTCGATTTGTAAAGATGTGATACTTGGTTTTAATAGCAAAAGTCTCGTTATCAAGGAACGGATTAGTCTAAAACCATAAAGCGGTTATAATCGCTTTATGGGAAGTTGGTTATAACGGCTTTATGGAAGGTTTAGAAAGTTGTCTATTTTGATTAATCGGCATAAGTTGCCTAGATTGTGAAAATTTGGAGTTACTTGATTTCAAGCTTTGAAATGAGTTTTCTAAAGGAGTAGTAACTTACTTTGAAAAATAGACACGCTGATACTACGTGTTAGTATCTCGGGCTTTACATAGAAAGGAGTCTTTTATAAAAGAATATACGTATGTAGTACTTTGACTTGTTAAAAGAGAATTATTCTATGTATGCCTTGATTAGTACTTTGGCTCGATATATTGAGAATTTGTCTAAGTGTGCATTGATAAGTACTTTGACTTGTTAAAAGAGAATTATTCTATGTATGCCTTGATTAGTACTTTGGCTAGATAAATTGAGAATTTGTCTAACTGTGCCTTGATAAGTACTTTGACTTGTTAAAAGAGAATCATTCTATGTATGCCTTGATTAGTACTTTGGCTTGATAAATTGAGAATTTGTCTAAGTGTGCCTTGATAAGTACTTTGGCTTGTTAAAGAAGAATTATTCTGCGTGCCTCTGCAAGACTTTGGCTTGTAATTATGATTTGCCTAGCGTACCGGAAATAGCCGGCTGTGTGCTATTGTTATATCTGCTTCGGTCATTCCGTTGGTGGCATTTGCATAATTCGTGGATTTGCTACCCACGACGCGAGGAATACCACGCGAGTCCGTAGGGCTTACGCGGGTGAAATAGTCCCACGCGGCGGTCCAGCCTATGCGAGGAATACCTCACGCGAGTCCGTGGCGGCTTACGCGGTGAAATAGTCCTATGCGAGGAATACCACGCGGTCCACGCGCCTACGCGGTGAAATAGTCCGCGAGTAGGATGGCTAAATGATACCGCGCGATGGTCCTGCTTTGATCACGAGCTTCCTAGTTTATATCAGAAGGATACTAATGTTTACTCTCATTGTTAGTAAGGCACAACGTGTTGTAATTTGATTATCATATATGTCCCCGATTTGTTTGTGTTACCCTATGGTCATGCTTTTTACGATGCGGGATTCCGGGCACGACCACGCGGTATTTAGGACACGCGTGGACCGGGTGTTCATGTATCCTTGTTGGTGTTATTACATCGCGGATCGCAGCGGCGGAAGGATTCCACGGCATGATTGATATTACGGGCGTGAGACCCATAGTTATATTTGAGTAATGACTTTTGCGCTCGCGCCCCGACTTGATATGACCGCTATGTTTTCAGGTAATCGTAGGTTGGCTATCATACATGTCTCCCGCTTGTTTAGACTGTTATGATTTCATTACGCATTTCATCGCTCACATACTTGGTACATTCTTCGCATCGACCTCCTTCGGGCCGCGCTCATGTCGCAGTTTAGGTACGCTGCTCGTGATCGGCAGTGTAGAATCCGCCGTGGTTTTGGATAGCTCCTCTGTCCCGTGAGTTTATCTTTTGGTATATATCCTTCAAGATGTGCTTTGTACGCTTTGGGTACGGCTGGCCTTGTCCTGCATATTTCGCTTTAACTCCAGAGGTCCGTATTCATACGTGGGATCGACTCACGGTGTAGTGTCTTTTGTCTATGATATATGGCAGCCTTGTCGGCTTTGCCCTTGCACGCATTTGGTTGTTTTAAAAGAAAAAATGAGGTGTTATTTAATTTCCGCAGACACTTGTATTGTTATGGCAGTGGTGCCTGTGCAGGCACTACCACGCCCGGGGTTCGGGGCGTGACACCAAGTATGGGAAACTGTAAAGTACTTTAAATGAAATCATTATCATTTTAAAACCAATTTTACAAATATGTACGAAACAACCAAGGTAACCGCACATAGTGCCACATCATAAACAAGAGCAACAATAGGTAAATCAGAATGTGTCTTTTCTAGGTCGCGAATGATCAAGCAAGGCCAATCGCCCATAGTATCACATGCATGCCTAACTCGACTCGCACCGCATAGGCCACTCACATAGCCCGCATGAGGTATTCCCGCATCGAGGGTAGCTACTCCGGCATCGCCCCGACTCGTAGTCCATGGCCACATAGATCGCATGGCCACATAGACCGCACACTAACTCGAACTCGTAGCCCGCACAGTCCCCGACCCGCATGCAGGTATTCTCGAATCATAGTCACACGCATCGCCTCGAGGTATACCTTCAGATCGTGGGCATCTTAACCCCAGATATCATGTCAAGAGCGAGTGATGTAATACTAACATAACGACTTATCGTTACAACATAAGCATAATAAGAATAACCTCTTTACACAAACGTTACAAGATACTAACACACATAGCATCACAATATGTCTACTCAACAAACCATCTTACTATACTTCCGTAAATCAATACAAGTCTTTATAAACACATAAGTAAACCGTCCTTTTATCTTTCTTAAGTCGTTATACCTAACTTCCCATAAAGCTAGTATAACTCTTAAGCTTTTGTTTAAAAACCAAGTATTATTCTTCTTTCAAAAATGATTCATAATTCTTTGAAATACTTCAAGATTCTTATTATTTAGACTCAAGTCAAAAGACGTCAAGTAAAACCATGTTCGCTAACACACGCACGCTCACCGCACTATATATATACTTAAAATATCATGCTCAAGAGGATAGGAAGAATCACATACCTCCCGGCTAAATCCACCGCCAAGTCGAATATGTCGCGCAGAGAATCAACCTACAATAGTCAACACGCCTATCAATGCCTAGACTACTCAGAGACTATTCTAAGCAGGGTTCTCTATTCTACGGAAAATTGGGCAGACTTCCTACCCACAAGCTACACAAGTCTATCAGAATACAATATACGTAAGTACAGCTCAATCTTCTTTATTATTCTTCCGATGTGATTTCAGCTCAATACTCTTCAGTAATATTCTTCATGTAATTACGCTCAATTCTCTCTTTAATATCCTTCTATGTGTTTTATACTTATTTCTATACTTCTACAAGATGTATTCTCCAATTACAATAGAAGGATAAGATTATTTACCTCGATAAGCCCAATATTATCCAAGATATAAGTCGATCCTGAGCGAGGTTTAGCTCCTAATTTGTACGCTCCAAGAAACCCTTAGAAGTTTCGACACAACTTCTACTTTCTACTTCAACCAACTACGGTTACTCTGGGTTTCATGAGTGACTATAGAATATAAGGTAGTATTTCTGACTCTACGACAGAGGTAACTTTGGAAATACTATAAGGGATCACTAAGGTATTTTGGGGATAGTAACAATACTAGGAGAGTATTTTCTACCAAGGGGGCTTAGACGAGACAACTAGGAAGGGGGAGAGGGTGTTTCGGCTTTAGCACTTCAAGAGGGGAGTGAGGCTTGGATGAGAAGCTCACAAGGGAGAAGGGAGATTTCAAGACTTGGAAAATATTTTGTGGATGAAGAAGTCTTCAACTTAAGGGGGGTATTTATAGGGGTTTCAAGGGTCAAGATGATGGCAAGTGGAGGGCAAGTGGAGGGTGTGGATTCACCCATGTGTCCTTATCCATCTACTACACAAAAATATCCTACCTAACCTTGACTAAAACAAGGCCACAAAACGTGCCAATGTCGTCCATGGTGCCGTCCACTTGAGGGTGACAAGTGTCACCCTCTCGTTGGTCCAAAATATTTCATCTCTCGAAAAAATCCGCAAAAATTATAAATGACATAGCCGTAATTTTCCATACGCAAGTTTTGGAAAACGTTTCGTCGGAAAACGATTCTTTTCGTGGGTTGTGCACAAATTTCGTCCTATGCCTAACTTAAGGCTTAAACTTTTGTACGTACGCCCTCACGTACATACTCTGGAAATACGGGGTATAACATTCTCCCCTCCTTAGAAACATTCGTCTCGAATGTTCCTTCCCAAGACACACAACGATAAGGTTCCTCATAACTTAAACAGTTTGCAAATGCCACAATACAACATTTAAGAAAATAGGTCAATGAAAATTTACAAGTAGGAAAGTGAGTTACCTGGAGGTGTGGGGAATAGGTGAGGATACTTCTGCCTCATGTCCTCCTCAGCTTCCCACGTCATCTCCTCCCTGAGGTCATTCCGCCACAACACTTGACTGGCCACGCCTCGTCCGCAGACGCCTAACCCGACGATCGATTATCGCCATGGGAATCTCCTCATACGATAACCCTCACACCGGACATCGCCAATCGGTGTACCCTAGATGGATCCTCGATACATCTCCTCAAGATAGAAACGTGAAAACCGGATACACCGCCTCCAAATCTGACGGCAGATTCAACTCATAGGCAACCTTGCCTACCTCGCGACACCGATACGCCTAATGTACCTTGGGCTGAAGTTTCCTTTCTTCCCGAATCTCATCACACCCTTCATGGGTGACACCTTCAGAAAACCCAATCATCAACTCGAACTCGATGCCGACAACGATGATCCGCATATGACTGGCCGACTCGAGCCGCCAAGAATCGCCTCGGATAACCTTCACCTTATGCACCGCTCGCAGACGTCTGGTCCCACTAATCGCACTCGCCTACATCAAACCACTTATCGCGACCGCACTTTCTCTCATACAAGGCCTCATAAGGCTCCATCTGAATACTGGAGTGGTAGCTATTATTATATGCAAACTCAACCAGAGGCAAATGATCCTCCCAGCTACCCCTGAAGTCAATAACACAGCTCGCAAAGATATCCTCGCAGTCCGGATAGTGCGCTCGCTCGTCCGTCTGCTCGAGGATGGAATGCAAGACTGTGCTCACCGCGCCCCTAATCCTTCGAAGGACCTCCATGTTAGCCGTAAACCGGGCTCTTCGATATGATAGAAATAGGGACTCCATGCACCGACGATCTCTGATGTAAAGTCCGCATAATCCTCACCAAAAGTTGTCCCGACGGAAGAAAGTGGGCTGATTTCACACCGCCGACGATAACCCAAATAGAATCATGTTTCCTCCGAAAGCGCAGGTAATCCCGTGATAAAGTCCATGTTGATCACCTCCCACTTCCGTGTCGGGATCTCTATCGCTCGCAACAAACCACTGTGCCTCTCGTGCTCTACCTTCACCGCCGACAACACGCAATCGAGCCACAAACTCGCAACGCCCCTCTTCAAGCCATCCCACCAATACACGATCCGAGGTCGTGGTACATCTTGGTCGACTCGACGGATAGAGTAACGCACGCCGCGGTGCTTCCCTAGAACTCGCCAAGTCCCGCAATATCCGAACACACAACCTTCCTCAAACCTTAGCACCCCATCGTGCTACTCAAAAGGACCCTTCCTCACGAAGAGCCATATCACGGCATCGCTGCCAAAACCGGATCCTCAAATCGTGCCTCTTCACCTCTCGACGATGGAAGACTCGCAACCTCTCGAACTCGAACCCCACCGCTATCGTAATCAATCAATCAGACTCCAAGGCTCGCTAAGCTAATGCAACTCGCGACCATGCTCCTCCTCTCTACCGCACATCCGATAGACTCCCATCGACCTACGACTAAGGGCATCCGCCACAACATTGGCCTTCCCCGGTGGTACAGATGTCGACATCGTAATCCTCGAGCACTCTAACCACCATCTCTCGCCGTAAGTTCACTCCTCTGTCGAAGATATACCGAGGCTCTTGTGGTCCGTGATAAATATTCACACGAACCCCATACAAATAGGCCTCCAGATCTTCAAGGCGAATCACCACGCTAACCCAAATCATGGGCGGGTAGTTCCTCCTCATGCTTCTTGTCGCTTCGATGCGACGCTTATAACCTTACCCACCGCATCAACACACATCCGAGCCCGACACCGACGCATCACAATACACTACATAACCGCTCGACCTCCGGAAGAGTAAGAACGGGCGGCCGCCGCCTCCTTCAAGAATCGGAAACCCCGCCACAAGCATCACCATCAAACTTAGCCGCTTTCCGAGTCACCTAGTCAATGGTGCAAAGATAAGCAAACTTCTCCACGAACCGCCGATAATAACTCGCAAGGCCCGTAAAGTCGCGACCTGCCTGAGTAAGAGTTCAGGCCAACTCCGATCGCTTCGATCTTCGCCGATCCACCGAATACCATCTACCACAATATGCCCAAGAAAAGCCACCGCCAACCAAAACTCACATTTGGAAAACTTGGCGATAATCGCTGGTCCCGAGAACTCTCAAAGACAGCCTCTCAAACGCTCCGCACGCCCTACTCGAGCGAATAAACCAAGATGTCATCAATGAACACTATCACAAACGTGTCCAAAATGGCTTGAACACTCGGTTCATCAAATCCATGAATACCGCCGAGCATCGTCAACCCGAAAGACATAACCCGAACTCAGAGTGCCCGCACGTCCGAATGCAATTCTAGTGGACATCCGCCTCTCTAACACGCACTGATGATAGCCCGATCACGCATCAATCTTCGAGAAACATCTCGCACCTCGCAACCGGGTCGAACAAATCATCAATCTCGGGAAGGGGGTATTCGTTTAATGGTCACTTTGTTCACCGTCAGATCAACACACATGCGCAGGCCCCGCCCTTCTTCTTCACGAACAATACCGCCTTCCCTGTGGAGAAACACTAGGCTCGATGAAGCCCTTTCTCCAAAGAAATCTCTCACCGTCCTTCAACTCTCTCAACTCGCAGTGTCATCCTCGTATGGCGGAATGGAAATAGGCGGAGTGTCCGGCAAAGATATCGATACAAAACTCTATCTCCTCTCAGAGGATACCCGGAGGTCATCCGAAACACATCCGGGAACTCTCACCACGTGAATCGATCAAAATCTGGTACCGCAGCCTCAAAGATTTAACACCCGAATGAGATGGTAGATATACCCTTCTCGCACCATCTTCCTAGCCTCGAGGTAGGAAATAAACCTACTTCTGCCGACACGTGTTCCTCCCACTCAACAACCGGCTCCTCAGAAATCGAATCAGACTACTTTCTCCTCAGCTACATTGGCGTAAAGAAGCCAGCCAATCCATACCCATGATCACATCGAAATCGCTTATATCCAACTCTATCAAGTCGCCAGGTCCGACGCATCGCATATAGTCACCGGACAAGCCCTATATACCCGCCGAGCTACCACCGAATCACCCATCGGGCGTAGCTACCTCGAAAGCGGTCTACGGACTCGTGCTCATCCCTATCCTACTAGCAATAAGGGGAGATATATGATGTAGTAGAACCCGATCTATCAAGGCATACACATCACAACCGTAACCGGATAAGGTACATGTGACGACGCCGCGATGCCTCCCGTCCCGCCTACCGGACAAGGCATAAATGCGCTCGAGACCGCTAGAATCGGACTCGCACCACGACTCTCGCCGCGACTGCCGCCTCGAGTACTCCCGCCCCGAGGCGAGTAAATCGTAGGAGACGAAGAAGACCCGCGAAAGACCCCGTAGTCGACTCTACCCTCTCGCGCTTGGCCTGACAGCTCGCAGCGACCTCGCTGGCCGCAATCAGAATAAACTTCTGAGCAGCACTCACAATTCCGTAATGGGATCTACCGCGACGGCCACACCGGGGGTGGTCCCGACGGTTATCATCTCTCGCTACTCGACGCCCAAGTCCTTGGCCCCGGTCTGCCTCAAGACGGCAGGAGTGCTCAGCCGCTGTGGTGCACCCAGATCGCTGGTGCCGCCCACTTCGAGATCTACCAAAAGACCCCGCCCCGCCTTCTTGTCGCTGTCACAACCTGGCTTACTACGCCTCGCATCCAAGTGTACGAGCTCGCATACGTAATGCCCACGCTGGCCGAGAGAGCTACACCCGCACAAGACTCGCCATATAATCATCTAGCCCGGCGACGTAGCGGTGCACCATGTCCTCCATATTCGCTACCAACGCAGGACATATCGAGCCAACGAATCGAACTCAACGCCAGACTCCCTAATCAGGCGCCTCTCGCCTCAAAGAATAAAATATGTCGCCCGCGTTCTCCTCTCATCCGCGAGGCAAGAAGTGAGTGAAAAGCCTCCGAGAACTCGCCCCACGTACTGGGACGCCAGGTTTCCCGATAACTCCTACGAATCAAACCAATCGATCGCGGTATCACGCAATTATGTGGAACCTAAGATCACGACTCGTCTTCAAGCCTCGATCACCGTGACGATCCTTCAGAATCGACTTGATGAACTCGCGGATCATCCTCGTGCCTCACCAGAACTCAAGTGCTACAACTCGTAAAAATCCCGTAGCCTCAAATCGTCGATTCAGCAACCATGTGCACCGCTGAATCGAATCACGTGATCCAAATTTATCTCATGTTCGCCACAACTCGCCAATAATCGCTATCTCTTATACCCTAACCTCGCCTGTGGCCGCGGGATGCGAGGCGCGTGGTCTCTCGTGGGGCGGGCGGCGCCATACGGAACTCGCTGCCTCGTATAGACTAGGCCCGAGCCCTCGTGACTCTCGGTGTCCTACTAGCGCCTCGCCGCTGCCGCCGCCCTTCGGGCCCGTTGCCTTACGTGGAGGCATAATCTGAAAAAGGAATACGTTAGAGGGGTCCAACTTATAACACAGCTCTAAGGCACGATCTCAGAGTGAGAAGAATGGAAACCAATCATAAATATCCTATAGCCTCCTGATTATTGGTGTGGTGCACAACGCAACCGATAATCAAGACTCTACTAGATACGGTCTGTAGACACTTTCCGAGGATTAACTGCTCTGATACCACTTTTGTCACGACTGCCCGGCGTCGGATCGTGCCTTACCCGCACCCAAGTAGTCATACATCGTAGTAATCGGAATATAAAAACAAGACATGAAACAAATGTAAATTGAGATACGCTTTATCGAGAAAAGTCACCTTTCTGCATATATATATAAACCAAAAATCGCGCTTACATCCCAACTGCATAACAGACTACAAACCTCTAGGAAGTAAACAACTATGGCGGGGACAGGGCCGCCATACTCGAATGTACAAAACTATCTACAACAATGAGATCATACCCAAAAGTCGAGCCTCCGAGAAGACGGAGCTCCCGACACCAAAGTACGGATCCTAAGGATGTGGATCTAGCACCGCTTCCCTTACTGCAGCGTAAACGCACTCAAGGAGGTCAAGACAATGTACCAAGTATGTGAAACTATAAAGTACTTTAAATGAAATCATTATCATTTTAAAACCAATTTTACAAATATGTACGAAACAACCAAGGTAACCGCACATAGTGCCACATCATAAACAAGAGCAACAATAGGTAAACTGTAACAGGTCTTTTCTAGGTTGCGAATGATCGAAGAAAGGCCAATCGCCCATAGTATCATTATGCATGCCTAACTCGACTCCGAAGTCCGCATAGCCGCTCACATAGGCCGCATGAGGTATTCCGCATCGAGGTAGCTACTCCTCGGCATCGCCCCGACTCGTAGTCGCGTGGCCACATAGACCGCATGGCCACATGGACCGCATACTAACTCGAACTCGTAGCTCGCATAGGTCCCCGGACCCGCAGGTATTCTCGAATCATAGTCACACGAATGCCCGAGGTATACCCGCATCGTAAGGCGCCTTAACCGGTGATATCATGTCAAGAGGTGAGTGATGTAATACTAACATAACGGCTTATCGTTAAGAAACATAAGCATAATAAGAATAACCTCTTTACACAAACGTTACAAGATACTAACATACATAGCATCACAATATGTCTACTCAACAAACCATCTTACTATACTTTCCAGAAATCAATACAAGTCTTTTATAAACACATAAGTAAACCGTTCCTTTTATCTTTCTTAAGTCGTTATACCTAACTTCCCATAAAGCTAGTATAACTCTTAAGCTTTTGTTTAAAAACCAAGTATTACTCTTCTTTCAAAAATGATTCATAATTCTTTTGAAATACTTCAAGATTCTTATTATTTAGACTCAAGTCAAAAGACGTCAAGTAAAACCATGTTCGCTTAACACGACGCGTCACCGCACTATATATATACTTAAAATATCATGCTCAAGAGGATAGGAAGAATCACATACCTCCTCGGCGAAATCCACCTGCCAAGTCGAATATGTCGCGCGCAGAGAATCAACCTATAATAGTCAAATACGTCTATCAATGCCTAGACTACTATGTAGACTATTCTAAGCAGAGAGTTCTCTATTCTACGGAAAATTGGGCAGCACTTCCCTACCCGTCAAGCTACACAAGTCTACTGTAAATACAGTCCTATGTAAGTACAGTCCTATGTAAGTACAGTTCAATCTTCTTTATTATTCTTCTGATGTGATTTCAGTTCAATACTCTTCTGTAATATTCTTCAGTGTAATTACAGTTCAATTCTCTTCTTTAATATCCTTCTATGTGTTTTATACTTATTTCTATACTTCTACAGTATGTATTCTCCAATTACAATAGAAGGATAAGATTATTTACCTCGATAAGCCCAATATTATCCAAGATATAAGTCGATCCTGAGCGAGGTTTAGCTCCTAATTTGTACGCTCCAAGAAACCCTTAGAAGTTTCGACACAACTTCTACTTTCTACTTCAACCAACTATGAAGTTACTCTTAGGGTTTCGTTTAGTGACTATAGGAATATAAGGTAGTATTTCCGGACTCTACGTATAGAGGTAACTTTGGAAATACTATAAGGGATTGGCTAAGGTATTTTGGGGATAGTAACAGTACTTGGAGAGTATTTTCTACAAAGGGGGGGTTTAGACGAGACAACTAGGAAGGGGGGGGGGGGAGGGGTGTTTCGGCTTTAGCACTTCAAGAGGGGGGGGGGGAGTGAGGCTTGGACGAGAAGCTCACAAGGGAGAAGGGAGATTTCAAGACTTGGAAAGTATTTTGTGGATGAAGAAATCTTCAACTTAAGGGGGTATTTATAGGGCTTTCAAGGGTCAAGATGATGGCAAGTGGAGGGCAAGTGGAGGGTGTGCATTCACCCATGTGTCCTTATCCATCTACTAAACAAAAATATCCTACCTAACCTTGACTAAAACAAGGCCACAAAACGTGTCAATGTCGTCCATGGTGCCGTCCACTTGAGGGTGACAAGTGTCACCCTCTCGTTGGTTCAAAATATTTCATCTCTCGGAAAAATCCGTAAAAATTATAAATGACATAGCCGTAATTTTCCCTACGCAAGTTTTGGAAAACATTTCATCGGAAAACGATTCTTTTCGTGGGTTGTGCACAAATTCCGTCCTATGCCTAACTTAAGGCTTAAACTTTTGTACGTACGCCCTCACGCATACTGAAATACGGTATAACAGGCACGAGGTCGGGTCGTGACAAAAGTGGTATCGAGCGCTTAATCCTCTGAAAGTGTCTGCTGCAGTATCTAGTAGAGTCTTGATTATCGGCTGTTGCGCACCACACCTATAATCGTGAGGCTATGGGATATTTAGGATTGGTTTCTATTCTTCTCACTCGAGATCGTGCCTTAGAGCCGTGTTGTAAGTTGGACTCCTTCGACGATTCTTTTTACCGCTATGCCTCGCGAAGTGCAACCGTGTATGGCAAGCGGCGAGAGGAGTCATGCGAGCAAAGCGGCGGTCTCTCATCGAGGCCACGATGCACCGAGCCTCCAACCCCACGGCCAGGAACAGAGGATATGGGTTACAAGGAGATGGCCCAGTTACTAGCTAGGATTGTGGCTAGACAAGAGGACAGACGAGAGTCGGAGGTTCCGAGGCACCCGATTCACCCCGTCGGATAGTTTGAGACTACGGGACTTTTGGCCGCAGACCACCGAGTTCTATGGGTCGAGACTCGAGGATGATCCGCAGGAGTTCATCCGGAAGCCACGATGGATCGCGAGTGATCAAGGCTTCGGAGACCGAGTCGGTGGTCTTAGGTTCGCATCGGCTGCGTGATACTGCAGTCGACTGGTTTGATTCATGGGAGCTGTCCCGGGGGGAGCATGCGCCTCCAGCTGTTTGGGACGAGTTCTCAGAGGCATTTCTCAGCCACTTCTTGCCTCGCGGATGAGAGCAGCACGGCCGATAGATTTACGCCGCGGCAGAGTGCGTGCGGTTGGAGTACAACGTGGAGTTCGACTCGCTGCTCGTTATGTCGCTGCTAGTGGCGAATATGGAGGACGAGTGCACCGCCACGTCACGGGCTCGATGACTACTTGGCGAGGCTTGCTCGGTGTAGCTCTTCATCGGCACGGACATTGTCCGCACGCAGCTTATGCGCAGGTGTGAGAACGGAGACCGGCGGATAAACGATACACCGAGAAGAAGGCGTGACAGCAGGTCCTTTGGTAACTTTCGAGGCGGTCCGCCTCAGTGAGACTAGTTATACGCCCGCCCGACAGAGTGGTCCTCACGCCTTGTGGAATCCAGAGTATTCGTGAGCAGGTCGTGCTCTATGGTTCAGTTTGGGAGTTGGGGTGTTGGCCAGATGAAGCCACCCCGACCTCAGTGTAGCCGGTGTGGTAAACCCCATGTGGGGGAGTGTCACGGTATTCAGAAGGGTTGTTTTACATGCGGCCAGCAGGGCCATTTGCGAAATTGCCGACCAGGTAGCGGATGTAGAGACTCGGCCCCGGATCGATGGGGTTCTTCACCTTCATAGCTAGGCAGAATGTTCATACAAGCGCGTGGCGGGTCGTGGTGGAAGTTCCCAGTTCTAGCGGTCCTTGGAACCGCCTATTTGATTTCAGGTATATTCTTAACCCTCTAGAGATTAGTATGCGTGATAAGATGAGTATATTTTAAGTGTTATGTTCAGATAGCATTGTGTTAATTGTGATTAGAAAACATGGTTAGTTGAAAGGGGAAGTTGGGTACATAGAGATTGTGAGCCTTAGAATTTTGATAACAGTTGAGATCTTAGATGCGAGGCCATTTTAAGTGAAAGATTTACGGTTAACCTTTGTTGGAGTGCATAGTTTACGTGGGATATATTTGTGTGATAAGTCCCTGAGTGGTGTGAAATGTAAGAGGGTAGTTTAGCTAAGAAGACCACTAGGTTTTCGTGACTTGATTTGTGAGATTGTTCCGGATCGGGGAACAAGAGCTTGGCGCGAAATGGGTCGGGTTGAGGCAAGGTCGCGGGTCAACCCGCAGCCCGGATTGGGGTGGGGTCAATTTGTGGTGGTCCCTCTTTGTGATAGGGTCACGAGGGTGATAGACCCAAGTTTAGGTAACCATCGTACGGGTTCGTGGATGCGTTCGACCAGAATCGGATCGTGAAGGACGGGGATGTCCTTAGAGGAATTTGAAGCTAGTGAGATGACCAAGTTTGGAGGTAGTGACTCCAAAGTTTTGGGAATCAAGCAATGGCGAAGTGTGAGTGCATATAATAGAAAGAGTTCGGTGTGCGAGAAGGAGTGCGGCGAGTAAGAAAAGTTAAGCGAACATGTGTTATGAGCGGAAGTGATCATTTCTTTGTGAAGTGAAGATGCGAAGGAGTATCCTTTAGACCATGGGTGGGAGATTTTGTGATGTTAGAGGTGATTCTTCGTTGGCATGGATTCGAGTTTGCGACATGTTATATTTGAGACTATCTGCGCAGCGTATGTGTAGAGACTTAGAAGGAACATTCGGACGAATGTTTCTAAGGAAGAATGTTACACCGTAGTTCGTGGTATGTATATGAGGACGTACGTACGAGAATACGACAGTAACGTTGGAAAGAAAGAAAGATGTGATTTTTCGACGGAAAAGTTCCCGGGTTTTGTGAAGGAAAAAGGTTCGTTTATGGGAATTGGATTCCCAGATTTGGTATTTGGGCTTCTTGGATTATATTAGAATTATGAGATTTTATTTTCGGAAATGGTCACGTGGGACCCACGGGAGAAATTTACGGTTTTGTGGGGCCCACTTTGTTTTTGAGATTTTCGGTATTTTGGATATTTTCGGAAGAAGAAATATTTTGGACGAGTAGGGGGGCGACACGTGTCACCCCCATGTGACACCTTGGCCGAAATGGTGGGACAAGTGTCTTGCCACTTGTCCCCTTGGCCGAAATGGCCATGGCACTTGGCACTAGTTTTCTTTGGCCATGTGGTGTGGTGGGACCCACACACACATGGCCCAATCTTGACCAAACACTTGCTAAGATCTTGACCCTTGATTCCTCTATAAATACCCCCTTAGTGCAAGACATAATTTCATCCCTCACTTAAATCTTCCAAGGCTAAAATATCCCATCCCCTTTGTAGTGTTCTCGTCCCCCTCCCCCACTTTGTGTAGAGAAATACTTCAAGTATTGTGGTATAATCCCAAATACCTTAGCCTAGTATCCCTAGTTGTATTCCAAAGTTATTTCAATACTAGGAGCCCGAAAATACTACTTTATCCCAATAGTCGCAAAACGAAACCCTAGAAAAATCTTCATAGCTTGGTTGAAGTGTTAAGAGAAGTTATTTAGAAACTTCTAAGAGTTTCTTGGAGCGGGTTGGAGCGTACGGATTTGGAGCTAAACGTTGCTCAGGATCGACTTATAATCTTGGATAATTTTGGGCTTATCGAGGTAATGATCTATGTCCCCCTATTGTAATTGGATATTACATATTGTAGTAGTTTAGAATTGAGTATAAGATATATTGGAAGGATTATTATAAAGGATTGAACTGTATTTACATTGACCGTATTCTGATGAGACTTGTGTAGTATTATTGTGGAAGCGAGTGAACACGTCCGGTTAGGCGTGTAATCCTCGAGTTGTTAGCTTGGTAGCAGGCCTTGTTAGGGGAGGTTATTTATGTGATTGCGGGGAGTGCCGAATTTTCCGTAGAATAAGGGCTGTTTACTTAGAATATGCTCTGAAGAGAACTAGAAGTTGATAGATGTATTGTGAATATTATAGGTGGATCTTCTACGCGGCATACTCGACTTGGCTTGTGGATTGCCAGAAGAGGTATGTGATTCTTCCTATACTCTTGAGCATGATTGTTGTGAACTATATAGTACGGTAGGCGACGTGTGTGAAATGAATTTTGTTTATTTAAAACATAAAGTGTTATAATGGCTTTATGGGAAGTTAGTTATAACGACTTTATGAAGATAAAAGAAAGATTTGATTTTGAAAGCTAAGCGACTTGATTTGGAAAAGGAGAAGTAACTTGATTTAAGTATAGGTTACTTGTTTTGAAAGAGTAAGTTATTTGGGTTTTAAAGTATACTTGATGTTGTTTTAAAAGAAAAGCACTTGGTTTAAAAGTATAGAGTACTTGATTTTAAAAGTCTTGTAAAGATTTTTGAAGGTGAAATAATTTGGTTTAAAAGGAACGTGTTTTTGATACTACAGTATTAGTATCGTGTGGCTTTTACATAAAAAGAGGTCTTTTGAAAGAATGAAAGTATGTAGTATTTTGGGGTTGAAACCCTGATTGTTGATATAAAATGAAAGTACGTTGAACTTGCGTATGCTTGTTGTGATAGCCTTTGATGTGCAAGTGTTTTGTTTCGCTACCGCGTTCTCGGGGAGGTCGCTATCCGATTGATTGCTTGGACATACCGACACGTTGGATGGTCCACGAGTACGCGTCCACTTTGAGTATTATCCGTTATTTCTTTTCGACATACCGACACGTTGGATGGTCCACGAGTATCGCCCACTTTGAGTATTATCTTGTTATTTCCTTTGACATACCGACACGATGGATGGTCCACGTATGCATCCGAGGATGGTTTCATGGCCATGCTTATACCGAGGTAAGATGTCGGTACGCGGTCATTGTGAGAGTTATGTTGTTAGTCCACGGACCGCTAATCCACGAAGCTTGCCGCGCGACGGCGATCACGGCTTGATTTGTACACGTGGTTACTGCACACTTTAGATAGTTGTCCCGGTCATTTCTCGTGTATCAGGCTCGTAGATAGCTTAAGATACTGCCACGGTCATATCTCGTGAGACGGTAGGCTAGGCACGTTAGCTTAAGATACTTGCCTCGCCGATTGCGTCTGGTTTGGAATCGGTAGTTGGCTTCCGTACTTGCCCGCGTGATGTTTTGGCGACTAGCCTTCGACCGATAGTTGGCTATTCTACTTGGCCCGTCGGTTTGACGACGCAGTAGGATCTAGTGTTCGTGTTCACATACGGGTGTTGTTTAACATCATGCATCGCCAGTGAGAATGAGTTCCACGGCATGATTGATATTACGGGCGTGAGGCTCAGTTATGTGTGAGTGATTATTTTGGGGTTATCGCCCTTACTTGACATAATCACATTTATTAAAATGGTTTTATAAAATGATGGAATGTGATTTCATTCTGATTTTCCATACAATACTTGGTACACGATGTCTTGACCTCCTGGCCGCGTTCATGCCGCAGTAGAGGTACACGATTGTTGATCCTCGCTCGTAGGATCGTAGTTCGGCGTTTGGGAAGCTCCGCTTTCTGAGGCTTATCTTTGGTATAGTCCCCTGTCAGTGTAGTTACTTGTACATTCAGGGGTATGACGGGGCCCTGTCCCGTCATAGTTGTTATTACACTCTTAGAGGTCTGTAGCTTGTTGTGGCGAGTTGTAAAGGATTTTAACTGTTCGGTTATATGTATATACATGAAGGTAACCGTTTTGGTTAGCCTGTTTTCTTATATTGTATTTTGTTTCCTATTCAAGTTTTTATTTCCGCTGATTTTCTCTAATGTTGTATCACTAGGGTGCCCGGGGTACGACACCAGTCGCGGGCCCGAAGTCGGGTCGTGACAATTACATGTTATACTAAACAACTTGGATTAAAAAGGAATTGGAAACGAATTTGTATTAGTGTCTCTCAAATTGCCGAATGGACTTTATATGTTGGACTAGTTTGATATTTATTGTGGGGCGGAATTTTACACGTCTTGATTAAGCGTGTAATCCCCTATTGTTAACTACTTTGTTGAGCCTTAAATATGGCGTGTTTGGTTATTGAATTTGGCCTTGAAAAAGGTGGCAAAGTATGTAGAAACAAAGGAAGTGCTGTCCGATTTTCCGTAGAATTTAGTGACTTTGCACTTGGAATATTCTACGTTTGAAGTAAGAAGTTAATAGACATACTATGGTCATTATAGGTTGACTTGCTACGTACGGCGAATTGGACTTAGCAAGAGGATTAAACCGAAGAGGTATGTGGAACCTTCTTATCTCTTGAGCATGAATAAGTTGTAAATGTATAGTACGGTAGACGTACAAGATTTTGACAATCTTGGTCCATTTGATATCCTTGGCCTATTTTAAGAATGTCCAAGTTGATTGAGTTAGGGAATTAACTCACTTGTTTAAATATTAAGGATATCTTGGTTTTCAAAAGTTAAGAGACTTTAAGTATGTTGAAAGTATTATTGATAGTTGTTTTGTTGGAAAGTTTAAGTCTCTTGGTTATAAAGAAGTATGTAAGTTGCTAATGTATAAAGCTAGTATAACGGCTTTATGGGAAGTTGGTTATAATAGCTTTATGGAAAGTTAAAAAGAGTGGTTTACTCTAAGTAATTTAAGTATGTTAAATGACTTGAAATAACGAAAGGCAAATTGATTTAAAGGCATCAATTGCTTAAGGTTTTAAAAGAAAGAAGTCACTTGATTTAGAAGCCCGAAAATGTATCTTCTAAAAAGGTATTGTGACTTGTCTTAAAATATAGTTATGACTTGATACTACGGTTATTAGTATCTTGGAAGTTTTATATGAAAATGAGTCATTTTAAAAGAATAGAAGTACGTTGTACTTTGGGTTAAACTCCCGGATTTATAATGACATGTTAGTGCCTTAAGTAAACTAAAATGAGAGTGTATATGAATAAGGCTAATAAGAATTTAGGGGGATAGCTTAACTTGCTTATTTATTGTATGATAAGCCGGTAGTGCTTATGTTATGTATGATAAGCCGGTAGGGCTTAAGTTATGTATGATGGCCGGTTGTAATAGGGTAAGAGTATAAATGAGGGGTAAACCCCCAAGATGTTATACCACCTTCTTCAGGGTAAGAGTATAAATGAGGGGTAAATCCCCAAGATCGTTATACCACCTGCTTCAGGGTAAGAGTATAAATGAGGGGTAAATCCCCAAGATCGTTATACCACCTGTTTACATGGATTTGCTACCCATGATGCGAGGAATACCTCATGCGAGTCCTTATGGGCTTATGCGGGTGAAATAGTCCCATGCGGGCGGGTACAGCCTATGCGAGGAATACCTCATGCGGGTCCATACGACCTATGCGGGTGAAATAGTCCCAGGAGTAGGATTGCTTAATGATACTGCGGGCGGGTGGTCCTGCTTTGATCGCGAGCTTCCTATTTTTATGTTGTAAGTATACTTTTGATTACTCTCATTGTTAGTAAGGCAACGTGTAATCGTTAATTGAGTTATCATACCATCTCAGCTTTATTATAGACTTATGATTTCATTACGATTTCAGGCCACATATTTGGTACATGTTGTAATCGACCTCCTTCGAGGCTGCGTTCACGCCGCAGTAGAGTACGTGCTTCGATCCTCGCTCTTAGGATCACTGCTCACCGTTGAGAAGCTCCTTTATTCGGAGGCTTATCCTCGGTATTGTCGGTTGTTGTACATTCGTGGTATGGCGGGGCCCTGTCCCGCCAGAGTTGTTATTCTTAGAGGTCTGTAGTCACATTTGTGGATTGGGTTGTAAAGAAAAGAAAATGTACTGTTTTATTATGTATAGTTTACGGAAGGTGGCCTTATCGGCTAGCATGTTGTTATTTTATGTTTAAGCATTTTATAAGTTGTGTATGTTCCGCTGCTATTCTCTGATGTATAAAGGGTGCCTGTAGGGCACGATCAGCCGCGTCTTGCCGGGTCGTGACAAAAGTGGTATCAGAGCAGTTAGTCCTCGGAAAGTGTCTACAGACCGTGTCTAGTAGAGTCTTGATTATCGGTGTGTTATGCACCACATCTATAATCAGGAGGATGAAGGACATTTAGGATTGGTTTCCATTCTTCTCACTCTAAGATCGTGCGATAGAGCTGTATGGTTAGGGTCGTCTCTCCCTAACAAGTTATGATTGTTTGCAGCTACGAGAAAGGCAAAGCGACCGTGAAAGATTATTTGGATTGCGTATCCAGGTTGGTAATGTTTGTAGTTGGTATTGTGACATACAACTATATGGATTTATGTATGAGGGTCAGACGCGTGTTGCCTAGAATGATTTTAGATTACCAGGATTTGGTAAGGACTAAATAAATACCGGGAAGGTATGAAACAGTTTAATGAATTCTCATCAAGGTTTTACGTACTAATTTGAGATAATTAGGAAATGATGGTATCGAGAAGAAATGGACCCTTAAGAAGTTATTATTAAGGGAATTAATGGAAGACTATGTTAATAGATTGAGCTACGTAGTAGGATTTCGATAATGGTACGGGTGAGATCCGTATGGTTGTTGTGGTCAAGACAACACGATTATGGTATTACGATAAGTTTTGTACCCGTTTACGGGGGGACTGATAAGGTAGGCATGGAGCATGGAAATTGCGAGCCTAAGAATGTGATAACCACCGATACCTTAGGTATATAAGGCCTTCTCGGGTAGTAAAAAGTTAAAAAGAGTTAAATACGACGCCGAGTCGGGTTGGGGACCTATTAAGGGCCTCCCCATAGCTTGAAATGAAATGGGATCAGTTGGTAGTAGTCCCGCTACGTGACAGGGTCACGAGGGTGTAAGGCCCAAGTTTAGTTAATCATTTTACGGGTTCGTGGACGTGTTCCACCGGAACCAGGTTGTGAGAGTCGGAATGGGCCTTATATTGTTTAATTTAGTAACTCCAAAGAGTGGAGGCCAGAATTAGTATGGAATTTATGTACGTATGCTAGTATAAGTTTGGAAGTACGGAAAGAGTGCGACCAGTGAAAAAGAGAGCAACCAAGTGTAAGAAATAAAGCCTGAATCCATGAGGACCTTTCGAGGTGACTACACCCGTGAGTGTTGGGTGGTAGCTGAGCGGGTAGATAATAATTACCGGTAACGATACAGTCGTTGGGCCCTAGCAGAACTAGCAGAGCTGTTATGACAGACATCGAGGTCATTATGAGTACGGGCTAGTTGGCCTCTTGTTATGCCAACGTTGACCGCAGAGGGAGATTGGCTCGATTCCGCCGTGTCGATTATCCAGTGTAAAGGAAGAGAAGTGGTAGTAACTAGTGAATTATCCTTCCTTCTTTGGCATCATTGTTTTTTTTAAGTCTGTGTGACTTGTTCACTTGGGGTAATTTGACGCAGAAAGTAAGTAATAATTGAATTTGAAGGAATTTATGTTAAGTGCCCTTGGAGGTACTTGGAGTTGGTTTGGTGTGGCGGTCAGGGCCACGACCTTCCGGATAATTTCAGGAAAATGTACAAGGCAAGAATAAAATAAGTACGAGTGTTGCCGGCGGAAAGCTGAGGGCATCTTTGGTAGGTTGGAAAATCTACACGAACTTAAAGGCGCGCGTGATGATTAGATAATCTTGGACCGCAAGAGACCCCGTGATTAGGGTTGTGACTCAAGGAAAGTTTAAGAAAGGGAGATAAGTTCTCTCCCACGTAGCGACGCTTTACGTATTATAGGGTTATGTGGTACCCATGTTGTTAGATGCAGGATATGAGGCCGTAAGGTCTTCAGATCGCCATGCCAGGTTACGATTGTAGATAACCGTGGGAAAAGTGTTGTCAGTAATTAAGAACGACGCATTTAATTGGTCGAGGAAGTATCGTAAAGATATAAATGCAGGTTGTACGCATGTATGAAACTGTACGATTATAAATCAAGATAGAAATACTTTTGCTAATAATAAGCCTAAGGTAAGGATATGGCCAGAATGATAAAGGAGAATACGACTATGGTTATGTAAGTTGCACGAGATATGACTACCCCAGACTAGTGTAAAGACCATTAGTAAATAATGGGAAGAAAGAACATTTCGAGGAAATGTGGTAACACCTAGCTATAGGCTCTACAAACTGGGAAAGGAAAAATCGGGTTACTACTTTACGAGATTAAGGAAATCCCCCCCCCCCCTAAATTGTGATTGACAGGAAGTCTTAGCCAGGAGGCAAGCAAAGGAATCAAATCTAAGTTTAGTGACCAAGTTTGGTTGCAACAGAGAAAGGGAAACATGAACCATAAGTGAGATTAAGGATACCCAAATATTTCGCAGGAATGAGAAAGGCTTTCAGTTATTGGAAGATAAGTTGACTCGACTACAGTTCTAACTCCTCCTGAAAGACTAGATGGTTAGGTTATTATGATAGCACGTTGGGTGTTGGGCTAGGTTGTGTGCTGACGCAACCCGATAAGGATAGAGCCTATGTTTTCCCGGTAGTTAGGGAAGCAGGAAAGGAAATTACGCCACTTCCGATTTAGAGCTGGCGGCAGTTAAATCATGCCTTGAAGATTTGGAGGCATGACGTATATATAGACTTCTTATAGATAATTGTACAGACCACAAGAGCCTCCTGATATCTACAGACCGAGGCGCTTGAATTTCATGACGACGGTGGTTAGAGTTATTCAAGGATTGTGATATCGATATCCTATACCATCCGGGGAAAGCCAAGACGGTTACAGATACTCTGAGTCATGGATCTAAGGGTAGTATGCCAGATGGGCAGCCAGATAGACTGGACGTGGTCCGTGAGATTCTTTAGTTACCGAGCCTAGGGGTTCGATTATTTGTTTCCAATGTTAATGAAGGTTAGATCCGAGAGGTTGCCGAGTCTTTCGACGTTGAAGAGGTAAAGAGGCGACAATATGAGGATCTAGTTATGATACGGTATAGAGATACGGCTCTCCGAGAAGAGAAGAGCCTATTTGAGTAGCACCGGATGAGGTGCTGTGATATGAGGATAGATTGTGTGTACCCGGTGCTGCAGGACTAGTCAGCAGGTTTTAGGGGAGGCATACAGTGCTTATTGCTCAAATTGTTCGGGGTCGACTAAGTTGTGTCGTGACCTCAGATGTATGTATGGGTAAGATGACCGGAAAAGGGACGTAGCAGAGTTGTTGCTTAATATCCGAATTAGTAGCAGGTCATGGTTGAACACCAGAAGCCCAGTGGGCTATTACAGGCGATTTAGACCCCGACTTAGACATGGGAGGTAATTAAAATGGATCTTGTTACAGGGTGGCATCGTACTCAGAGGAAGTGCGACTCCCTGGGGGTCATGGCAAATAGACTGACGAAACCAGTCGTGTTCTTCCGGTTAGAACCACTTACTCGGCTGAGGTTCGTGCTAGCTTTTATAGCAGGTTGATTGTGAGACTGCACGGGGTTCTTATGTTTATGATGTCAGACAGATGAGCTCGATTACAGATAGCTTCTGGAGGTTTTTCAGAAGGGTTTTAGGGACACAGGTGAGTCTTAGTGTTGCATTACACCTCGCATCGACGACAGACAGAGCGCACTATCCAGCACTCGAGGATAGGTCATGCCCGTGTTCTTGATTTCGAAATAGCCGGAGGGTTAATTGCCTCTTGTTGTTACGACGATAGCATATACCCTTCCAGTATTCAGATGGCCCTGTATGAGGCCTTGTATGTAAGAAAGTGTAGATCGCCGGTTGGATGGTTCGACATAGGCGAGGTTCAGTTATTTGGTCCAGACTTGATTCAGCGGGCTGTGGATAAGGCGAAGCTTATCCGGGAAAGATTATTAGTAAGCTTAGAGTCAGCAGAAGCTTTATGCAGATAACCGACGTTGACACATGGGGTTCAGCTTGACATTTTAGTATGAGTATTATTATGTGGCCACGTGTGGCATTATTGGTAAGTAGGGGTTGTAAGGGGACTATGTCGCTATCTTTAAGTTTGACTCCCGAAAGAACATTCGGGGACGAATGTTTCTAAGGGGGGAAGAATGTTACACCCCGGAATTTCAGGATATGTTTATAAGAACGTACGTAAGAACTCAAAAATGTTAAGGTTTGAGACGAGTAAAAATTTATCGGAATTATGGAATTGTCGGAAAACGAAATATCATGACGAATGAGGGCGACACGTGTCACCCCCCTTTGTGGTCTTGGTCGAATTTGTGCATGGGTAGAATGGTCATTTGACCATATTTATGAAGAAAGTCTTGCTAGACTAAGAGCTTGACAACATTGACCAAGTCAATGAGCCCACATAGCATGATATTTTAATGAAACTCATCCAAGCCACCCATTTGTTTTAATCTTGACCCTTCCTTGTGTTATTTAAGTATACTAGTAGCAAGACTTTGTCATTCTACACTTAGAGAAAAATTTGTAATCTTGTTCTTGCTCTCAATGTAAGCTCTCGGCTTTGTGGCTTTTTGAAGGATGAAATTTTGCAATTTTTGTTCTAAATTCACAATACTTTAAACCAAGGTACCTAAGGGTATTGTAAGTGTATCTCAATAGAAAGATCCCGGAAAAATGGTGTTTTCGTATTAGTCGCAAGGCGAAAACCTAAGGAGTTATTCAACTTTGAAGTTGGAACTTGAAGAGGAGTTCTTCATAAGCTTCTAAGGGTTGCTTGGAGTGGATTGGAACGTCGAAAGGAGGAGCTAAAGTTGCTAAGGATCGACTTGTAATCTTGGATCATATTTGGGCTAAATGAGGTATAATCTTCGTCTTACTTTTGTAATTGAAGATTCCATGTTATTATAATTTAGAAATGATCATGTGATATGTGTTATGAAGTTTGATAAGTGTTATGGAAATTTGGAAGCTCAAATCCGAAAATGACATATTGAGTCATTTGAAATTGAATTATAATTTGGTCGTTAACTAGAATCGTCGCATGTTATCTACTTGAAGAATGTAGTAGTTATAATCGATTGCGGCTTGATTACATGTTATACTAAACAACTTGGATTAAAAAGGAATTGGAAACGAATTTGTATTAGTGCCTCTCAAATTGCCGAATGGACTTTATATGTTGGACTAGTTTGATATTTATTGTGGGGCGGAATTTTACACGTCTTGATTAAGCGTGTAATCCCCTATTGTTAACTACTTTGTTGAGCCTTAAATGTGGCGTGTTTGGTTATTGAATTTGGCCTTGAAAAAGGTGGTAAAGTATGTAGAATAAAGGAAGTGATGTCCGATTTTCCGTAGAATTTAGTGACTTTGCACTTGGAATATTCTACGTTTGAAGTAAGAAGTTAATAGACATACTATGGTCATTATAGGTTGACTTGCTACGTACGGCGAATTGGACTTAGCAAGTGGATTAAACCGAAGAGGTATGTGGAACTTTCTTATCTCTTGAGCATGAATAAGTTGTAAATGTATAGTACGGTAGACGTACAAGATTTTGACAATCTAGGTCCATTTGATATCCTTGGCCTATTTTAAGAATGTCCAAGTTGATTGAGTTAGGGAATTAACTCACTTGTTTAAATATTAAGGATATCTTGGTTTTCAAAAGTTAAGAGACTTTAAGTATGTTGAAAGTATTATTGATACTTGTTTTGTTGGAAAGTTTAAGTCTCTTGGTTATAAAGAAGTATGTAAGTTGCTAATGTATAAAGCTAGTATAACGGCTTTATGAGAAGTTGGTTATAATATCTTTATGGAAAGTTAAAAAAAGAATGGTTTACTCTAAGTAATTTAAGTATGTTAAATGACTTGAAATAACGAAAGGCAAATTGATTTAAAGACATCAATTGCTTAAGGTTTTAAAAGAAAGAAGTTGTTACACCCCGAAATTTCAGGAGATGTTTATATGAACGTACGTAAGAACTCAAAAATGTTAAGATTTGAGACGAGTAAAAATTTATCGGAATTTTGGATTTTGACTGAAAACGAAATAATGCGACGAATGGGAGGGCGACACGTGTCACCCCCCCTTGGTGGTCTTGAACGAAAATGGCATGGATGAAATGGTCATTTGACCATAATTTAAAAGACCAAGTCTTGCAAAGGCAAGAGCTTGACATTGTTGACTAAGTCAAATGCCACTTGGCTTGATCTCAGAAAAGCATCCTAACCACCCATTTGTTCTAATCTTGACCCTCCATATATTTATATAAGCTTAATAGTGCAAGACAAGGCTCTACACTTAGAAAATTTTCAAGAAAAACTTGATGAACTTTAGAGAAAGCTCTCGGCCAAGATAGGGTTTCAAAGAAAAAAATTTCAATTGTTGTCCAATAATCTCCCCACTTTAAACCAAGGTACCTAAGGGTATTGTAAGTGTATCTCAATAGAAAGATCCCGGAAAAATGGTGTTTTCGTGTTAGTCGCAAGGCGGAAACTAAAGGAGTTCTTCAACTTTGAAGTTGGAACTTGAAGATAAGTTCATCATAAGCTTCTAAGGGTAGCTTGGAGTGGATTGGAATGTCAAAAAGAGGCGCTAAAGTTGCTAAGGATCGACTTGTAATCTTGGATCAAAATTGGGCTAAATGAGGTATAATCTTCGTCTTACTTTTGTAATTGAAGATTCCATGTTATTATAAGTTAGAAATGATCATGTGATATGTGTTATGAATATTGATAAGTGTTATGGAAATTTGGAAGCTCAAAATCCGAACATGACATGTTAAGCCATTTGAAATTGAAATACAATTTGGTCGATAATTAGAATCGTCGCATGTTTACCTACTTGAGGATTGTAGTAGTTGTGCTCAATTGCGGATTGATAACATGTTATATTAAACCACTTGGATTGAAAAAGAATTGGAGGAAGAATTGGTATTGTTGTCCCTATTTTTGCCAAATGGACATTATATGTTGGACTAGTTTGATATTTATTGTGGGGCGGAATTTTACACGTCTTGATTAAGCGTGTAATCCCCTATTGTTAACTACTTTGTTGAGCCTTAAATGTGGCATGTTTGGTTATTGAATTCGGCCTTGAAAAAGGTGGCAAAGTATGTAGAAACAAAGGAAGTGCTGTCTGATTTTCCGTAGAATTTAGTGACTTTGCACTTGGAATATTCTACGTTTGAAACTAGAAGTTAATAGACGTACTATGGTTATTATAGGTTGACATACTATCTACGGCGAATTGGACTTAGCAAGAGGATTAAACCGAAGAGGTATGTGGAACTTTCTTATCTCTTGAGCATGAATAAGTTGTAAATGTATAGTACGGTAGACGTACAAGTTTTTGACAATCTAGGTCCATTTGATATCCTTGGCTTATTTTAAGAATTTCCAAGTTGATTGAGTTAGGGAATTAACTCACTTGTTCAAATATTAAGGATATCTTGGTTTTCAAAAGTTAAGAGACTTTAAGTATGTTGAAAGTATTATTGATACTTGTTTTGTTGGAAAGTAAGTCTCTTGGTTATAAAGAAGTATGTAAGTTGTTATGTATAAAGCTAGTATAACGGCTTTATGGGAAGTTGGTTATAATAGCTTTATGGAGAGTTAAAAAGAGTGGTTTACTCTAAGTAATTTAAGTATGTTAAATGACTTGAAATAACGAAAGGCAAATTGATTTAAAGGCATCAATTGCTTAAGGTTTTAAAAGAAAGAAGTCACTTGATTTAGAAGCCCGAAAATGTATTTTTCTAAAAAGGTATTGTGACTTGTCTTAAAATGTAGTTATGACTTGATACTACGGTTATTAGTATCTTGGAAGTTTTATATGAAAATGAGTCATTTTAAAAGAATAAAAGTACGTAGTACTTTGGGTTAAACTCCCGGATTTATAATGACATGTTAGTGCCTTAAGTAAACTAAAATGAGAGTGTATATGAATAAGGCTAATAAGAAGTTAGGGGGATTTCTTAACTTGCTTATTTATCAGATGATGCTTTGGTAGTGCTTATGTTATGTATGATAAGCCGGTAGGGCTTATGTTATGTATGATGGCCAGTTGATATAGGGTAAGAGTATATCTGAGGGGTAAATCCCCAAGATCGTTATACCACCTTCTCCAGGGTAAGAGTATATCTGAGGGGTAAATCCCCAAGATCGTTACACCACCTGCTTCAAGGTAAGAGTATAAATGAGGGGTAAATCCCCAAGATCGTTATACCACCTGTTTCCATGGATTTGCTACCCATGATGCGAGGAATACCTCATGCGAGTCCTTATGGGCTTATGCGGGTGAAATAGTCCCATGTGGGCGGGTACAGCCTATGCGAGGAATACCTCATGCGGGTCCACACGACCTATGCGAGTGAAATAGTCCCAGGTGTAGGATTTCTTAATGATACTGCGGGCGGGTGGTCCTGTTTTGATCGCGAGCTTCCTATTTTTATGTTGTAAGTATAATTTTGATTACTCTCATTGTTAGTAAGGCACTGTGTACTGTTAATTGAGTTATCATACATGTCTCCAGTTTTATTATAGACTTATGATTTCATTACAATACTTTCAGTTTCACATATTTGGTACATGTTGTACTGACCTCCTTCGGGGGGCTGCGTTCATGTCGCAGGTAGAGTACAGGTTGCTCGATCCTCGCTCTTAGGATCACTGTTCGGCTGTTGAGAAGCTCCTTTATTCCGGAGGCTTATCCCTGGTATTGTCGGTTGTTATACATTCAGGGGTATGGCGGGGCCCTGTCCCGCCAAAGTTGTTATTCTTAGAGGTCTGTAGTCACATTGTGATTTGGGTGGTAAAGAAAAAAAAGTGTACTGTTTTATTTGTATAGTTTACGGAAGGTGGCCTTATCGGCTAGCCTGTTGTTATTTTATGTTTGAGCATTTTTATCAGTTGTGTATGTTCCGCTGCTATTCTCTGATGTATACCGAAAGGGGTGCCTGTGTAGGTACTAGCCATGCCCGGGTCGGGTCGTGACAAAAGTGGTATCGAGCGCTTAGTCCTCGGAAAGTGTCTACAAACCGTGTCAGTAGAGTCTTGATTATCGGTGTGTTGCACCACATCTATAATCGTAAGATCGCAGTGGCATTTAGGATTGGTTTCATTCTTCTCACTCTAAGATCGCGCGATAGAGTGTATGGTTAGGGTCGTCTCTCTAACAAGTTATGATTGTTTGCAGCTACGAGAAAGGCAGCAGTGACCCAGGAAAGATTATGTGGATTGCGTATCCAGGTTGGTAATATTTGTAGTTGGTATTGTGACATAAAACTATACGGATTTATGTATGAGGGTCAGACGCGTGTTGCCTAGAATGATTTTAGATTACCAGAATTTGGTAAGGACTAAATAGATACCGGGAAGGTATGAACAGTTAAGGAACTCTCATCAAGGTTTTACATGCTAATTTGAGATAATTAGGAGATGATGAGTTGTCGGAAAAGGTAATGGACCCTTAAGAGGTTATAATTAAGGGAATTAATGGAAGACTATGTTAATAGATTGAGCTACGTAGTAGGATTTCGAAAATGGTACGGGTGAGATCCGTATGGAGTACGTATGGTTGTTGTGGTCAAGACAACACGATTATGGTATTACGATAAGTTTTGTACCGCTACGGGACTGATAAGGTAGGCATGGAGCATGGAAATTGCGAGCCTAAGAATGTGATAACCACCTAGACCTTAGGTATATAAGGCCTTCTCGGGTAGTAAAAAGTTAAGACAGACCAAGGAAAAGAGTTAAATACGACGCCGAGTTGGGTTGGGGACCAATAAAGGGTCGCCCCATAGCTTGAATGAAATGGGATCAGTTGGTACTAGTCCCGCTACGTGACAGGGTCACGAGGGTGCAAGGCCCAAGTTTAGTTAATCATTTTACGGGTTCGTGGACTTGTTCCACCGGAACCAGGTTGTGAGAGCCGGAATGGGCCTTATATTGTTTAATTTAGTAACTCCAAAGAGAGGAGGCCAGAATTAGTATGGAATTTATGTACGTATGCTAGTATAAGTTTGGAAGTACGGAAAGAGTACGACCAGTGAAAAAGAGAGCAACCAAGTGTAGAGAAATGGAGCCTGAATCCATGAGGACCTTTCGTGGTGACTACACCCGTGAGTGTTGGGTGGTAGCTGAGCGGGTAGATAATTGCCGGTAACAATACAGTCGTTGGACCCTAGCAGACCTAGCAGAGCTGTTATGACAGACATTGAGGTCATTATGAGTACAGGCTAGTTGGCCTCTTGTTATGCCAACGTGGACTACAGAAGAGAGATTGATTCGGTACCAGTTCCCGGTAAGCCGGTTATCGAGTGGAAAGGAAGAGAAATGGTGGTAACCAGTGAATTATCCTTCCTTCTTTGACATTGTTTTTCTTTTTAAGTCTGTGTGACTTGTTCACTTGAGGTAAATTGACACAGAAAGTAAGTAATAATTGAATTTGAAGGGATTTATGTTAAGTGCCCTTGGAGGTACTTGGAGTTGGTTTGGTGTGGCGGTCAGGGCCACGACCTTCCGGATAATTTCAGGAAAAGTGTTGTGTTGGGGTAATTAAGAACGACGTACGAATTGGTCAAGGAAGTATCGTAAAGATATAAATGCAGGTTGTACGCATGTATGAAACTGTACGATTATGAATCAAGATAGAAATACTTTTGCTAATAATAAGCCTAAGGTAAGGATATGGCCAGAATAATAAAGGAGAATACGACGATGGTTATGTAAGTTGCACGAGGTATGACTACCCCAGACTAGTGTAAAGACCATTAGTAAATAATGGGAAGTAAGAACATTTCGAGGAAATGTGGTAAACCTGGCTATAGGCTCTACAAGCTGGGAAAGGAAAATTGGGTTACTACTTTACGAGATCAAGGAAATCCCCCCCCCCTAAATTGTGATTGACAGGAAGTCTTAGCCATGGGGCAAGCAAAGGAATCAAATCTAAGTTTAGTGACCAAGTTTGGTTGCAACAGAGAAAGGGAAACATGAACCATGATTGAGGTTAAGGATACCCGAATATTTCGCAAGAATGAGAAAGGTTTCCAGTTATTGGAAGATAAGTTGACTCGACTACAATTCAAACTCCTCCTGAAAGACTAGAGGGTTAGGTTATTATGATAAAACGTTGGGTGTTGGGCTAGGTTGTGTGCTGACGTAACCCGATGAGGATAGAGCCTATGTTTTCCCAGTAGTTAGGGAAGCATGAAAGGAAATTACGCCACTTCCGATTTAGAGCTGGCGGCAGTTAAATCATGCCTTGAAGATTTGGGGGCATGACGCATATAGACTTCATGTGGATATTTGTGCAGACCACAAAAGCCTCCGGTATACCTTCAGACAGAGGTAGTATAATTTGCGACAGCGACGGTGGTTAGAGTTATTCAAGGATTGTGTTATCGATATCCTATACCATCCGGGGAAAGCCAAGACAGTGACAGATACTCTTAGTCGTGGTTCTATGGGTAGTCTGTCAGATGGGCAGCCAGGTAGGCAGGACGTGGTCCGTGAGATTCGTTAGCTAACGAGCCGGGGGGTTCGATTATTTGTTTCCAAGGTTAATGAAGTTTAGATTCGAGAGGTTGTCGAGTCTTCCATCGTTGAGGAAGTAAAGAGGCGACAGTATGAGGATCCAGTTATGACACGGTATCGAGATACGACTGTCCGAGAAGAGAAGAGCCTGTTTGAGTAGCACCGGATGAGGTGCTGTGAGATGAGGATAGATTGTGTGTACCCGGTGCTGCATGACTAGTCAGCAGGTTTTAGGGGAGGCATACAGTGCTTATTGCTCAAATTGTTCGGGGTCGACTAAGTTGTGTCGTGACCTCAGATGTATGTATGGGTAAGATGACCGGAAAAGGGACGTAGCAGAGTTGTTGCTTAATATCCGAATTAGTAGCAGGTCATGGTTGAACACCGAAGCCCGTGGCTATTACAAAGCATTTAGACCCGACTTAGATACGAGAGGTAATTAAAATAGATCTTGTTACAGGTGGCATCGCATCGAGGAAGCGCGACTGGGGTCATGGCAAATAGGTCGACGAAATCACCGTGTTCTTCCTGGTTAGGACCACTTACTCTACCGAGGTTCGCTCTAGCTTTTATAGCAGGTGGATTGTGAGATCGCACGAGTTCCTATGTTTATGATGTCGCATGACGAGCTCGATTACATGATAGCTTCGAGGTTTTTCGTATGGTTTTACTGACACAGTGAGGCTCTGTTGCATTACACCCTCGATCGACGACAGCAGAGCGTACTATCCGTGCACTCGAGGATAGGTCATGCGCCCGTGTTCTTGATTTCGGAAATAGCGGAGGGTTAATTGCCTCTTGTTGTCTTACGCGATTTATAAGATACCCTTCCAGTATTCAGATGACCCTGTATGAGGCCTTGTATGTAAGAAAGTGTAGATCGTCGGTTGGATGGTTCGACATAGGCGAGGTTCAGTTATTTGGTCCAGACTTGATTCAGCGGGCTGTGGATAAGGCGAAGCTTATCCGGGAAAGATTATTAGTAAGCTTAGAGTCAGCAGAAGCTTTATGCAGATAACCGACGTTGACACATGGGGTTCATCTTGACATTTTAGTATGAGTATTATTATGTGGCCACGTGTGGCATTATTGGTAAGTAGGGGTTGTAAGGGGACTATGTCGCTATCTTTAAGTTTGACTCCCGAAAGAACATTCGGGGACAAATGTTTCTATGGGGGGAAGAATGTTACACCCCGGAATTTCAGGATATGTTTATAAGAACGTACGTAAGAACTAAAAAATGTTAAGGTTTGAGACGAGTAAAAATCTATCGGAATTATGGAATTGTGGGAAAATGAAATATTGCGACGAATGAGAGGGCGACACGTGTCATCCTCCCCCCCCCCCTTAGTGGTCTTGGTCGAATTTGTGCATGGGTAGAATGGTTATTTGACCATATTTATGAAGAAAGTCTTGCAAGACTAAGAGCTTGACAACATTGACCAAGTCAATGAGCCCACATATCATGATATTTTAATGAAACTCATCCAAGCCACCCATTTGTTTTAATCTTGACCCTTCCTTGTGTTATTTAAGTATACTAGTAGCAAGACTTTGTCATTCTACACTTAGAGAAAAAATTGTAATCTTGTTCTTGCTCTCAATGTAAGCTCTCGGCTTTGTGGCTTTTTGAAGGGTGAAATTTTGCAATTTTTGTTCTAAATTCACAATACTTTAAACCAAGGTACCTAAGGGTATTGTAAGTGTATCTCAATAGAAAGATCCCGGAAAAATGATGTTTTCGTATTAGTCGCAAGGCGAAAACCTAAGGAGTTATTCAACTTTGAAGTTGGAACTTGAAGAGGAGTTCTTCATAAGCTTCTAAGGGTTGCTTGGAGTGGATTGGAACGTCGAAAGGAGGAGCTAAAGTTGCTAAGGATCGACTTGTAATCTTGGATCATATTTGGGCTAAATGAGGTATAATCTTCGTCTTACTTTTGTAATTGAAGATTCCATGTTATTATAAGTTAGAAATGATCATGTGATATGTGTTATGAAGTTTGATAAGTGTTATGGAAATTTGGAAGCTCAAATCCGAAAATGACATGTTGAGTCATTTGAAATTGAATTACAATTTGGTCGTTAACTAGAATCGTCGCATATTATCTACTTGAAGAATGTAGTAGTTATAATCGATTGCGGCTTGATTACATGTTATACTAAACAACTTGGATTAAAAAGGAATTGGAAACGAATTTGTATTAGTGCCTCTCAAATTGCCGAATGGACTTTATATGTTGGACTAGTTTGATATTTATTGTGGAATTTTACACGTCTTGATTAAGCGTGTAATCCCCTATTGTTAACTACTTTGTTGAGCCTTAAATGTGGCGTGTTTGGTTATTGAATTCGGCCTTGAAAAAGGTGGCAAAGTATGTAGAAACAAAGGAAGTGCTGTCCAATTTTCCGTAGAATTTAGTGACTTTGCAGTTGGAATATTCTACGTTTGAAGTAAGAAGTTAATAGACATACTATGGTCATTATAGGTTGACTTACTACGTACGGCGAATTGGACTTATCAAGTGGATTAAACCGAAGAGGTATGTGGAACTTTCTTATCTCTTGAGCATGAATAAGTTGTAAATGTATAGTACGGTAGACGTACAAGATTTTGACAATCTAGGTCCATTTGATATCCTTGGCCTATTTTAAGAATGTCCAAGTTGATTGAGTTAGGGAATTAACTCACTTGTTTAAATATTAAGGATATCTTGGTTTTCAAAAGTTAAGAGACTTTAAGTATGTTGAAAGTATTATTGATACTTGTTTTGTTGGAAAGTTTAAGTCTCTTGGTTATAAAGAAGTATGTAAGTTGCTAATGTATAAAGCTAGTATAACGGCTTTATGGGAAGTTGGTTATAATAGCTTTATGGAAAGTTAAAAAAAAAGTGGTTTACTCTAAGTAATTTAAGTATGTTAAATGACTTGAAATAACGAAAGGCAAATTGATTTAAAGGCATCAATTGCTTAAGGTTTTAAAAGAAAGAAGTTGTTACACCCCGGAATTTCAGGAGATGTTTATATGAACGTACGTAAGAACTAAAAAATGTTAAGATTTGAGACGAGTAAAAATTTAACGGAATTTTGGAATTTGTCGGAAAATGAAATATTGCGACGAACGGGAGGGCGACATGTGTCACCCCCCCTTGGTGGTCTTGGACGAAAATGGCATGGATGAAATGGTCATTTGACCATAATTTAAAAGACCAAGTCTTGCAAAGGCAAGAGCTTGACATTGCTGACTAAGTCAAATGCCACTTGTCTTGATCCTTGTGAAAAGCATCCTAACCACCCATTTGTTCTAATCTTGACCCTCCATATATTTATATAAGCTTAATAGTGCAAGACAAGGCTCTACACTTAGAAAATTTTCAAGAAAAACTTGATGAACTTTAGAGAAAGCTCTCGGCCAAGCTAGGGTTTCAAAGAAATAAATTTCAATTGTTGTCCAATAATCTCCCCATTTTAAACCAAGGTACCTAAGGGTATTGTAAGTGTATCTCAATAGAAATATCCCGGAAAAATGGTGTTTTCGTGTTAGTCGCAAGGCGGAAACTAAAGGAGTTCTTCAACTTTGAAGTTGGAACTTGAAGATAAGTTCATCATAAGCTTCTAAGGGTAGCTTGGAGTGGATTGGAATGTCAAAAAGAGGTGCTAAAGTTGCTAAGGATCGACTTGTAATCTTGGATCAAAATTGGGCTAAATGAGGTATAATCTTCGTCTTACTTTTGTAATTGAAGATTCCATGTTATTATAAGTTAGAAATGATCATGTGATATGTGTTATGAATATTGATAAGTGTTATGGAAATTTGGAAGCTCAAAATCCGAAAATGACATGTTAAGCCATTTGAAATTGAAATACAATTTGGTCGATAATTAGAATCGTCGCATGTTTACCTACTTGAGGATTGTAGTAGTTGTGCTCAATTGCGGCTTGATAACATGTTATATTAAACCACTTGGATTGAAAAAGAATTGGAGGAAGAATTGGTATTGTTGTCCCTATTTTTGCCAAATGGACAGTATATGTCGGACTAGTTTGATATTTATTGTGGGCGGAATTTTACACGCCTTGATTGCGTGTAATCCCCATTGTTAACTACTTTGTCGAGCCTTAAATGTGGCATGTTTGGTTATTGAATTCGGCCTTGAAAAAGGTGGCAAAGTATGTAGAAACAAAGGAAGTGTTGTCCGATTTTCCGTAGAATTTAGTGACTTTGCACTTGGAATATTCTATGTTTGAAACTAGAAGTTAATAGACATACTACGGTCATTATAGGTTGACATACTACGACGCTTAATCGACTTAGCAAGAGGATTAAACCGAAGAGGTATGTGGAACTTTCTTATCTCTTGAGCATGAATAAGTTGTAAATGTATAGTACGGTAGACGTACAAGTTTTTGACAATATAGGTCCATTTGATATCCTTGGCTTATTTTAAGAATGTCCAAGTTGATTGAGTTAGGGAATTAACTCACTTGTTTAAATATTAAGGATATCTTGGTTTTCAAAAGTTAAGAGACTTTAAGTATGTTGAAAGTATTATTGATACTTGTTTTGTTGGAAAGTAAGTCTCTTGGTTATAAAGAAGTATGTAAGTTGTTATGTATAAAGCTAGTATAACGGCTTTATGGAAAGTTGGTTATAATAGCTTTATGGAGAGTTAAAAAGAGTGGTTTACTCTAAGTAATTTAAGTATTTTAAATGACTTGAAATAACGAAAGGCAAATTGATTTAAAGGCATCAATTGCTTAAGGTTTTAAAAGAAAGAAGTCACTTGATTTAGAAGCCCGAAAATGTATTTTTCTAAAAGGTATTGGACTTGTCTTAAAATGTAGTTATGACTGATACTACGCTTATTAGTATCTTGGAAGTTTTATATGAAAATGAGTCATTTTAAAAGAATAGAAGACGTAGTACTTTGGGTTAAACTCCTGATTTATAATGACATGTTAGTGCCTTAAGTAAACTAAAATGAGAGTGTATATGAATAAGGCTAATAAGTTAGGGATTTCTTAACTTGCTTATTTATTGTATGATGTTCCAGTAGGCTTATGTTATGTATGATAAACCGGTAGGGCTTATGTTATGTATGATGGCCACTGAGATAGGGTAAGAGTATATCCGACGGTAAATCCTCAAGATCGCTATACCACCTTCTCCAGGTAAAGAGTATATCCGGCGGGTAAATCCTCAAGATCGTTATACCACCCGCCTGTGGTAAGAGTATAAATGAGGGGTAAATCCCCAAGATCGTTATACCACCTGTTTCCGTGGATTTGCTACCCATGATGCGAGGAATACCTCATGTGAGTCCTTATGGGCTTATGCGGGTGAAATAGTCCCATGCGGGCGGGTACAACCTATGCGAGGAATACCTCATGCGGGTCCACACGACCTGTCACGACCCGACTCCGGGCCCGCGACTGGTGCCTTACCCCGGGCACCCTAGTGATACAATATCAGAGAAAATCAGCGGAAATAAAAACATACACATGAAACAAGATATACAATAATGTAATAAGAAAACAGGCTAACCAAAACGGTTACCTTTCTGAATATATAAATAAAACTTGAACTGCAATGCTTACATCCCTTTACAAACTCGCCCACAACAAAGATTACATTCTTACGAATGTTATAACAACAATGATGGGACAGGGCCCCGCCATACCCCTGAATGTAAGTACCTACAACGACAGGGGACTATACCAAAGATAAGCCTCCGGAGAAACGAGCTTCCCAAAATGATGAACCGTGATCCTAAGAGCGAGGATCGACGATCGCGTGTACACGCGCGCATGAACGCAGCTCGAAGGAGGTCGCATAACAGGTACCAAGTATGTGAAATCAGAAGCATCAAATCAAATCATAACATTTTAAAACCAATTACAAATACGCATTTAACAACCAATTTCATCGCCATAGTACAAAGATAAACAATAAAGAAAATAGATATAACGTGAATCGGTCTTTTCTAGGCCGCTAATGATCGGGCAAGGCTAATCGCCTATAGTATCATTATGCGTGCCTTATCCTTGAACTCCCGCAGTCCGCATAGGTCACACAGACCGCATGAGGTATTCTCGACGGGGCAGCTAACCCGCAGATCCTCCTAGACTCGCAGTCCGCATATTCACACGCATCGCATGAGGTATTCTCGAATCATAGACACGCATCGCACGCAGGTATACCTCGTGATCGTAACACACCCGAGTGATCATCCCGAACTCCCGCATTCGCATGGTCACACAGACCGCATGAGGTATTCCTCGAATCATAGTCACACGCATCGCATGAGGTATTCCTCGCATCGGCGTGGCAAGTCCTCAGATCAAAACAAGTCGTGGTATGTGATATAATAACAAGATAACCGCTTAACGCTTAACAACGTAAGCACAACAAGAATAACCCCCTTACACAACATCACAAGACACTGACACACGTAGCATCATAACATGTTTACTTATCAAACCATCTTACTACACTTTCCAGAAATCAATACAAGACTTTCATAAACAAATAAGTAAACCGTTCCTTCTATCTTCCTTAAGTCGTTATACCTAACTTCCCATAAAGCTAATATAACACTTAAGCTTTTAAAACAAAGTATTTCTTTTCTTTCAAAAATGATTCATAACTCTTTTGAAATACTTCAAGATTCTTATTTTTTTTAAAACTCAAGTCAAAAGAGATCAAAGTAAAATCAAAACAATTTTCATACCTTCTTTTTAAACCAGCCTTAAGACAAAAGCATGCCTTTCTTTTTAAAACCAAGGCACTTTTTCCTTTAAAAGCCAAGTAGCAATATACTTTTTAAACCAAGTGTCTCACTCTTTTAAAAACAAGTAACCTATACCTTTAAATCAAGTTACTTCTCCTTTCCCAAAATCAAGTTGTTTATAAGTCAAGTTATCATTTTAAATCCAATGATAAAACCATTCTTATTTTCGAAATCCAGATAACTTTATTCTTTAAAAGACCACACACCCATTACTCATGAGTGAGGTTTTACAACTTTTTAACATAATTCAAGTCCTTAATATTTCATAACAAGTCACTTAACTTTGGAATCAAGTCAAGGACACAAAAGGAAAATCAAATTCCTTTAAACACACGTGCGTCTACCGCACTAAATATATTTCACAAATATCATGCTAGAAAGGATAGGAAGAGGTTCACATACCTCGCGAAGATTATCGACAATTAGCAAAACTGTTACACCCCGTAATTACAGGACATGCCTTAAGAACGTAAGTAAGAACTCACAAATGTTAAGGATTCGAGACTTGTAAAAATTTATCGGAAATTATGAAATTGTCGGAAAAACATTGTGTTGTGTCGAATGGGAGGGCGACACGTGTCACCCCCCTTAGATGATGCCTTGGTCGAAATGTGCAAGGGCATGAAGGTCATTGGACCTTTGTTGCAAGACAAGTCTTGCAACTTGTGTAGCATGACAATCTTGACCAAGTCAATTAGTCAATTAGTCAATAAGTCTTGACTTACTAAGAGCTTATCCAAGCCTCACATTTGGTTATATATTGACCATCCTTTACTCTATATAATACTAGTAGTGCTAGAGAGAGCCAACACTTAGAAAATTTCACACAAAAATTGGAAGAACTTAGGCTTAAGCTCTCGGGTTCACTTGGCAAAAGAAGAAAAAAAATTTGTTCCTTGTTCTTTTAGTTCCCCACTTTAAACCAAGGTTCCTAGGTGTATTGTGAACACATCTCAATAGAAAAATCTTGGAAAAAGATTGTTTACGGGTTAGTCGCAAACGAAAACCTAAGGGTCTTTATAGGTTTTATTTGAAGACTTGAAGGATAATTGTTGGTGTTGTTCTAAGGGTCTCAACAAGCGGATTGAAGTGTCTTGGAGAGGCTATAAACTACTACGAGCGACTTCGGATTGGAGTTGGATTAAGAATCATCGAGGTATAATCTTGTTCTTTGAAAGTATTACAAGATTATTTATTTTGTTGTTGTTAGCTTTGTATGTTGCAAGTACGGAGTTGTTATCTTGAGGTTAAGGATTATGGATTGATTATAGCCTTGGAACCGAAATGTAATGTAAGCCATGATTAAGTTGAATTACAATTTAATCGTTGTTAGAACCGTCGCATGTCTTTGACTTAAGGATTATGGTTATTTTAATCAAATGCGACTTGATATCATGTTATGCTACAAATTTGGGTTGAAATATAATTGTGAGCCAATTGGGGCTGTTTAGTTAGTCACTTGTATTGGACTACCTTCTATATTGTTGTGAGCCAATTGGGGTTGTTTAGTTAGTCATTTGCATTGGACTACCTTCTATATTGTTGTGAGCCAATTGGGGCTGTTTAGTTAGTCATTTGCATTGGATTATCTACTATATTGTTGTGAGCCAATTGGGGCTGTTTGGTTATTGTATTTCGACCTTGGAAAAGGTGGCAAAGTAAGTAAAAACAAAGGAGGTGCTGTCCGATTTTCCGTAGAATTTAGAGACTTAACCCTTATTATATTCTACGATTGTAGTAAGGCCTTAATAGACGTATTGTGAATATTATAGGTTGACATACTACTAAGGGACTTTGTACTTGGCAAGTGGTTTGACCCGACAAGGTATGTAGAACTTTTCCTATCTTTGAGCATGACTAGTTTCACGATATAGTATTTAGACGTACAAGACTTTGACATTCTTTACTTGTTTTATGAAATGCCAAGTCGGGTGAGTTAGGAGATTAACTCACTTCTTTGAGAATATTAAAGATGTATTAAGTCTTGTTAAAGATAAGGGACTTGAAGAATTTTAAAGTATGTAATACTGGGTCGCTTTAAAAACGATAAGTCCCTCGATAGAAATCGTGCATGACTAAGGTATAAAGTGAATATAACGACTTTATGGAGTTGGTTATATTGACTTTATGGAAAGATAAATGACTTGATTTAATGGAAGGCACTGATTTTAAGGCATCAATTGCCTAAGGTTTTATAAGACACGAGTCACTTGATTTAGAAGCCATATTTTATTTCTAAAAGTATTGTGACTTGTCTTGAAAAGAAATTGTCACTGATACTACTACTAGTAGTATCTTGGAAGTTTTATAATGAAATGAGTCATTTTAAAAGAATAGAAGTACGAGTACTTTGGGTTAAATTTGATTTTCATAAAGACATTTTAGTGCCTTAAGTAAACTAAATGAGAGTGTATATGAACAAGAATAGTAAGAAGTTGTGGATTTCTTAACTTGCTTATATATTGTATGATGTCGATAGAGCTTATGTTATGTGTGATAGCCTGATTTGGGCTAGTGGATATATTATTCGTCATGGGTCATTCCCGATTGTGGCATTGTATATTTCCGTGGATTTGCTAACCACGATGCGAGGAATACCTCACGCGAGTCCGTAAGGGCTTACGCGGTGAAATAGTCCCACGCATGGTTCAAATATGCGAGAATACCTCACGCGAGTCCGTAAGGGCTTATGCGTGAAATAGTCCCATGCGAGGAATACCTCACGCAGTCCATCGACCTACGCGGTGAAATAGTCCCGTGAGTAGGATTCCAATCCTATTTTTCATTGTAAGTATACACCTATTTATACTCATCATAGTAAGTGCAATCGAGTAATCGTAATTTTGTTAGCATACATGTCTCCGCTTTCTTTTAAACTTATGTTGTAATTACAAGATTTTCCGCTTTGCATACTTAGTACATATTGTGTAATCGACTCTTCCTTCCGGGCTGCGCTCATGCCGCAGAAAGTGGTAAGGTGTCATGATCCACACTCTAGATCACTCTTCGACGCCTAAGCTCCATTCTCCGAGGCTTGTCTTTCTTTGGTACGCCTTGTCCCCGATGTTGTAGATTATGTACATCTGTGGTATGGCGTGGACCCGTCCCGCCACGCTTGTTATTCCTAGAGGTCCAGATTCACCCATGTGGTTGGGCTATAAGAACCGTTGTAAAGTTGTACTTTTGACCTTGTTTATATTATGGAAGGCGCACTTATCGGCCAGCCTGTGTTGTTATATTATCTACACGTGTTTATGTTGTGTATGTTCACGCTATTCTCTCGACGATATTCGAGCAGGTGCCCGTGTAGGGCACCGCCGCGCCCGGCCTGGTCGTCGTGACAAAACGCTCCACCGCACTATAACCTTGCTCGCTTTTCCACCCTTCAAGTAGAATACACTACTCGTAGTACTTCAACCTATAAAGGCCACAAAACGCCTATCAACCTCTAGATCTCTTCAGAGAATAATTCTAGATACAAGATTCCTTATTCTACTAAAATTTGGCAGCACCTCTCCCGCAACCACATAAATCTCCTCCTCTAACGAGGCCTGCTACCAAACCAACAATCCCAGTGGGTTACACGCCTAACCGACGTGTACAATTCTACTCCACAATAATACTACTACCATCAGAATACAGCTTCAATTCTTATCCATATTCATTCTACATATAGTATACTCAACTATACATTACTACAATATGTAATTTCCAATTACAATAGGGGGATAAAAATCATTACCTCGATAAGCCCAAAATTATCCAAGATTATAAGTCGATCCTGAGCAACGTTTAGCTCCAAATCCTTACGCTGCAACCCGCTCCAAGCAACCCTTAGAAGTTTCTAAACAACTTCTCTTAACACTTCATCTAAGCTATGAAGATTTTTCTAGGGCTTCGTTTTACGACTATTGGAATAAAGTAGTATTTCCGGGCTCTTATGTTGGGATTTCTTTGGAATACCACAAGGGATTTAGGCTAAAGTATTTGGAATAACAACAATACTTGAAGACTTCTACTCGGTGGGGGTGTTTGGACGAGAACTCACTAAGGGAGGGAGGGGAATTTTTTGCCTTGGAAACTTTTTAATGTGGATGAAATAAAGTCTTGCACACAAGGGGTATTTATAGGGAAATCAATGGCCAAGATCTAGGCAAGTGTATGGTGAAGATTGGGTACATGTGTGTGGGTAGTTGGCCAACCATTTGTTCACCACAAAAATGGGACAAGTGGCCACCACAAAACGGGCCACTTGTCCACCTAAAAACGCCCCACTTGTTCTTCTCCACCCGCCAACACGGCCACACGGTGACACGTCGCCCCTACTCGCCCAAAATATTTCATCTTCCAAAATATCCGTAAAGCCAAAAATCAAAATAAAGCTGGCCCCACAAAATCAGAAATTTCATCCTGGGCCCCACGTGACCAATTCCTAAATAAAATTCCATAATTCTTAAATATTCCAAAAGTCCGAATACCAAACTGGGAATCCAATTCCTTTAACGAATATTTTTCCTTCACAAAACTGAAACTTTTCCGTCAAAAATCACATCTTTCTTCCTTTCCAATTTAAATGTCGATTTCTAACGCACGCCCTCGCATACATACTGAACTACGGTGTAACACGACCTATGCATGTGAAATAGTCCCAAGAGTAGGATTGCTTAATGATATCGCGCGTGGTCCCGCTGATCGCGAGCTTCCTATTTTTACGTTGTAAGTATACTTTTGATTACTCTCATTGTTAGTAAGGCAATCGTAATCGTTAATCGAGTTATCATACCGCTCCAGCTTTATTATAGACTTATGATTTCATTACAAGATTTCGGGCCACATATTTGGTACACGTTGTAGATCGACTTCCTTCGGCCGCGCTCACGCCGCAGTAGAGTACTGCTGCCGATCCTCGCCTAGGATCATCGTTACCGCTTGAGAAGCTCCTTTATTCCGGAGGCTTATCCCTGGTATTGTCGGTTGTTGTACATTCAGGGGTATTGTTACACCCCAGAAATTTCAGGATATGTTTATAAGAATGTACGTAAGAACTCAAAATGTTAAGATTTGAGACGAGTAAAATTTATCGGAATTTTGGAATTTGTCGGAAAACGAAATATTGCGACGAATGGGAGGGCGACACGTGTCACCCCCTTAGTGGCCTTGGTCGAAATTGGCATGGTTAGAATGGTCATTTGACCATAATTTAAATAACCAAGTCTTGCAAAGACAAATAGCTTGATATTGTTGACTAAGTCAAAGGCCACTTGGACTTGATCCATGTGAAGCTCATCCAAGCCACCCAATTGTACTAATCCTGACCCTCCATCTTGTTATATATGTATACTAGTGCAAGACAAGCTCCACACTTAGCAAATTTTCAAAAAAACTTGAGGAACACTAGATGAAGCTCTCGGCCAAGGCTAGGGTTTCAAGGGAAAAAAATTCAATTGTTGTCCAATAATTCCCATACTTTAAACCAAGGTTCCTAAGAGTATTGTAAGTGTATCTCAATAGAAAGATCCCGGAAAAATGGCATTTTCGTATTAGTCGCAAGGCGGAAACTAAAGGAGTTCTTCAACTTTGAAGTTGGAACTCAAGATGAGTTATTCATAAGCTTCATGGTTGCTTGAGTGGATTGAACGCCGAAAGGAGGAGCTAAAGTTTCTAAGGATCGACTTGTGCTCTTGGATCATATTTGGGCTAATTGAGGTATAACCTTCATTTTACTTTTGTAATTGAAGATTTCATGTTATGATAATTTATAAGTGATCATGTGATATGTGTTATGAAGTTTGATAAGTGTTATGGAAATTTGGAAGCTCAAATCCGAAAATGACATGTTAAGCCATTTGAAATTGAAATACAATTTGGTCGATAATTAGAATCGTCGCATGTTTACCTACTTGAGGATTGTAGTAGCTATAATCAATTGTGGCTAGATAACATGTTATATTAAACCACTTGGATTGATAAGAAATTGGAAGAAGAATTGGTATTGTTGCCCTAATTGCCGAATTGACATTTTAGTTTAGACTAGTTTGTTATATATTGTGGGGCGGAATTTTACATGTCTTGATTAAGCGTGTAATCCCCTATTGTTAGCTACTTTGTTGGGCCTTAAATGTGGCGTGTTTGGTTATTGAATTCGGCCTTGAAAAAGGTGACAAAGTATGTAGAAACAAAGGAAGTGTTGTCCGATTTTCCGTAGAATTTAGTGACTTTGCACTTGGAATATTCTACGTTTGAAACTAGAAGTTAATAGACGTACTATGGTCATTATAGGTTGACATACTACGTACGACGTATTGTACTTAGCAAGTGGATTAAACCGAAGAGGTATGTGGAACTTTCTTATCTCTTGAGCCTGAATAGTTGTAAATGTACAAAGACGCAGACGCATTTAGTTTTGATTTAATCTAGTCCATTTGATATCCTTGGCTTATTTTACGAATGTCCAAATTGGTTGAGTTAGGAAATTAACTCACTTGTTTAAATATTAAGGATATCTTGGTTTTTAAAAGTTAAGAGACTTTAAGTATGTTGAAAGTATTTTTGATACTTGCTTTGTTGGAAAGTTTAAGTCTCTTGGTTATAAAGAAGTATGTAAGTTTCTAAAGTATAAAGTTAGTATAACGGCTTTATGGGAAGTTGGTTATAATAGCTTTATGGAAAGTTAAAAAGAGTGGTTTACTCTAAGTAATTTAAGTATGTTAAATGACTTGAAATAACGAAAGGCAAGTTGATTTAAAGGCATCTATTGCCTAAGGTTTTTATGAGAGAAGAAGTCACTTGAGTTAGAAGCCTAATTTTTATTTCTAAAAGTATTGTGACTTGTCTTGAAAAGTAATTGTGACATGATACTAAGGTTATTAGTATCTTGGAAGTTTTATACGAAAAAGAGTCATTTTTTTAAAGAGTGGAAGTATGTAGTACTTGGGTTAAATTCCCGGATTTTTATAAAAGACATGTTAGTGCCTTAAGTAAACTAAAATGAGAGTGTATATGAACAAGAATAATAAGAAGCTAGGGGATTTCTTAACTTGCTTATATATGGTATGATAAGCCGGTTGTGCTTATGTTATGTATGATGTTTATGTGAGTGCTTATGTTATGTGTGATAGTGGTTTGTGCTAGTAGTATGTTATTCATTACTGGGTCATTCCTCGTGTTTGTGGCATTTGCATATTCTCGTGGATTTGCTACCCACGACGCGAGGAATACCTCACGCGAGTCCGTAAGGGCTTACGCGGGTGAAATAGTCCCACGCGGCAGATACATGGCGCGAGGAATACCTCACGCGTCTACACGATTTATGCGGGTGAAATAAGACACGCGAGAATACCTCACGCGTGTCCACACGACCTACGCGGGTGAAATAGTCGAGTAGGATTGCTTAATGATATCGCGGGCGGTGGTCCCGCTTGATCGTGAGCTTCCTATTTTTATGTTGTAAGTATACTCTGATTACTCATCATTGTTAGTAAGGCACGTTGCATCGTTAATCGAGTTATCATACACGCTCGCTTTATTATTGCTTTATGATTTCATTACAATACTTTCGCCACATATTTGGTACACGTTGTAATCGAACTCCTGGGCCGCGTTTATGCCGCAGTAGAGTACGTTGCCGATCCTCGCCTAGGATCACCGCTCACCGTTGAGAAGCTTTATTCCTGAGGCTTATCCTCGGTATTGTCTGGCCGTTGTACATTCGTGGTATGGGCCTGCATCGCCAGAGTTGTTATTCTTAGAGGTTTGTAGTCACATTTTTGGATTGGGTTGTAAAGAAAAAAAAAGTGTACTATTTTATTGCGTATATTGTACGGAAGGTGGCCTTATCGGCTAGCCTGTTGCTATTTTTATGTCCAAGCATTTTATAAGTTGTGTATGTTCTACCGCTATTCTCTCGATGTATACCGTGTGGGTGCCTGTGTAGGCACTGGCCGGCCCGGTCGGGTCGTGATGTATGGCGTCGTCCCGCCAGAGTTGTTATTCTTAGAGGTCCGTAGTCACATTGTGGTTTGGGTTGTAAAGAAAAAAAGTGTCGCTTTATTTGTATAGTTTACTAAGGTGGCCTTATCGCCAGCCTGTTGTTATTTTATGTTTGAGCATTTTTATCACTGTGTATGTTCCACGCTATTCTCTCGATGATATCAAAGCGGTGCCTGTGTAGGGCACCGCCATGCCCGGTCGGTCGTGACAGAAGTCACTTGATTTAGAAGCCCGAAAATGTATCTTCTAAAAAGGTATTGTGACTTGTCTTAAAATGTAGTTATAACTTGATACTACGGTTATTAGTATCTTGGAAGTTTTATATGAAAATGAGTCATTTTAAAAGAATATAAGTACGTAGTACTTTGGGTTAAACTCCCGGATTTATAATGACATGTTAGTGCCTTAAGTAAACTAAAATGAGAGTGTATATGTGTCACGACCTGCCCGGCTCGTGATCGTGCCTTACCCGCACCCAAGTAGTCATACATCGAGAAATCGAAAATAAAACAACCATAATATGAAACAAGATAAATAAGACACGCTGAAAAGTTGCCTTTCGGCATACATGTATATAAATACCCCAAAATGAATAGCTACATCCCAACCTTACAACAGTCTCATGCACTCTAAGAGTTTAAAACAACAATGGCGGACAGGCCCCGCCATACCCCAATACAAATATCTTACAACGACAGGGACCTTACCAAAATGCTAAGCTTCCGGAGAAACGGAGCTTTCCCAACGCTGAAACGGTGATCCTAAGAACGGGGATCAACAGTAGGAGTACCTTTACATGCGGCATGAACGCAGCCCGGGCGAGGTCAAGACAACAGTACCAAGTATGTGAAACGAAAATATCAGAAATTAAATCATAGTAGTCTATATAAAGCGAGACATGTATGATAACCAAAACTACGATACAATAAATAAACAATATGTCAAGTCGTGACTCACGCCTCAAAGTCATCATAAAACCGCACGGTAAGTACGAGGGCATAGCCGACTACTAAAAACCCCAAGATAACAAGGACGTAAATCAGACATGAGATCTGCAGACCGCCACATGATCAAAGCCGCCACTCGCGCAGATCTAATGCGCGCTTCAGACTGAACTTTCCAGAGCCCGCACGGGCCACCCAATGGCCCACACGAGGTATTCCTCGCATCGAGGGTAGCTACTCCCTGCAGCCGCCTCGACTCGCCGTCCGTGACGGCCACAAAGACCGCATGACCACAAGGGCCGTGATACTAACTCGAACTCCCGTAGCTCGCATAGGCCATACTGCACTACATAAGGTATTCTCGAATCATAGGTCACTAGACCCGCCGAGTCTACCCAGACGGAGGCGCTTTAACCCCTAATCATGAGTGATATAATATCAACATGACAGTTTTATCGTTAAACAACCTAAGCACAATAAGGGAAAACCCCTCTACACAAACATCGCAAGATACTAATTCACGTAGCATCCTAACATGTTTACTTATCAAGTCAACAAGAAAGTATTACAAGACTATCATAAATCAATACAATCAAGTTATTCACACAAGGTACTTTCTACATTATGCTAACAAGTTCGGGTTTTTAGCCCCAAAGTACTTTATGTATTACTCTTTTAAAAGATCCGTTTCTTTCACAAAAGTCACACAATACCCGTAGTATAAAAATAAAGTGATTATCTTTTGAAGTAAATCAAAACATTTCTCTTTGTAAAATCAAGTAACAACATTCTTTTCCCAACGCTTAAGTTTGCCTAATTTCAATTACTCAAGTTTCTCATTTTCGAAAGGTTTCGTAGTTCATAGCTTTAATCCTTTAAAACAATTTGAGAAACATATACCCTAAGTGTGAGTAGGTTATTATTATTCGTAATAATCTTATTACAAAGAAATGCATGACCTAGTAAATGTAATATCATTTTGTCTCATCTTAGCTCCTATGCAGATGGAAGTTTCTACCGGTTTTAATAATACTTTATTAGTCACAATATTTTCCTTTATTAGCGCTCATTGTGGTTTGTTCGACATTTATTCTGATCGCAGAAACATCATTCCTTTTGAAAACCAAAAATACTATTTACTCACGAATGAGGTTTCACACTTTTTAACAAAATTCATATTAGTATAATAAGTCAAGTCTCTTATTTCCTTAAATCAATAAATCGTTCTTGTTATACCCCGTATTTCCAGAGTATGTACGTAAGGACGTACGTAGAAAATTTGAGCCTTAAGTTAGGCAAAGGACCGAATTTGGGCACAAGTGCCGAATAGAGTCGTTGACTAAACGCCGCGTTTGCCGTAGGGGAAAATTCCGGCTATGTCATTTATAATTTTTGGCGGATTTTTCCGAGAGACGTAACATTTTGGACCAACGGGAGGGTGACATGTGTCACCTCACATCGAAGCAAATAGGGTGGCTTGACGATCAAGGCCCAAGAGGACGGGTTGGCCTCGCCGATTGGTCCCTCCTTTTGTGCCTTGTTTTGTGGCTTGTTTTGTGGAGTGTTTTGTGGAGTGTTTTGTGGGTGCACTTGGCTTGATCTTGGCCTTACACTTGCCTAACACATGGATGGATCTTGGCCATTGGTTGGCCTTTGCTTGGCCTATAAATAGCTCCCTTGTGAAGACTTTATTCATCCACAAATTGTTCTAAGTGATAAATCCTTCCCTCCCTCTTGTAGACTCTCGCCCAAGAGCTCCTCTCCCCTCTCTTGTGAGCCAGCCGAGAGCCTCCTCCCCTTAGCCGAGGGGTACACCCCCTCTAGTGGTGCTAGTGGTACCCCCTAGCCTAGTTGTTTTCGTGATAATACCCTTGTTGTGGTATAGAAATACTCCCTTAGTATTGTTATAATGCCCAAAATACCTTAGCCTTGTACCTTGTAGTATTCCAAAGATACCTCTATACGTAGAGCCTTAAATACTACCTTTGTCCTTTTTAGTCTCAAACCAAACCCTAAGGAAATCTTCATTGTTGTTTGAAGTACTTAAGAGAAGTTGGTTAGAACTTCTAAGTGTTGTTTGGAGAGGATTGGAGCGCTCTGAGTAGGAGCTAAACCTTGCTCATGATCGACATATAAACTCGGATAATTTTGGGATTATCGAGTTAAACACTCTTGACCTTCTATTGTAATTGGAAATTACATGTTGTAGAATATATAGTTGAAGTATACTATATATAGAACTGAACATTATAATTGTGCGGCAATGTCTTGCGACTTAAGCTCAATTTAAATAAGAGAACCGAATCGTAATTACATGGGATCAGACAGAGACTTGTGTAGCATTCCGTAGTAGAATTGTACACGTCCGGCCGACGTGTTAACCCCCGTTGGCTTGGTAGCCGCCTCGATAGAGAGAGATTTGCGCTGGCATGGGGAGTCGCCGAATTTTCTCGAGAATATTCTACGCCGATCTAAAGGTATTAATAGCGCCAGGCTCTATAGGTCAGAGTACTACGTGGAGTGATCCACTTGGCTTAAGGAGTAGCCGCGGTTTGAGGTACTTGGAGCGTTTTGCTATTAGTCGACAATCGCCGCGAGGTATGTGGACCTCTTCCTATCTCTTCTAGCATGATATGTGTGAACTATGTAGTACGGTAGACGCATACGTATGCTAAATGTATTTGATTGATTTAAAACATAAAGTGTTATAACGGCTTTATGGGAAGTTGGTTATAATAGCTTTATGTGGATAAGCACATACTTTGTGGTTTTTAAAAAAGGTAAATCGATTTGAATAATAACCGCTTGATATGTGTTAATAAAGAACTTGAAGCATTTCAAAAGATCTATGAATCGCTTTGAAAGAATGAGTATTACTGGTTTTGAAAGCTTAAGAGTTATACTAGCTTTACGGGAAGTTAGGTATAACGGCTTAAGAATGTTTTATCGATTTCGAAATCGAATGTGTATCGACAAACCACCGCAGCTAATAAAAGGAAAATGTATTGACTAAAGAAGTATTATTAAAACCAAGAGAAACCTCCATCCGCAGAAGCTAAGATGAGACAAAATGATATTACATTTCCTAGATCATGGCCGCTTAATAAGATTGATTATAAACAAAGAATACCTACTCACTTATAAGACATAGGTTTCTCAAAACGCTTAAAGGAGAATTATGTTTTAAAGGATTTAAAACTATGAACTACGTAAACCTTTTTCTAAAATGAGAAACTCGAGCATTCGGGTTAGGCAACTCAACGCTTGGAAAATAAGGTTGTCACTTGATTTTACAAAGGAAAGCATTTTGGTTTACTTAACAATGTTAGTCACTCAAATTTTATACTACTGTATCGTGACCTTTGTAAAAGAAATGGATCTTAAAAGGAATTTAACTGACGTAGTACTTTAAGGTTAAAATCCGACTTTGATATAAAATGAAAGTACCTTGAGTCGTGTAACTTGCTTATACTTGTTGTTATGAAACTTGACCATGTTACGTGATAGCCTTGTTGTGTAAGATCGTGTTCTACTCGACTACGGTCATCCGAATGTATTTCACTCGACCACGGCTCATCCGAATGTGTTTCACTTGATTACGGTTCATCCGGAATGTATTTCACTTGAGACCGTCATCCGAATGTATTTCACTTGAGGACCGTTCATCCGGAATGTATTTCACTTGAGGACCGTTCATCCGGAATGTATTTCACTCGAGGACCGGTTCATCCGGAATGTATTTCACTGACTACGGCTCATCCGGAATGTATTCCACTCGACTACGGTTCATGGGATGAACCGAATGTATTCCACCCTTTTCTATATCGGGTCCATAAGATGGGCCGAGACCGTTATACGATCACATGATTTGTACCTAGATCGCGGTGAGGAAGGAGTTCCACGGCACGAGGGATGACTTTTAGGGCGTGAGTCCCTGACTTGACATGACTCCTTCTATGTTGTGAACTGTAGTTTGGTTATCATACATGTCTCCTGCTTTATATAGACTATTATGATTTCATTTACAGTATTTTACAGTTTCACATACTTGGTACTTGCCAGATCGACTCCTTCGGCCGCGTCACGCCGCAGTAAAAGGTACATCGGCCGTCGATCCCCGCTTAGGATCACCTTTCAGCAGATTGAAAGCTCCGTTCCTTCGAGGCTTATCTTTTGCATGTTACCCGAGTCAGACGCTTATACATTCGTGGTACGGCGGCCTCGTCCCGTCATAGTTGTTGTAAATCTTAGAGGTGCAGAGTAATCGCTGGCGGTGGTTTGTAAAAGGTTAACTGCTCGGTTTTTATGTATATACCGGCGCAACCGTGTTGGTTGGCCTGCTTTACTTATTATATCTCTTGTTTCATGACTCGTGTTTTATTTTCCGCCGTTTTCTCGATGTCAGATCACCAGGTGCCCGGTAGGCACTACCACGCCCGGATTCGGTCGTGACAAAAGTGGTATCGAGCGCTTAGTCCTCTGAAAGTGTCTACGCATCGCGTGTCAGTAGAGTCTTGATTATCGGTGTGTCAGGCACCACATCTATAATCGTGAGGCTATAGGACATTTAGGATTGGTTTCCATTCTTCTCATTCCGAGATCGTGCCTTAGAGCCGTGTAAGTTGGACCTCTCGACGTGTTTCGCTTTTACCGCTATGCCTCGCGAAGGCAACCAGTGGCCTGGCGGCAAGGCACCGAGGAGCCGCTAGTGGGATTCATAGGAGTGCGAGGCGCAGTCCGGCCAAGACTGGTAGTACTCCGACGGCGGTTTCGCGACGCCGCCAAAGACCAAAGAAGAGTTTAGAGCCGCAGCAGATGGTCGCTGAGACTACAAGACTGAGCCTCCACCCCACACCGAGCCGGCGAGACGGGAGTACGCGAGATGGCGCCATCGCCGTGGTCGTGGCCGATATGAGATAGGTCGACGCAGTCAGCCCAGTGAGCACCCGTAGTACACCCCGAGCGCATAGCTGAGGCTACGTGACTTCCCGAGTTGTAGCCTCCGGTTCTATGGATCGAGCCGAGGACGACCTCGGGAGTTTATCCGACAACACGGCGATCACGAGAGTGATCGAGCCTCGCAGGCGTAGTCGGTGGTATTGGTTCGCATCACCGCGTGATACCGCAGCTTGATCGTTTGATTCGTGGAGCCGTCCCGGAAGAGCATGCACTTCCAGCAGTTTGGGACGAAGTTCTCGAGGCATTTCTTGCACATTTCTTGCCTCACACATGGATGAGGGCTCGCCGGCAGATTTTTGACGCTGAGGCGGGACGCGACGCTAGAGAGTACAATGTGAGTTCGACTCATTAGCTTCGGTATGTTCCTCCGTAGTAGCGGATGGAGGACGAGTACACCGCCACGCCACCGGGCCGACGACATTGGCAGAGGCTTGTACGGTGTAGCTCTTCACCGGCATGGACATTGCCCGCACGCAAGCTCACGACTAGGACGCGAGGCACGAGAGGTCGACGGAATGACCGAGATCGCAGAAGAGGCCGAACAGCAGGTCCTTGGTAACTTTCGAGGCGACCGCCTGAAGCTAGCCTAGTTATGTACTCCACCAAGACAGAGTGGTCCCCGCCTTCGGACGCTCAGTATTCGAGCCGGGTCGAGCTCCAGGCTTCGTTCACAGTATACGTGAGTTAGCTAGCCGGATTCATGTCCTCTCAGGTGCACGATGGCAAACATCATCCCGGAATGTCGCTTTTTATCGGGTGCTTGTTTCACTGCGCCGTCGTGGCCATGTGACGAGAGATCAGGCTTATAGGAGAGGTATCGCGGCTTAGCGCAGCCTTACCGGATCGCAAGGTGTTCATCGCTTTCATACGCATGCTACTGCAGGCGCACTTATGATTAGAGTGAGCAGAGCTTGTGTATATCCTTAACCATCTAGAGTTTTGTTTGTTATGATAATGTGTTAAGTGTTATGTTCGGATAGCTTGGTGCTAAAATGTGATTTAGAAACATGCTTAGTGAAAGTGGTAAGCAAAGTAGAAAATGATGAACCTTAGAATATTACAATGAGACCTTAGATGTAAGGCCGCCTTGAGTACAAGATTTCGCGAGTGATCCTTGTCGAGAGTGCATTTATGCCTAGAATGTATTGTGTGATAAGTCCTGGTTGGGTAAATGAAAGTGGTAGCTTTCATGATGTGTTTTAGCAAGATTGTTCCGTGTCGGCGAGCAAGAGTTGGGCGCGATAGTGGTCGGGTTGGGGCTATGTTGCGGGCCAACCCGCGTCCCGCTTCGAGAAAGGTCACTGGGTGGTCCCGCCAGTGGCAGTGGTCACGCGGTGCTAGGCCCAAGTTTAGATGACCATCTTATGAGTTCGTGGATACGCTCGACCGAATCAGTTCAAGGCCGAGAGTGGCCTTAGAGGAAATCGAGGTTAGTAAGATGACCAAGTTTGGAGGTAGTGACTCGGGTTGGAAACAAGCGTTGGATCGTGGTGCGCGCATCTGGGAAGCGGTTCGATTGTTCGAACAGTGCACGACGTAGGGAGAAGTGAACGAGTGTGATCGCTTTTTGTGAAATGAATGCGAAGGGTATCTTTTGGACCAGGGTGAGAATTTGTTTTGTATCTTCGAGGTGGATCCTCGTGGACTCGGGATTACGTATTTTGTGCAGTGTTATTTTGTGGCCAGTGTGGTATGTTTGATTCTCGTAAGTATAGTAGTGAAGACTATCTTCGGGCGACGCTTGTTTTGAGACTTAGAAGGAACATTCGGACGAATGTTTCGGCGAGGAGAATGTTATACCGTATTTGCAGTATGTACGTAAGGACGACGAGAAAATTTGAGCCTTAAGTTAGGCAAAGGATCGAATTTGGGCACAAGTGCGAATAGACAGAGTCGTTTTCGACGAAACGTTTGCACAGCCGTAGGGAAAATTCCGCTATGTCATTTATAATTTTTGGATTTTTCCGAGACACGAACATTTTGGACCAACGAGGGTGATACGTGTCACCCTCACATTGGAAGCAAATAGGGTGGCTTGACGATTGGGCGCCCAAGAGGATGGGTTGGCCTTGCCGATTGGTCCTCCTTTTGTGCCTTGTTTTGTGGCTTGTTTTGTGGAGTGTTTTGTGGAGTGTTTTGTGGGTGCACTTGGCTTGATCTCGCCTTACACTTGCCTAACACATGGATGGATCTTGGCCATTGGTTGGCCTTTGCTTGCCTATAAATAGCTCCCTGTGAAGACTTTATTCATCCACAAATTGTTCTAAGTGATAAATCCTTCCTCCCTCTTGTAGACTCTCGCCCAAGAGCTCCTCTCCCCTCTCTTGTGAGCTAGCCGAGAGCCTCCTCCCCTTAGCCGAGTGGTACACCCCCTCTAGTGCTAGCAGTGGGTACCCCTAGCCTAGTTGTTTCGTATAATACCCCTTTGTGGTATAGAAATACTCCTTAGTATTGTTATAATGCCCAAAATACCTTAGCCTTGTACCTTGTAGTATTCCAAAGATACCTCTATACGAGCCCTGAAATACTACCTTTTGTCCTTTAGTCTCAAACCGAAACCTAAGGAAATCTTCATTGTTGTTCAAGTACTTAAGAGAAGTTGGTTAGAACTTCTAAGGGTTGTTTGGAGCGGATTGAGCGCACTGAGTAGAGCTAAACCTTGCTCAGATCGACATATAAACTCGGATAATTTTGGGCTTATCGAGGTAAACACTCTTGACCTTCTATTGTAATTGGAAATTACATGTTGTAGGAATATATAGTTGAAGTATACTATATATAGAATGAACATTATAATTGTGCGCAAATGTCTTGCGACTTAAGCCCAATTTAAATAAGAGAATCGAATCAGTAATTACATAGGATCAGACAAGAGACTTGTGTAGCATTGCCGTGTAGTAGAATTGTACACGCCCGGCCGACGTGTTAACCCCGGTTGGCTTCGTAGCCTACCTCGATAGAGGAGAGATTTGCGCTTGCGTGGGAGCGCCGAATTTTCGTAGAATATTCTACGCCGATCTAAAGGTATTAATAGGCGCCAGGGCCTCTATAGGTTGTAGTACTACGTGTGGAGTGATCCACTTGGCTTAAGGAGTAGCCGCGTTTGAGGTACTTGGAGCGCTTTTGCTATTAGTCGACAATCGCCGCGAGATGGACCTCTTCCTATCTCTTCTAGCATGATATGTGTGAACTATGTAGTGCGGTAGACGCATACGTGCTAAATGTATTTGATTGATTTAAAACATAAAGTGTTATAACGGCTTTATGGGAAGTTGGTTATAATAGCTTTATGTGGATAAGCACATACTTTGTGGTTTTTAAAAAAGGTAATCGATTTGAATAATAACCGCTTGATATGTGTTAATAAAGAACTTGAAGATTTCAAAAGATCTATGAATCGCTTTGAAAGAATGAGTATTACTTGGTTTTGAAAGCTTAAGAGTTATACTAGCTTTATGGGAAGTTAGGTATAACGGCTTAAGAATGTTTTATCGATTTCGAAATCGTAACGTATCGACAAACCACCGCAGCGTTAATAAAAGGAAAATGTATTGACTAAAGAAGTATTATTAAAACCAAGAGAAACCTCCATCCGCATAGAAGCTAAGATGACAAAATGATATTACATTTCCTAGATCATGGCCTTAATAAGATTGATTATAAACAAAGAATACCTACTCACTTATAAGACATAGGTTTCTCAAAACGTTTAAAGGAGAATTATGTTTTAAAGGATTTAAAACTATGAACTACGAAACCTTTTTCTAAAATGAGAAACTTGAGCAACGTTTGGAAAATAAGGTTGTCACTTGATTTTACAAAGGAAAGCATTTTGGTTTACTTAACAACGTTAGTCACTCAAATTTTATACTACTGTATCGGGTGACCTTTGTAAAGAAATGGATCTTAAAAGGAATTTAACGGACGTAGTACTTTAAGGTTAAAATCCGACTTTGATATAAAATGAAAGTACCTTGAGTCGTGTGTAACTTGCTTATACTTGTTGTTATGAAACTTGACCATGTTACGTGTGATAGCCTTGTGTGTAAGTAATGCGGTTCTACTCGACTACGGTCATCCGAATGTATTTCACTCGATCACCGGCTCATCCGGAATGTGTTTCACTTGATTACCGGCTCATCCGGAATGTATTTCACTTGAGGACCGGCTCATCCGGAATGTATTTCACTGAGGACCGGTTCATCCGGAATGTATTTCACTGAGGACCGGTTCATCCGAATGTATTTCACTTGAGGACCGGTTCATCCGGAATGTATTTCACTTGACTACGGCTCATCCGGAATGTATTCCACTCGACTACGGCTCACGGGATGAACCGGAATGTATTCCACCCTTTTCTATATTGGGTCCATAAGATGGGCCGAGACCGTTATACGTATCACATGATTTGTACCTAGACCGCGGTGAGGAAGGAGTTCCACGCATGAGGATGACTTTTAGGCGCGAGTCCTCGACATGACTCTTCTATGTTGGAATCGTAGTTTGGTTATCATACATGTCTCCCGCTTTATATAGACTATTATGATTTCATTTACGTGATTTTACGCTTTCACATACTTGGTACTGATCGACCTCCTTGGGCCGCGTCACGCCGCAGTAAAAGGTACATCATATCGATCCCCGCTTAGGATCACCTTTCACAGCATTGAAAGTCCGTTCCTTCGGAGGCTTATCTTTGCATGTTACTCGAGTCAGACGCTTATACATTCGTGGTACGGGCCCCGTCCGGCCATAGTTGTTGTAAATCTTAGAGGTCAGAGTAATCGTTGTAGGCGTGGTTTGTAAAAAGGTTAACTGTCGGTTTTTATGTATATACCAAGGCAACCGTGTTGGTTGGCCTGCTTACTTATTATATCTCTTGTTTCATGACTCGTGTTTTATTTTTCCACGGTTTTCTCGATGTTGTATCACTAGGGTGCCCGGTAGGCACGATCACGCCCGGATTCGGCCGTGACAAAAGTGGTATCGAGCGATTAGTCCTCGGAAAGTGTCTACGCATCGTGTCTAGTAGAGTCTTGATTATCGGTGTCATGCACCACATCTATAATCGTGAGGCTATAGGACATTTAGGATTGGTTTCCATTCTTCTCATTACGAGATCGTGCCTTAGCCGTGGTTGTAAGTCGACCCTCCGACGTGTTTCGTTTTTACCGTTATGCCTGCGAAGGCAACCAGGGGCCTGGGCAAGGCAAGGCAGCCGAGGAGCGAGTGGGATTCAGGAGTGCGAGGCGCAGCCCTGGCCAAGACTGAGGTAGTACTTCCGACGGCGGGTTTCGCGACGCCGCCAGCACCAGCAGAGTTTAGAGCCGCAGCAGTGGCCGAGACTACAATACCGAGCCTCCACCCCACACCGAGCCGATGAGATGGGTACAAGGAGATGGCTGGCCATCGCCGTGGTCGTGGCCAGATATGAGGATAGGCTGGATGCAGCAGTTCCAGCCCAAGTAGCACCCGTAGTACACCCCCGAGCGCATACTGAGGCTACGTGACTTCCCGAGTTGTAGCCTCCGGTTCTATGGATCGAGAGCCGAGGACGACCGTGAGTTTATCCGACAACTGCCGATCATGAGAGTGATCGAGCCTCGCAGGCGAGTCGGTGGTATTGGTTCGCATCACCGCGTGATCTGCAGCTTGACCGTTTGATTCGCGAGCTGTCCCGGAAGAGCATGCACTTCCAGCATTGGGACGAAGTTCTCGAGGGCATTTCTTGCACATTTCTTGCCTCCACAGATGAGAGGCTCGGGCCGGCAGATTTTTGACGTTGAGGCGTGACGCGACGGTTAGAGAGTACAATGGAGTTCGACTCATTAGCTTCAGATGTTCGCCAGAGTAGCGGATATGGAGGACAGAGTACACCGCCACGCCACCGGCTGGACGATTACTGGCAGAGGCTTGTACGGTAGCTCTTCACCGCATGGACATTGCCCGCACGCAAGCTCATGCACTAGGATGCGAGGCACGAGAGGTCGACGGAACGACCGAGATCAGCAGAAGAGGCCGTAACAGCAGGTCCTTTGGTAACTTTCGAGGCGGACCGCCAAGCTAGCCTAGTTATGTACCTCCACCATGCAGAGTGGTCCCCGCCTTCGGACGCTCAGGTATTCGAGCCGGTCGAGCTCCGTGGCTTCCGTTCACAGGTATACGTGAGTGCTAGCTGGATTCATGTCCCTCTCGGCCACGATGTGGCAAACATCATCCCGGGAATGTCGTTTTTATCTGGTGCTTGTTTCACTGCGCCGCCGTGTGGCCATGTGACGAGATCAGGCTTATAGGAGAGGTAATCGCAGCTGGCGCAGCCTACGGACGGGCGAGTTCATCGCTTTCAAGCATGCATACTGCAGGCGCACTTATGATTAGAGTGAGCGGTAGCTTCGTATATCCTTAACCATCTAGAGTTTTGTTTGTTATGATAATGTGTAAAGTGTTATGTTCGGATAGCTTGGTGCTAAAATGTGATTTAGAAACATGCTTAGTGAAAGGGTAAGCCGGGGTGAGAAAATGATGAACCTTAGAATATTACATTGAGACCTTAGATGTAAGCGCCGTCTTGAGTACAAGATTTTGCGAGTGATCCTTGTCGAGTGCATTTTATGCCTAGAATGTATTGTGTGATAAGTCCCTGGTTGGGTAAATGAAAGTGGTAGCTTTCACGATGTGTTTTAGCAAGATTGTTCCGTCGGCGAGCAAGAGTTGGCGCGATAAATGGTCGGGTCAGCCATGTTGCGCCAACCCGCCCCGCTTCGGCGAAAGGTCACTGGGTGGTCCCGCCAGCGGCAGGTCACAAGGGTGCTAGGCCCAAGTTTAGATGACCATCTTATGAGTTCGTGGATACGCTCGACCGGAATCATCGTGAAGGCCGAGAGTGGCCTTAGAGGAAATCGAGGTTAGTAAGATGACCAAGTTCGAGGTAGTGACTCAAGGGTTGGAAACAAGCGCTGATCAAGTGCGTGTAATCGGGAAGGGTTCGATTGTTCGAACAGGTACGACGAGGTAGGGAGAAGTGAACGAGCGTGATCGCTTTTGTGAAACGAATGCGAAGCGGTATCTTTTGGACCGGGTGAGAATTTGTTTTGTATCTTCGAGGTGGATCCTCGTGGACTTGGGATTACGTATTTTGTGCAGTGTGTTATTTTGTGGCCAGTGTGGCATGTTTGATTCTCGTAAGTATAGTAGTGAAGACTATACCGCGCACGCTTGTTTTTGAGACTTAGAAGGAACATTCGACGAATGTTTCTAGCGAGGAGAATGTTATACCCGTATTTCGCAGTATGTACGTAAGGACGACGTAGAAAATTTGAGCCTTAAGTTAGGCAAAGGATCGAATTTGGGCACAAGTGCGAATAGAGTCGCCGACTAAACGCTCAGACTTTCGTAGGGAAAATTCCGCTATGTCATTTATAATTTTTGCGGATTTTTCCGAGAGACGTAACATTTTGGATCAACGGAGGGTGACATGTGTCACCTCACATTGGAAGCAAATAGGTGGCTTGACGATCAAGGCCCAAGAGGATGGGTTGGCTCGCCGATTGGTCCTCCTTTTGTGCCTTGTTTTGTGGCTTGTTTTGTGGAGTGTTTTGTGGAGTGTTTTGTGGGTGCACTTGGCTTGATCTTGCCTTACACTTGCCTAACACATGGATGGATCTTGGCCATTGGTTGGCCTTTGCTTGGCCTATAAATAGCTCCTTTGTGAAGACTTTATTCATCCACAAATTGTTCTAAGTGATAAATCCCTTCCTCCCTCTTGTAGACTCTCGTCCAAGAGCTCCTCTCCCCTCTCGTGAGCCAGCCGAGCCTCCCCTCCCCTTAGCCAGGGTACACCCTCTAGTGGTGCTAATGGGTACCCCTAGCCTAGTTGTTTTCGTATAATACCCCTTGTTGTGGTATAGAAATACTCCCTAGTATTGTTATAATGCCCAAAATACCTTAGCCTTGTACCTTGTAGTATTCCAAAGATACTCTATACGTAGAGCAGGAAATACTACCTTTTGTCCTTTTAGTCTCAAACCAAAACCCTAAGGAAATCTTCATTGTTGTCAAGTACTTAAGAAGTTGGTTAGAACTTCTAAGGGTTGTTGAGCGGATTGAGCGCACGGAGTAGAGCTAAACCTTGCTCAGATCGACATATAAACTCGGATAATTTTGGGCTTATCGAGGTAAACACTCTTGACCTTCTATTGTAATTGGAAATTACATGTCAGAGGAATATATAGTTGAAGTATACTATATATGTAACAACATTATAATCATGCGGCAAATGTCTCGCGACTTAAGCTTGAATTTAAATAAGAGAACCGAATCAGAATTACATAGGATCAGACAAGAGACTTGTGTAGCATTGCCGTAGTAGAATTGTACACGCCCGGCCAGACGTGTTAACCCCCGGTTGGCTTGCAGCCTACCGATAGAGAGGAGATTTGCGCCATGCGTGGGAGGTGCCAATTTTCGTAGAATATTCTACGCCGATCTAAAGGTATTAATAGCGCCAGTGGCCTCTATAGGTCAGAGTACTACGTGTGGAGTGATCCACTGGCTGGCGAGTAGCCGCGGTTTGAGGTACTTGGAGCGTTTTGCTATTAGTCGACAATCGTCCGCGGTATGGACCTCTTCCTATCTCTTCTAGCATGATATGTGTGAACTATGTAGTACGGCAGACGCATACGTGCTAAATGTATTTGATTGATTTAAAACATAAAGTGTTATAACGCTTTATGGGAAGTTGTTATAATAGCTTTATGTGGATAAGCACATACTTTGTGGTTTTTAAAAAAGGTAAATCGATTTGAATAATAATCGCTTGATATGTGTTAATAAAGAACTTGAAGCATTTCAAAAGATCTATGAATCGCTTTGAAAGAATGAGTATTACTTGGTTTTGAAAGCTTAAGAGTTATACTAGCTTTATGGGAAGTTAGGTATAACGCTTAAGAATGTTTTATCGATTTGAAATCGAATGTATCGACAAACCATCGCAGCGTTAATAAAAGGAAAATGTATTGACTAAAGAAGTATTATTAAAACCAAGAAACCTCCATCCGCATAAGCTAAGATGAGACAAAATGATATTACATTTCCTAGATCATGGTCGCTTAATAAGATTGATTATAAACAAAGAATACCTACCACTTATAAGACATAGGTTTCTCAAAACGTTTAAAGGAGAATTATGTTTTAAAGGATTTAAAACTATGAACTACGAAACCTTTTCTAAAATGAGAAACTTGAGCATTCGAAGTTAGGCAACTCAACGCTTGGAAAATAAGGTTGTCACTTGATTTTACAAAGGAAAGCATTTTGGTTTACTTAACAATGTTAGTCACTCAAATTTTATACTACGTATCGGGTGACCTTTGTAAAAGAAATGGATCTTAAAAGGAATTTAACGGACGTAGTACTTAAGGTTAAAATCCGACTTTGATATAAAATGAAAGTACCTTGAGTCGTGTGTAACTTGCTTATACTTGTTGTTATGAAACTTGACCATGTTACGTGTGATAGCCTTGTTGTGTAAGTATCGTGTTCTACTCGACTAAGGTCATCCGGAATGTATTTCACTCGACTACGGCTCATCCGGAATGTGTTTCACTTGATTACCGGCTCATCCGGAATGTATTTCACTTGAGGACCGGTTCATCCGGAATGTATTTCACTTGAGGACCGGTCATCCGGAATGTATTTCACTTGAGGACCTGGTTCATCCGGAATGTATTTCACTTGACTACGGCTCATCCGGAATGTATTCCACTCGACTACCGGCTCATGGGACGAACCGAATGTATTCCACCCTTTTCTATATTGGGTCCATAAGATGGGCCGAGACACATTATACGTATCACATGATTTGTACCTAGATCGCCGGCAGCTGAGGAAGGAGTTCCACGCACGAGGGATGACTTTTGTGGCGAGTCCTCGACTTGACATGATCGCTTCTATGTTGTGAATCGTAGTTTGTTATCATACATGTCTCCCGCTTTATATAGACTATTATGATTTCATTTACGTATTTACGCTTCACATACTTGGTACACATGCGACCTCTTCGGGCCGCGCTCATGCCGCAGTAAAAGGTACATCGCTGCCGATCCCCGCTTAGATCACCTTTCGCCAGATTGAAAGCTCCGTTCTTCTGAGGCTTATCTTGGTATGTTACCCGAGTCAGTAGATGCTATACATTCGTGGTATGGCGGCCCCGTCCCGCCATAGTTGTTGTAAATCTTAGGTTCAGAGTAATCGTTGGGCGTGGTTTTTAAAAAGGTTAACTGCTCGTTTTTATGTATATACCGGGCAAATTGTGTTGGTCAGCCTGCATTTATTATATCTCTTGTTTCATGACTCGTGTTTTATTTTTCCCCGCTTTTTCTCGATGTTGTATCACTAGGGTGCCCGGTAAGGCCACCACTGCCCGATTCGGTCGTGATGCTTCTTTTATCACTTTAAGCCGTTATACCTAACTTCCCATAAAGCTAGTATAACTCTTAAGCTTTTAAAACCAAGTGTTACTCTTCTTTCAAAAAGGTTTCTTAATTCTTTGAACTTCTTCGATTCTTTTTATTCAGCTTAAGTCAAGACATTGCCGTAAGTATTATTCAGCTTAAGTCCAAGACATTGCCGTAATTATTATTCGTGCTTAAGTCCAAGACATTGCCGTAATTATTATTCGCTTAACACACGACGCCTACCGTACTATATACATATTCTTTAAAATATCATGCTAAAGAGGATAGGAAGAATCACATACCTTCTGGCGAAATCCACCGCCAAGTTGAATATGTCGCGCAGAGAATCGACCTATAATACCAACACGCCTATCAACGCCCGCATCAGATCGCATAAAGCTCTAAGCAGAGGGTTCGTTATTCTATGGACATTTGGGCAGCACTTCCCTACCCTGAGCTACTCAAGTTCATCAGGAAAACAAATCCCATGTAAGTACGCTTCTATTATTCATCTTTTAAACCCTTCATCGTGATAACAGCTCAATTCAATTCTTTAATATCCTTCTAAGTATTTAATACTTATTCCTATAATTCTACAGTATATATACTCTAATTACAATAGGAGGATAATGTTATTTACCTCGGTAAGCCCAATAATATCCTAGATAAAAGTCGTGCCTGAGCAAGGTTTAGCTCCTAAGTTGTACGCTCCGATAGCTCCAAGGAAACCTTAGAAGTTCTTCACAACTTCTACTAAGGACTATGGATTTGGGCTAGGGTATTTTGGGCATTATAACAATACTAGAAGGCAACTTTTCAACCAAGGGAGGGGGGGGTAGGTTTCGGCTAGGCTAGGGGGTTGCTCTCGCCAGAGCTTCTCAAAGGGAGGGTGTGTTTGGACGAAACAACAAGAGGAGAGGAGTGGATTTGAGACTTAGAAAGATTGCTCAATTTAGGATGAAATAACTCTTCAACAAGGGGGTATTTATAGGTCAAGGGATGGCCAACCGCGGCCAAGACGGTGCCAAGTGCAAGGCAAGTGTAGGCGAGGATTTAGGCAAGTGTCCTTGGCCAACTTGCACACAAAATATCCTACCAACTACATGACGTTAATGGCCATCCATTCGCCCTAATGCCGTGACAAGTCCACCAATGACGGTGACAAGTGTCGCCTCTCGTTGGTCCAAAGTGTTTCGCCTCGGAAAAATCCGCAAAAATTAGAAATGACATAGCCGAATTTATCCTACGCGAGTTTAGTAAAACGCTTCGCCTGAAACGACTCTAAACAAGCCAGGCACAAAGTGAAATCGCCCAAGCCAACCAGTGGAGGGGTGACACGTGTCACCCTCCTACACGCCCAACATATTTCATCTTCCAAAATATCCACAATGGCCAAAATCTCAAAACAAAGCTGGCCCACAAAATCAGAATTTTCTCCCGTGGCCCCACGTGACCATTTCCAAAATAAAATTCCATAATTCTCTAATATTCCAAGAAGTCCGAATACCAAACTGGGAATCCAATTCCCATTAACGAACCTTTTTCCTTCACAAAACCTAAACTTTTCCGTGGAAAATCACCTGCTCTTCCTTTCCACTTCAATGTCGATTCTCGCACGCACGCCCTCGCATACATACCTCAAACTACGGGTATAACATTCTCCCTTCCTTAGAAACATTCGTCCCAATGTTCCTTCTAGGTATCAAACAAACAGCGCCAAGATAGTCCTTATCGCTATACTTACTTTAAACATCCATGCCACACCTGGCCACAACACAACAAACACACCTACTTATCTTCAAGTCCACGAGGAATCACCTCTATCACGAAAGCTCCTACTAGAGGTCTAAAAAGATACTCCCTTCGCACCTACTCTTTACAAACGAAATGATCACACCTATGCCTGTAATACATGCTCGCTTCTTCCCATACCACTTTTGTCACTTTGCTTTACTGTCGCACTCTTCTCGCACACTCGAACTCTTCCTTATCACTTACCATGTTTCTGGTACTGCTTCCCACTGACTCTGAGCTGCCAATAACCTCTTCTGGATAAGCTCCACCCTATCCACGCCCTGCTGAACAAGTACGAACCAACTGTCTGCACCTTGCTTACATCGAATCAATCGATCGGCAATCTTACACTAGCGCTTATAAAAAGGCTCCAAACGGCGACACCCAAATACTGAAATGGTAGCTATATAATACATACTCAACAAGGGGCGAAGAGTCCTTACAGCTACTCCCGAAATCCAAACACTGGCCCGAGGGTGAATGCGACACTGAGATTCACCTGAGTTTCTAACCTTGCCTGGTAGCTCTTCCAGAAAAAGAAATAGCCGCAACTTGGACTCCCCTGTCAGCCATAAGGTGAAGGTAGGCACCCCGTGCAACCTTACAACCTTCTTGAAATAATCATCTCGCAACTTACTACCGAGTACACGGTTTGACTAAAAGATAAGACGGGTTGACCCCATCGCCCGACTCATCGGTCGAACACATCCACGAACTCGCATAATGGTTAACTAAACTCGGGCCTAACACCTCGTGATCCTAACACAAAGCGGGACCACCACAACCGACCCCATCACCAAACAGTATGGGTCGACTCCGCAACACGGCCTCAACCCGACCCTAAGAACGCAAGAAACACTAGCTCCCGATCCTAACAATCTCACCAATCACGTTACGAAAACCTAGCGGCCTTCTAAGCTCAACCACCCTCTTCGCTTTCACAACACTCGTGGATTCATCCCATAAAAATATCTCACGTATATTATGCACTTTGATAAGGGTCAAACACGAAATAATTCTTTTACCAAAGATGGCCTCGTCTAAGGTCTTCTACGTAATATTCTAAGGCTCCTACTCTTCTCGCCCCCAATCATACCCTAAGTTAATTAATCAACAATTCTAATCACACTAACACCATGCTAACCAAAACAATACTTAAGATATTTGCTACACATATAAATCTCTAAAGGGTTAAGGATATACCAGATCTACGCTGAACTTCCCTAGGTCGCCTAGTCAATCCCGCCATGGGCGATACCGGGAAGGTGATGAACTATCCATCGACCCCAAGGCCGAGTCCCTACATCCCCGCCAACTCGTTGGACAATTTCTCGCAAAATGGCCCCGCTGGCCGCAACAAAACAAGCCGCCGCAGGCACGACACTCCCACGATGACATCGACCACAACGCCACACCGGCGGGGTGGCCTCAAGCTAACACCCTCCTCTCTCCGAACCATCGCATCCACAATCGACCGTAGGCCGAGTCTTCCTACTTGCATCCTTCCTCATAGAACATTCTCGCCATACGGCCTCGACGGCCGCAATAAAAACAAGCACCAAGAAAGACGCACTTCCCGACGACGCCGCCACACCGTGAACACCGAGGAAAATCAACCCCGCGAGGGACACTGCGACCGGGCGGAGGCGCATGTCTAATTCGTCACGAGGCGGTTCGCCGAGAGTTACCAAATGATCCCGCCAAACGGGCCCTCTTCACGATCTTGTTTAATCCGCCGATCTCTACCTCTCTCACCACGCACATAATCCTCAACGCAAGCCCGCTCGCTCTCTCGATCAAGAGCTACTCCTCACAACCCTTCTTAGATAAGCATCAATATCCTTGGTATACCGTACATAAAATACTCTTGGCCGCCAAGTCCCTTGCTAGTAACAGGCCGCCTCCTTCCAATCCATATATTCTCGCTTCCAAGTCGTGGAATCAAGGTCCAGATGTCATGGCCGCAGAGGAATCGCCGCCAGGCTAAACTCACGCCGGGCGCGACGCCTTAGAACTCCCGCACAAGCATCACCTGTAATGATTGGGCATGGTTCTTCTAAATCTCTCAGATTTACTCAGCCTCCTTCACGCTTTGCGCTTCTCGGGCCCGAGTTGCAAGCGAGGCATAACCGTAAAGGAAAGGAATACGTTAGAGGGGTCCAACTTATAACACAACTCTAAAGCACGATCTCAGAGTGAGAAGAATGGAAACCAATCCTAAATATCCTATAGCCTCTTGATTATCGGTGTGTTGTGCACCACACCAATAATCAAGACTTACTAGATACGGTCATAGACACTTTCCGAGGATTAATCGCTTCGATACCACTTCACGATCTGCCCGGTTCGTGGATCGTGCCTTACCCGCACCCAAGTAGTCATACATCGAGAAATCGGAAAATAAACAACCATAATATGAAACAAGATAAATAAGACACGCTGGGAAAAAGTTGCCTTTCGACATACATGTATATAAATACCCCAAAATGAATACATCCCAACCTTACAACAGTCTATGCACTTCTAAGAGTTTAAAACAACAATGGCGGACAGTGGCCCCGCCATACCCGAATACAAATATCTTACAACGACAGTGGACCATACTAAAATGCTAAGCTTCCGAGAAACTGAGCTTTCCTAACGTCAAACGGTGATCCTAAGAACGGATCAACAGAGAGTACCTTACCGCGGCATGAACGCAGCCCCTAAGGAGGTCAAGACAACAGTACTAAGTATGTGAAATTGAAAATATCAGAAATTAAATCATAGTAGTCTATATAAAGCAGAGACATGATGATAACCAAAACTACAGCTCACAATAAATAAACAAATATGTCAAGTCGTGACTCACGCCTCAAAGTCATCATAAAACCGTGACGGGTAAGTACGAGGCATAGCCGACTACTAAAAACCCCAAGATAACAAGGACGAAATCAGATTATGAGATCCGTCTGCATCGCCACATGATCAAAGCCGCCACCGCTCGCAGATCTAATGCGCGCTTCAGCCCCGAACTTTCCGTAGCCCGCACGGGCCACTCCAATGGCGCACATGAGGTATTCCCCGCATCGAGGGTAGCTACTCCCGCAGCGCCCCGACTCGCCGTCCGCACGGCCACAAAGACCGCATGACCACGCGGCCGTGATACTAACTCCGAACTCCGTAGCTCGCGATAGGCCATACTGCACTGCATAAGGTATTCTAATCATAGGTCACTAGACCCGCCGAAGTCTACCCCGCATCGGAGGGCTTTAACCCCTGAATCATGAGTGATATAATATCAACATGACGCTTTATCGTTAAACAACCTAAGCACAATAAGGAAAACCTCTACACAAACATCGCAAGATACTAATTCACGTAGCATCCTAACATGTTTACTTATCAAGTCAACAAGAAAGTATTACAAGACTATCACAAATCAATACAATCAAGTTATTCACACAAGGTACTTTCTACATTATGTTAACAAGTTCGGGTTTTTAGCCCCAAAGTACTTTATGTATTACTCTTTTAAAAGATCTGTTTCTTTCACAAAAGTCACACAATACCCGTAGTATAAAAATAAAGTGATTATCTTTTGAAGTAAATCAAAACATTTCTCTTTGTAAAATCAAGTAACAACATTCTTTTCCCAACGCTTAAGTTTGCCTAATTTCAATTACTCAAGTTTCTCATTTTCGAAAGGTTTCGTAGTTCATAGCTTTAATCCTTTAAAACAATTTGAGAAACATATACCCTAAGTGTGAGTAGGTTATTATTATTCGTAACAATCTTATTACAGCAGCCATGACCTAATAAATGTAATATCATTTTGTCTCATCTTAGCTCCTATGCAGATGGAAGTTTCTACTGGTTTTAATAATACTTTATTAGTCACAATATTTTCCTTCATTAGCGCTGCTGTGGTTTGTTCGACATTTATTCTGATCGGTAAAACATCATTCCTTTTGAAAACCAAAAATACTATTTACTCACGAATGAGGTTTCACACTTTTTAACAAAATTCATATTATTATATTTATTCAAGTCTCTTATTTCATTTAATCAATAAATCGTTCTTTTTATCAATCTTAAGCCGTTATACCTAACTTCCCATAAAGCTACTATAACTCTTAAGCTTTTAAAACCAAGTGTTACTCTTCTTTCAAAAAGGTATCTAAATTCTGTTGAACAAATTCAGATTCTTTTTAATCAGGCTTAAGTCAAAAGACATTGCCGTAAATATTATTCAAAGCTTAAGTCCAAGACATTGCCGTAATTATTATTCAGCTTAAGTCCAAGACATTGCCATAATTATTATTCGCTTAACACACGACGCCTACCGCACTATATACATATTCTTTAAAATATCATGCTCAAGAGGATAGGAAGAATCACATACCTTCGGCAAATCCACCGCCAAGTCAATATGTCGCAGAGAATCGACCTATAATACCAAATACGCCTATCAATGTCCGCATCAGACTGCATAAAGCTCTAAGCAGAGGGTTCGTTATTCTATGGACATTTGGGCAGCACTTCACTACCCGTGAGCTACTCAAGTTCATCGTGAAAACAAATTCTATGTAAGTACAATTCTATTATTCATCTTTTAAACCCTTCATCGTGATAACAGCTCAATTCTATTCTTTAATATCCTTCTAAGTATTTAATACTTATTCCTATACTTCTACAAGATATATACTCTAATTACAAAAAGGAGGATAAGGTTATTTACCTCGGTAAGCCCAATAATATCCTAGATAAAAGTCACACCGAGCAAGGTTTAGCTCCTAAGTCAGACGTCCGATAGCTCCAAGGAAACCTTAAGTTCTTCACAACTTCTACTAAGGACTAAGTGGATTTGGGCTAGGTATTTTGGGCATTATAACAATACTAGAAGGCAACTTTTCAACCAAGGGAGGGGTAGGTTTCGGCTAGGCTAGGGGGTTGCTCTCGCCAGAGCTTCTCAAATGGGAGGGTGTGTTTGGACGAAACAACAAGAGGGAGAGGAGGATTTGAGACTTAGAAAGATTGCTCAATTTAGATGAAATAACTCTTCAACAAGGGGGTATTTATAGGTCAAGGGACGGCCAACCAAGGGCCAAGATGGTGCCAAGTGCAAGTGCAGGGTGAGGATTTAGGCAAGTGTCCTTGACCAACTTGCACACAAAATATCCTACCAACTACATGACGTTAACGCCATCCATTCGCCCTAATGCCGCGACAAGTCCACTCAACGAGAGGTGACAAGTGTCGCCTCTCGTTGGTCCAAAGTGTTTCGCCTCTAAAAATCCGCAAAAATTAGAAATGACATAGCCGAATTTATCCTACGAGTTTAGTAAAACGCTTCGTCTGAAACGACTCTAAACGTGTCAGGCACAAAGTGAAATCGCCCAAGCCAACTAGAGTGGGGTGACACGTGTCGCCTCCTACACGCCCAACATATTTCATCTTCCAAAATATCCACAATGGCCAAAATCTCAAAACAAAGCTGGCCTCTACAAAACCAGAAATTTTCTCCCGTGGGCCCCACGTGACCATTTCCGAAAATAAAATTCCATAATTCTCTAATATTCCAAGAAGTCCGAATACCAAATCTGGGAATCCAATTCCCATTAACGAACCTTTTTCCTTCACAAAACCTAAACTTTTCCGTGGAAAATCACCTCGTTCTTCCTTTCCAATTTCAATGTCGATTCTCGCACGCACGCCCTCGCATACATACCCTCAAACTACGGGTATAACAATATGAATAAGGCTAATAAGAAGTTAGGTGATAGCTTAACTTGCTTATTTATTGATGTTCTCAGAATGCTTACGCATGTATGATATTTAAGTAGGCTTAGGTTTTGTATGATGGCCGGTTGTAATAGGGTAAGAGTATAAATGAGGGGTAAACCCCCAAGATGTTATACCACCTTCTTCAGGGTAAGAGTATAAATGAAGGGTAAATCCCCAAGATCGTTATACCACCTGTTTCAGGGTAAGAGTATAAATGAGGGGTAAATCCCCAAGATCGTTATACCACCTGTTTCCGTGGATTTTCTACCCATGACGCGGCGAATACCTCACGCGAGTCCTTATGGGCTTACGCGGTGAAATAGTCTCACGCGGGCGTACATACCGATGCGAGGAATACCTCACGCGGTCCACACGACCTACGCGGGTGAAATAGTCCCGCGAGTAGGATCGCTTAATGATACCGCGCGTGGTCCGCTTTGATCGCGAGCTTCCTATTTTTATGTTGTAAGTATACTTTGATTACTCTCATTGTTAGTAAGGCACCGCGGTAATCGTTAATCGAGTCATACTTGTCTCCGCTTTATTATAGACTTATGATTTCATTACAAGATTTCGGGCCACATATTTGGTACATGTCAGATCGACTTTCGGGCCGATTCACGCCGCAGTAGTACAGTGCTGCCGATCCTCGCCTTAGATCACCGCTCGGCTTGTTGAGAAGCTTCTTTATTCCGAGGCTTATCCTCGGTATTGCTGGCCGTTGTACATTCAGTGGTACGGCGGGCCCCGCCCCGCCAGAGTTGTTATTCTTAGAGGTCCAGAGTCACATTTGTGGATCGGGTTGTAAAGAAAAAAGTGTACTGCTTTATCACAGATATTGTACGGCGTGGCCTTATCGGCCTGCTGCCATTTTTATGTCCAAGCATTTTATAAGTTGTGTATGTTCCACCGCTATTCTCTCGATATATACGCGAGGGTGCCTGTGTAGGGCACGCCGCGCCCGGTCGGGTCGTGACAAAAGTGGTATCGAGCGCTTAGTCTCTGAAAGTGTCTACGCACCGCATATCTAGTAGTCTCGATTATCGGTGTGTTGTGCACCACATCTATAATAACGAGGTCGCAGGACATTTAGGATTGGTTTCCATTCTTCTCACTCTAAGATCGCGCGATAGAGTGTATGGTTAGGTCGCTCTCCCTAACAAGTTATGCTGGTGCTAACTACGAGAAAGGCAAAGAGTGACCAGAAAGATTATGTGATTGCGATCCGTTGGTAATATTAGTAATATAGTTGGTATTGTGACATACATTTATACGGATTTATTTGGGGGTCACATATGTCGCTTAGGATGATTTTAGATTACCGTGATTTGGTTAGGACTAAATAAATACCGGAAGGTATGAATAGCTAAGGAACTCTCATCTAGGTTTTACGTACAATTTGAGATAATTAGGTGATGATGAGTTGTGTGAGAATGTAATGGACCTCAAGAGGATAATTAAGGACTTAATGGAAGACTATGTTAATAGATTGAGCTACGAGTAGGATTTGAGAATGGTACGGGTGAGATCCGTATGGAGTAAGTATGGTTGTCAGGACAAGACAACCCGATTATAGTATATCGAGAAGTTTTTGTACCCGCTACTGGGACCGATAAGTTAGGCTTGGAGCATGGAAATTGCGAGCCTAGGAATGTTGATAACCACCGAGACCTTAAGTATATGCGCCTTCTGCAGTAAAAGTTAAGATGTACTCAAGGAAAAGAGTTAAACACGACGCCGAGTCGGGTTGGGATCTATTAAGGGTCGCCTACAGCTTGAAATGAAATGGGATCAGTTGGTAGTAGTTCCGCTACGTGACAGGGTCACGAGGGTGCAAGACCCAAGTCTAGTTAATCATTTTACGGGTTCGTGGACGTGTTCCACCGGACCCAGGGTGTGAGAGCCGGACATGGCCTTATGTTGTTTAGAATAGTAACTCCAAAGATCGAGGCCCGAATCAATATGAAGGCTATGTGACGCACGCAAGAATAAGTTTGAAGCACGGAAAAGTACGACCAAGAAGAAAGAGAGCAACCAAGTGTAAAGGAATGGAGCCCGAATCCACGAGACCTTTCACGGTGACTACACTCGCGAGTGTTGCGGTAGCCGAGCGGTAGATAATAATTACCGATAACGATACAGCCGTTGGACCCCAGCACCTAGCGAGCCGTTATGACAGACGCCGAGGTCATTATGAGCACGGATAGTCGGCCCTTGTTATGCCAACGCTGGATCGCAAAGAGAGATCGCTCGATTCCGCCGTGTCGATTATCCAGTGAAAAGGAAGAGAAGTGGTAGTAACCAGTGAATTATCCTTCCTTCTTTGACATCATTGTTTTTTTTATAAGTTTGTGTGACTTGTTCAATTGAGGTAAATTGACGCAGGAAGTAAGTAATAATTGAATTTGAAAGAATTTATGTTAAGTGCCCTAGTAGGTACTTGGAGTTGGTTTGGTGTGGCGGTCAGGGCCACGACCTTCCGGAAAATTTCAGGAAAATGTGCAAGGCAAGAATAAATAAGTACAAGTGCTGCCGGGGGAAGGCTGAGGGCATCTTAGGTAGATTTTGAAAATCTCTACGATTAAGGTGGCGCTTGATAATTTAGATTTGATAGGGAGATAAGTTCTCTTCTCCACGAAAAGGACGCTTTACGATACATGGGTCGTGTACCCATGTTGTTGATGCAGGATATGAACTAGTAAGGTCTTCGTGATCGCCATGCCATAGGTTACGCTTTAGATAACCGTGGGAAAAGTGTTGTGTCAGTAATTAAGAACGACGCATTTAATTGGTCGAGGAAGTATCGTAAAGATATAAATGCAGGTTGTACGCATGTATGAAACTGTACGATTATGAATCAAGATAGAAATACTTTTGCTAATAGTAAGCCTAAGGTAAGGTTCTTACCAGAATAATAAAGGAGAATACGACTATGGTTTTTTATGTTGCACCAGATATAATTACCCCAGACTAGTGAAAGACCATTAGTAAATAATGGGCAGTAAGAACATTTCGAGGAAATGTGGTAACACCTGGCTATTGTCTCTTCGAGCTGGGAGAGAATAGTAGGATTGTTACTTGACGAGATCAAGGAAACCTCTCCCCTAAATTGTGATTGATAGTAAGTCTTAGCCATGAGGAAAGCAAAGGAATCAAATCTAAGTTTAGTGACCAATTTTGGTTGCAACAGAGAAAGGGAAATAGGAACCATAAGTGAGATTCTTCTCAATGAGCCTAGGGGTTCGATTATTTTGTTTCAAGGTTAATGAAGTTTAGATCCGAGAGGTCACAGTCTTCCGTCGTTGAAGAGGTAAAGAGGCTACAGATGAGGATCCAGCTTATGATGCAGATCGAGATACGACTTCCAAGAAGAGAAGAGCTGTTTGGGGTAGCACCGACGGGTGCCAGAGATGAGGATAGATTGCGTGTACCCGGCACTGCAGGACTAGTCAGCAGGTCTTAGGGGAAGCACGCATTTCTTATTGTTCTAATTGTACAGGGTCGACTAAGTTGTGTCGTGACCTCAGATGTATGTATGGGTAAGATGACCGGAAAAGGGACATAGCGGAGTTTATCGCTAGTGTCCGAAAGTTAGAAGCAGTCATGGTTGAGCACCGTAAGCCAGTGGTCTATTGCACAGCGATTGAAATCCCAACCTAGTTATGAAAGGTAATTAATATGGATCTTGTTACGGTGGCATCGCACTCGGAGGAAGTGCGACCGGGGTCATGGTAAATGGGCTGGCGAAACCAGCCGTGTTCTTCCTGTTGGGACCACTTACTCGGCTGAGGTTTATACTAGCTTGTATAGCAGAGAGATTGTGAGACTGCACAGGGTTCCTACGTTTATGATGACAGACAGATGAGCTCGGTTACGGATAACTTCTGGAGGTTTTTCAGAAGGGAGTAGGGACACAAGTGAGTCTCTGTTGCATTACACCTCAGATCGACGGCCAGGCGGTAGCGCACTATCCGTGCACTCGAGGATAGTTCGGGCCGTGTTCTTGATTTCGTAAATAGCGGAGGGTTAATTGCCTCTTGTTGTGTTACGACGATAATGTATACCCTTCCAAGATTCAGATGGCCCCGTATGAGGCCTTGTATGTAAGGAAGTGTAGATCGTCATTGGATGGTTCACATAGGCGAGGTTGCTTATTTGGTCCGCACTTAATTCACGGGTGGATAAGGCGGCTTATCCGAAAGATTATTTGTAAGCTTAGAGTCGCCAGGCTTTATGCAGATAACCGATGTTGACACATGGGGTCCAGGTTGACATTTTAGTATGAGTATTGTTATGTGGCCTTGTGTGGTATTATTGGTATGTAGGTGTTGTAAGGAGACTATGTCGCTATCTTTAAGTTAGACTCTCGAAAGAACATTCGAGGACGAATGTTTCTAAGGGGGAGAGAATGTTACATGTTATACCCCGTATTTCCAGAGTATGTACGTGAGGACGTACGTACAAAAGTTTAAGCCTTAATTAGGCAAAGAGCGAAATAGTGAACTTTCAACGGAAAATATTCTAACTCCGAAGGAAAAATTTCGGTTACTACATTTAAAATTTTTGCGGATTTTTCCGAGAGATAAAATATTTTGGACCAACGAGAGGGCGACATGTGTCACCCTTAGGTGGCAAGGGTTGGACGAAATCTTGGGCAAGATTGGCACGTTTTTTTCATGTAAAATGCCATAAACCTTTGGTCAATGTTTGGTTAGATATTTGTGTGGTAGATGGATAAGGTGGGACCCACACACACTTGTCCAAATCTCCACCATCCACTTGCTTTGATCTTGGCCATCAAGGTTCTATAAATACCCTCAAGTGCAAGACTAAATCTTCATCCCTTAAACATTTTCCAAGTCTCAAAATCCATCTCCCTCTCAAAGCTCTCGCCCAAACTCCCTCCCCTTTGTGAAGCCTCTACCAAACACCCCCTTCCTCGTTGTTCTTGTCGAAATACCCCCCCCCCCCTTGGTAGAAAAATATTCTCCAAGTATTGTTACTATTCCAAAATACCTTAGCCAAATACCTTGTAGTATTCCAAAGTCACCTCTATACTAAAAGCCCTGAATTACTACCTTATATCCATTAGTCACTAAACGAAACCCTAGGGGAAATCTTCATAGTTGGTTGAAGTATTAAGTAGAAGTTGTGTAGAAACTTCTAAGATATAGAAGGATATTAAAGAAGAGAATTGAACTGAAATTACATCAAGGATACTAAAAGAGATTTGAATCAGATTTACATGGACTGTATTTACAAAGAGACTCGAGTAGTTGACTGCAGGGAAGTCGCCCAATTTTCCGTAGAATTAAGAACCTTCTCGCTTAGAATATTCTACGAGTAGTCTAGACGCTGATAGACGATTTGACTATTATAGGTTGATACTCACGCGACATATTCGACTTGGCAGTGGATTTCGCCGGCGAGGTATGTGATTCTTCCTATCCTCTCGAGCATGATATTTTGATATATATATAGTACTATAGACGACGATGTTAACTAAAAAGGGTTTTACTCTGATGTCTTTTGACTTGAGTTTTAAATAATAAGAATCTTGAAGTATTTCAAAAGAAGTATGAATCGTTTTTGAAAGAAGTGTAATATTTAGTTTTAAAAGCTTAAGAGTTATACTAGCTTTATGGGAAGTTAGGTATAACGACTTAAAAGAGAAAAAGGAACGGTTTACTTAATTGTTTATGGAAGCCTTGTATTGATTTCGGAAATGAGAATAAGTATCTAACAAACCACTGCAGCTTAATAAAGGAAAATGTATCGACTAATTAAGTATTATTAAAACCAAGAAACCTCCATCCGCATAGAAGCTAAGATAAGACAAAATTGTATTACATTTTCTAGATCATGGTCGCTTTAATAAGATTGTTATAAACAATAATGAACTACTCACATAAGATATATGTTACTCAATTTTGTTAAAAGAAGAAATTACGTTACGACTATGAACTATGAAATCTTTCAAAATAAGAGACTTAAGTATTTAAGAATACGCAACTTGAACTTTTGGAAAAGAATGTTGTTACTTGACTTTAAAATGGGAAAATGTGTTGGTTTAAAAATAAAGGCATGGTATTGTCTTAATCGCCTTAAAGGAGAGTTTAAATGTTATGCCTAATTTGATACCGAGTCCACGGGACGGACCGAATGTATTCCACCACGCTTTGATACCGAGTCCACGAGATGGACCGGAATGTATTCCACCACGCTTTGATACCGAGTCCATGAGATGGACCGAATGTATTCCACCACGCTTTGATATCGAGTCCACGGGACGGACCGGAACGATTCCACCCGATGGATACCGAGTCCACGAGATGGACCGAATGTATTCCATACGATCCGCACCGAGTCCATGAGACGGACCGAATGTGACTACGCGATTTCACCTCGAGTCCTACGGACGGGCCGAGACATGTTATAATGATCACACGATTTATACCTAGATCGCCAAGCTGGCGGAAGGGAGTTCCACCGCATGAGGATGACTTGAGCGCGCGAGTCCTCGACTTGACACGGCTTTTATGTTGTGGAATCGTAGTTGTTATCATACATGTCTCATGTTTTATATAAATCATTATGATTTCATTTACGATTTTTCGCCACATACTGGTACCACAGATCGACTTCGGGCTCATGCCGCAGTAGAGGTACATCGGCTGATCCTCACTCTTAGGATCACAGTCAGACGGAAGCCCCATTTTCTCCGGAGGCTTATCTTTTGGTATGTTTTCCCAGTTTGTAAGTTCTTGTACATTCGTGGTATGGCGGCCCCGTCTGTCATAGTTGTAAAAATCTTAGGTCTGTAGTAATCGCTGGGCGGTGTTTTGTAAAAGGGATGTAATTGTTCGTGTATATATATACGCCGAAAGGTAATATTCTCTCGATAAACCGCCTCATTCTATAATTGTTTCATGTCTTGTTTTTATATTCGACACTGATGTTGTACGCTAGTGGTGCCCGTAGGCACCACCACGCCCGTTCGGTCGTGACAAAAGTGGTATCGCAGCGCTTAATCCTCGGAAAGTGTCTGCTGCATCGCGTGTCAGTAGTAGTCTCGATTATCGGTGTCAGGCACCACATCTATAATCGTGAGGTCGCAGGACATTTAGGATTGGTTTCCATTCTTCTCATTCCGAGATCGTGCCTTGTAGAGTGTTATAAGTCGGACCCTCTCGACGTATTTTGTTTTTACCGCTTATGCCTCCGCAAGGCAAACCGCCCAGATGGGCAAGGCAAAGCGGAGCCGCTAGTAGGATACAGAGGAGTACGAGGCGCAGCCCTGGCCATTACGAGATAGTGCTTCGACGGCGAGTTTTGCGACGCCGCCAACCCCAAAGAGAAGCTTAGAGCCGCAGCAGCGTCGCCGAGACCACAAGACTGAGCCTCCACCTCCCACACCGGAGCGAGGAGTCGGGGTACAAAGAGATGGCGCCATCGCCGTGATCGCGGGCTGCATACGAGGATAGGCCGGACGCAGCAGCCTGGGCCCGGTGAGTACCTACATGGTTCACCCGAGATCGGATAGTTCGAGGCTACGGACTTTCTCGAGTCAGAGCCCGCCGCAGTTCTACGTCGAGGCCCGAGGATGATCCGCAGGAGTTCATCCGGCGCATAAAGGATCATGAGAGTGATCAAGGCTTCGAGACCGAGCCGGTGGTCTTAGGTTCGCATCGGTTGCGTGATACCAGCCGATCGTTTGATTCGCGGAACCGCCCCGGGAGAGTATGCACTTCCAGCCGTTTGGGACGAGTTCTCAGGGGCATTTCTTGCACATTTCTTGCCTCCACAGATGAGAAGGGCTCGGGCCGACAGATTTTTGACGCTGAAGAAGACCGGGCGTACGGTTCGGGAGTACAATGTGGAGTTTGACTCATTAGCTTGGTACGTCCCCGCATTGGTAGCCGACATGGAGGACAGAGTGCACCGCTACGTCACCGGCTCGACGACTACTGCGAGGTTTGTTCGGCGTGGCTCTTCACCGCATGGACATTGCCCGCACGCAGCTTATGCACTCGATGCGAGGAGCGGAGGGGTCGGTAACGACCGAGATTAGCGAAGAGGCCGTGACAACAGTGGTCCTGGTAACTTTCGAGGCGACCGCCTCAGAAGTTAGTTATGTACCTCCGCCAAGATGCAGTGGTCCTCCGCAGCTTTTCGTGGACGCTCGGTATTCGAGCCGGTCGAGCTCCAGGCTTCCGTTTACGATATACTGGTTCTAGCCGCCAGGATTCACGCCCTCAGCAAGCACGATGCGCAGCGCCATCCCGGAATGTCTTCTTTATCGGTGCTTGTTTCACTCGCGCCGTGGGCCATGTGACGAGAGATCGTGCTTATAGAGGGGTACAGCAGAATGACGCAGCCTCACCGTCTGGTAGGTTCATCGCTTCTACTATGCGCTACTGCAGGCGTGCCACGATTAGAGTGAAGCGGTAGATACAGGTATATCCTTAACCCTCTAGAGATTAGTATGCGTGATATGATGATCTTATTATTGTGTTCTATGTACGAATAGCATTGTGTTGATTGTGATTAGAAAACATGGTTGGTTAAAAGTGTAAGATTGGGGACAGGGAAATTGTGAGCCTTGGAATATTATACGTGGAGACCTTAGAGGCGAGACCATCTTGAGTAAAAGATTTATTTTTATGTTTGACCCTTATCGGAGTGCATAGTATACGTGAGATATATTTGTGTGATAAGTCCCTGAGTAGTGTGAAATATAAGAGGGTAGTTGAGCTAAGAAGACCACTAGGTTTTCGTGACTCGATGGTGAGATTGTTCCGGATCGGGAAACAAGAGCTTGGCGCGATAAATGGGTCGCCGAGGCTGAGCGGTCAACCCGCAGCCCTGGTCAAGTAAGGAAAAATTGCGTGGTCCCGCTTTGGATAGGGTCACGTGGGTGTTAGGCCCAAGTTTAGTTAACCATCGCGAGTTCGTGGATGCGTCACCGTAGGCTCGCCGATGAGGTCAACCCATCTTGTCTTTCATGAATCGCTCGGCAGAGGGTTATGCGAAATGTTATATATCGGAAGCGTTGTAAGATCGCACGGTTCCTACTTTTACTTTATGACAGCAATGGAGCCTTTCGCTATTTCTTTTTTTACGGAGGTTTTACTAAAGTGGTTAAACTCAAAGTAGTCTCAAGACGCATTCACCTCTGCCGGTGTTTTTGATTTCAGAGGTAGCTGTAAGGATTATTCGCCTCTTGTTGAGTGAGTATTATAATAGCTACCATTTCAGTATTCTGATGTCACCTTATGAAGCCTTGTATGAGCGGTAGTGTAGGTTGCCAGTCGATTGGTTCGATGTTGGCGCGTTCAGATAGTTGGTCCGTACTTGATCCAAAGCAGGACGTGGATATGTTCGGAAAAGCATCGGAGATCCATCCGCAGTGTTCCCGCTTAATGATGACCAAGTTGAGGTAGTAACCGAGATTTTGGAAACCGCAAGAATGAAGGGTGGAAAGTTTATTTAGGAAGTGTTGAAACGCACGGCGAGGGTACGACGCAAGAGAGAATAAGTGATCATTACTTTTGTGAAGTAAAGGTGCGAAGGGAATATCTTTTAGACCTTGGGTGGGAGCTTTTGTAATGCTAGAGGTGATTCCTCGTGGACTTGGATTAAGTATTTGCGCGTGTGTTATTTTTGTGGCCAGGTGTGGCATTGGCAACTTGTTTTAGTTAAGAGGGACTTTATCGTTATCCGTCTTGAGAAGGAACATTCGGGACGAATGTTTCTAAGGAGGGGAGAATGTTATACCCCGTATTTCCAGAGTATGTACATGATGACGTACGTACAAAAGTTTAAGCCTTAATTAGGCAAAGAGCGAAATAGTGAACTTTCAATGAAAATATTCTAACTCGAAGGAAAAATTTCGGTTACTACATTTAAAATTTTTGCGGATTTTTCCGAGAGATAAAATATTTTGGACCAACGAGAGGGCGACATGTGTCACCCTTAGGTGGCAAGGGTTGGACGAAATCTTGGGCAAGATTGGCACGTTTTTTTCATGTAAAATGCCATAAACCTTTGGTCAATGTTTGGTTAGATATTTGTGTGGTAGATGGATAAGGTGGGACCCACACACACTTGTCCAAATCTCCACCATCCACTTGCTTTGATCTTGGCCATTGAAGGCTCTATAAATACCCCTCAAGTGCAAGACTAAATCTTCATCCCTTAAACATTTTCCAAGTCTCAAAATCCCTCTCCCCCTCTTGAAAGCTCTCGTCCAAACTCCCCCCCTCCCCCTTTGTGAAGCCCTCGGCCGAAACACCCCCCCTTCCTAGTTGTTCTTGTCGAAATACCCCCCCCCCCCTTGGTAGAAAAATATTCTCCAAGTATTGTTACTATTCCAAAATACCTTAGCCAAATACCTTGTAGTATTCCAAAGTCACCTCTATACTAAAAGCCCGGAATTACTACCTTATATCCATTAGTCACTAAACGAAACCCTAGGGGAAATCTTCATAGTTGGTTGAAGTATTAAGTAGAAGTTGTGTAGAAACTTCTAAGGGTTTCTTGGAGCTATCGGAGCGTGCAAATTAGGAGCTAAACGTTGTTCAGGATCGACATTTAAACTTGGATAATTTTGGGCTTACCGAGGTAAATATCTTGTCCTTCTATTGTAATTGGAGATTTCATACTGTAGTAGTATAGAAGTGAGTATAAGATATAGAAGGATATTAAAGAAGAGAATTGAACTGAAATTACATTGAAGGATACTAAAAAAGAGATTTGAACTGTACTTACATAAGCATCGTATTTGATGAGACTTGAGTAGTTGACGGCAGGGAAGTCTTGCCCAATTTTCCGTAGAATTAAGAACCTTCTGCTTAGAATATTCTACAGAGTAGTCTAGACGTTGATAGACGTATTTGACTATTATAGGTTGATACTCTGCGCGCGACATATTCGACTTGGCAGGTGGATTTCGCCGAGGAGGTATGTGATTCTTCCTATCCTCTTGAGCATGATATTTTGATATATATATATAGTACGGTAGACGTACGTATGTTAACTAAAAAGGGTTTTACTCTGATGTATTTTGACTTGAGTTTTAAATAATAAGAATCTTGAAGTATTTCAAAAGAAGTATGAATCGTTTTTGAAAGAAGAGTAATACTTAGTTTTAAAAGCTTAAGAGTTATACTAGCTTTATGGGAAGTTAGGTATAACGACTTAAAAGAGAAAAAGGAACGGTTTACTTAATTGTTTCTGGAAGCCTTGTATTGATTTCTAAATGAGAATAAGTATCGAACAAACCATCGCATGCTTAATAAAGGAAAATGTATTGACTAATTAAGTATTATTAAAACCAGTAGAAACCTCCATCTGCATTGAAGCGAAGATAAGACAAAATTGTATTACATTTTCTAGATCATGGCTGCTTTAATAAGATTGTTATAAACAAGAATGAACTACTCACACATAAGATATATGTTACTCAATTTTGTTAAAAGAAGAAATTACGTTGTTAGGACTATGAACTATGAAATCTTTCGAAAATAAGAGACTTAAGTATTTAAGAATATGCAACTTGAACTTTTGGAAAAGAATGTTGTTACTTGACTTTAAAACGGGAAAATGTGTTGGTTTAAAAATAAAGGCATGGTATTATCTTAATCTGTCTTAAAAGAGAGTTTAAATGTTATGGCCAATTTGATACCGAGTCCATGGGATGGACCGGGAATGTATTCCACCACGTTTTGATACCGAGTCCATGAGATGGATCGGGAATGTATTCCACCACGTTTTGATACCGAGTCCATGAGATGGACCGGGAATGTATTCCACCACGTTATGATACCGAGTACATGGGATGGACCAGGAATGTATTCCACCCGATTTGATACCGAGTCCATGAGATGGACTGGGAATGTATTCCATACGATCCGGCACCGAGTCCAAGAGATGGACCGGGAATGTGACCATGCGATTTCACCTCGAGTCCCATGGGATGGGCCGAGACATGTTATACGTATCACACGATTTATACCTAGATCGCCGGCTGAGGGCGAGTTCCACGCATGAGGATGACTTGAGGGTGTGAGTCCCTGACTTGACATGACTGCTTTTATGTTGTGAACTATAGTTGTTATCATACATGTCTCCTGTTTTATATAAACTGTTATGATTTCATTTACGATTTTTCGCCACATACTTGGTACCGCATCGACTTCCTTCGGGCCGCGTTCATGCCGCAGTAGAGGTACATCGGTTGATCCTCACTCTTAGGATCACGATTCAACAGATTGGAAGCACCGCTTTCTCCGAGGCTTATCTTTTGATATGTTTTCCAGAGTTTGTAAGTTCTGTACATTCGTGGTATGGCGGCCCCGTCCCGCCATAGTTGTTGTAAAAATCTTAGGTGCAGTAAATCACTGTTGTGGTGTTTTGTAAAGGATGTAATCGCTCAAGTGTATATATATATATATGCCGAAAGGCAATCTTCTCGATATCGCTTCTCATTCTATAATTGTTTCATGTCTTGTTTTTATATTCCGCTGATTACTCTGATGTTGTATCGCTAGGGTGCCCGGGTAAGGCACCAGTCACGGGCCCGGGTTCGGGTCGTGACATTACACCCCGGAAATTTCAGGATATGTTTATAAGAACGTACGTAAGAACTCAAAATGTTAAGATTTGAGACGAGTAAAAATTTATCGGAATTTTGGAATTTGTCGGAAAACGAAATATTGCGACGAACGGGAGGGCGACACGTGTCACCCCCCTTAGTGGCCTTGGTCGAAATTGGCATGGTTAGAATGGCCATTTGACCATAATTTAAATAACCAAGTCTTGCAAAGACAAATAGCTTGATATTGTTGACTAAGTCAAAGGCCACTTGGACTTGATCCATGTGAAACTCATCCAAGCCACCCAATTGTACTAATCTTGAGCCTCCATCTTGTTATATATGTATACTAGTGCAAGACAAGCTCCACACTTAGCAAATTTTCAAAAAAACTTGAGGAACACTAGATGAAGCTCTCGGCCAAGGCTAGGGTTTCAAGGGAAATTTTTTCAATTGTCATTCAATAATTCCCATACTTTAAACCAAGGTTCCTAAGAGTATTGTAAGTGTATCTCAATAGAAAGATCCCGGAAAAATGGCGTTTTCGTATTAGTCGCAAGGCGGAAACTAAAGGAGTTCTTCAACTTTGAAGTTAGAACTTGAAGATGAGTTATTCATAAGCTTCTAAGGGTTGCTTGGAGTGGATTGGAACGTCGAAAGGAGGAGCTAAAGTTTCTAAGGATCGACTTGTGCTCTTGGATCATATTTGGGCTAATTGAGGTATAACCTTCATTTTACTTTTGTAATTGAAGATTTCATGTTATGATAAGTTATAAGTGATCATGTGATATGTGTTATGAAGTTTGATAAGTGTTATGGAAATTTGGAAGCTCAAATCCGAAAATGACATGTTAAGCCATTTGAAATTGAAATACAATTTGGTCGATAATTAGAATCGCCATGTTTACCTACTTGAGGATTGTAGTAGCTATAATCAATTTTGGCTAGATAACATGTTATATTAAACCACTGGATTGATAAGAAATTGGAAGAAGAATTGGTATTGTTGCCTCTAATTGCGAATTGACATTTTAGTTTAGACTAGTTTGTTATATATTGTGGGGCAGAATTTTACATGTCTTGATTAAGCGTGTAATCCCCTATTGTTAGCTACTTTGTTGGGCCTTAAATGTGGCGTGTTTGGTTATTGAATTTGGCCTTGAAAAAGGTGGCAAAGTATGTAGAAACAAAGGAAGTCTTTGTCAGATTTTCCGTAGAATTTAGTGACTTTGCACTTGGAATATTCTACGCTTGAAACTAGAAGTTAATAGACGTACTATGGTCATTATAGGTTGACATACTACGCGGCGTATTGGACTTAGCAAGTGGATTAAATGTAAGAGGTATGTGGAACTTTCTTATCTCTGAGCATGAATAGTTGTAAATGATAGTACGGTGACGCACGAGTTTTGACGAATCTAGTCCATTTGATATCCTTGGCTTATTTTATTTAATGTCCAAATTGGTTGAGTTAGGAAATTAACTCACTTGTCTAAATATTAAGGATATCTTGGTTTTCAAAAGTTAAGAGACTTTAAGTATGTTGAAAGTATTTTTGATACTTACTTTGTTGGAAAGTTTAAGTCTCTTGGTTATAAAGAAGTATGTAAGTGTTACACCCCGTAACTCCAGGACATGTTTAAGAGAATGTAAGTAAGGATCGCAAGACTTGAAAATGGTACGAAAGGAAGACTTGTTTTTCCGACGGAAAATCTTTCGAACATCGGAAAGGAAAAATGTTCGTTGGTGAGAATTAGGTTCTCAAAATGCATTAATTGAGGATTATGGAATGTTTTATCATTATGGAAATTAGGTTGTATGGTTTTGATTTATTGTGGGGCCCACCCGAGGAATTTTACGTTTTGTGGGGCCCACGAGGGTTACAGAATTATATGGACGAATGGGAGGGCGACATGTGTCACCCCCCCTTATAATGTCTTGGACGAAAATTACATGGGCAAAAGGGTCACTTGACCATTGTTTAGATGACCAAGTCTTGCAAGTAGAGATTGACAATGTTGACTTAGTCAATGGGACCAAAGTCTTGATAATTAAAAGAGTTTCATCCTAACCACACATATGTGCAAATATTGACCTCCATCGAACTATATAGTAGTACTAGTAGCAAGACTTGTCATAACACTTAGAAAATATTTTGAAATCTTGTTCTTGTGCTAAGTGAGGCTCACGGTTTTGCTAAGGGTTTGAAGAGAAAATTTTCTATTGTTGACCAATAACCTCCCCACTTTAAACCAAGGTACCTAAGGGTATAGTAAGTGTATCTCAATAGGAAAATCCCGGAAAAAAGAGTTTTCGTATTAGTCGCAAAGTGAAAACCTAGTGGCTTTCTAGGTTTTGAATTGGAAGTTTGAAGGAAAGTTGTTGGTATGGTTCTAAGGGTCTCGAGGCGGATTGAAGTGTCTTGGAGGCTCTAAACTACTAAGGAGCGACTTCGGATTTGGAATTGGATTAAGAATCGTTAAGGTATAATCTTGTCTTTTAAAGTGTTACAAGATTATTTGTATTATTGTTGTTATCTTTGCATGTTGCTAGCATGAAGTATATGTGTTGAAGTTTATAAAGATTATGGATTGATTGTAGCCTTGGAACCGAAATGTAATGTAAGCCATGTTAAGTTGTATTACAAATTGGTCGTTTATTAGAAATCGTCGCATGTCACTTACTTGAAGATTATGGTTATATTAATCAAACGCGACTTGATATCATGTTATGCTACCAAGTTGGATTGAAATGGAAATTGGATAAGAATTAGTATTGTTGAACTCAAGGTGGCGAATTTGGACTTGTAGTTTGTATTAGTTTGTTATTCATTTGTATTGGACTACCTTCTAAATTGTGAGCCAATTGGGGCTGTTTGGTTATTCATTTGTATCGACTACCTTCTATATTGTTGTGAGCCAATTGGGGCTGTTTGGTTATTGTATTCGACCTTGAAAAAGGTGGCAAAGTGAGTAGAAACAAAGGAGGTCGTCCGATTTTCCGTAGAATTTAGTGACTTGGCACTTAGGATATTCTACGCTTAAAGTAAGAGGTTAATGGACGTATTGTGGCCATGATAGGTTGAAGTACTAAGTATAGAGTATCCTACTTGAAGAATGGAATAGCTCAAGGTTGAAGTACTTTGGAGCATTTTGCTACTTGTCGACAATCGTCGCGAGGTATGTGAACCTCTTCTTTCGTTGGCATGATCCTACGTATGAAATATCCATGTGATAACATTTTAAGATTCCTTCTACTCTTAGAAGTTAGGAAGTATTTACATTATGAATCTAAGTTAAGAGTATGTTTAAATTGTCCTAAGTCTTTACTAGGTCTTATGAGACGTTGGTAAGGATGGTTAGGAAATTATGAGATTTGATTTAAGGGCTATGTATCTTGATTCATTTAAAGTAAGTATGTAAGTTGATTTTTATGTTTGAAAATGACTTGAATTTATATGTGAAAAGGGGATTGGTTTTAAAAGTGTAGATGACATGATTTTACAAGTATAAGTAAATGGACTTTAAAGAATTTATGTTATGAAGTTTTAAGACTATGAACTTTGATTTTCTTTAAAGGATTATGAAACTTTATTTTTCAAGATTTTGGGACTTGATTTCTAAAGTACAAGCGACATGATTTGAAAGAGTGTATGCTACGAGGTGTTAAGGCTATAAGCCTTGATTTTATAAGTGGAAATGACTTAATTTTACAAAGTATGGCTTCTTAATTTATTTCAAAAGATAAGAAGATGGCTTCCAAAAGAGTATGTGACTTGAGCTTTAAAAAGAAAGGAGTTCTATGATTCTTTTTAAGTATGTATGTACGTAGTATTTTGGATCTAGTTTTCCTAATGTTGTAAGAATAAAAGTGTCTTAAGTTCTCTAAAATGAAAGGTTGTTATAATAGCTTTATGGGAAGTTGTTATGACGACTTAAGAAGAAGTGAAAAGATGGTTTGAAAATGTTATGTAAGGAAAATCACACCGAGCCTACAATTAGGTCGGATTACGTTATGAAATACACCGAGCCTACAAATAGGCCGGATTACGTTATGAAATACACTGAGCCTACAAATAGGCCGGATTACGTTATGAGATACACCGAGCCTACATAGCCTGGATTACGCCATATTACCCGAGCCTTCACATAAAGCCGTTACGCCATCTTACACCGAGCCCCACAGCGGGCGGATTATGTTATATGATTCCACAAGACACCGAGCCCCACAGCGGCGGATTATGTTATATGATTCCACAAGACACCGAGCCCCACAGCGGGCGGATTATGTTATGTAAGATATGTAAGTTATGTGAAAAAGGCTGGATTAAACTCTTAAGTAAGTATGTAAGAATATGTTGTTAAATCTTATGGAAAGAAGGAATGGAACGGTTAATATACGAGTGATCTCAGGAGTTAAAAATGGCATTCTTTTGTATAGTTATGATTTGATTCTTGCACGTTATTTGCTCCATATTCTGCACTGTTGCATCAATTTCTTCGGCCGCTCATGTCCGCAGGTTTAGGTACAAAGTGTGGATCCGCGAGCTTAGGATCCTGGTTCAGCATTTTTAGATGGCTCCGATGTTCCGTGTTATACCCCGTATTTCCAGAGTATGTACGTAAGGGAATACGTACGAAAGTCTAGCCTTAAAGATAAGCCTTGGACGTTTTTATTTGTACACAACTCACTAAAAGAATCGTTTTCCGCAAACGCTTTCCACACCTTTCGTAGGATAAATTCCGCCATGCCATTTCTAATTTTTGGATTTTTCCGAGAGACAAACATTTTGGACCAACGGGAGGCGACACTTGTCACCTCCAATTGATGGACTTGAAATCGTCCATTTGGACGATTTGGACTAGAGAGCACGTTTTTGTGCCTTGGCACAAGTCGAGCGAGTTAGTAGGATATTTGTGTATAGTTAATCCTCACCCTACACTTGCCTTGCACTTGTCTAAATCTTGGCCATTGGTTGGCCACTTCTTGACCTATAAATACCCCCCTTAAGATGAAGAGTTCTTCATCCACAAATTACTTTCCAAGTCTTGAAAATCCTCCCTTCTCCCTTGTTAGCCATTTCGTCCAAGCCCTCTTCCCCCTCTAGCCTAAGTGGCCTTGGCCGAATACCCCCCCCTAGCCTAGCCAAAAATCTACCCCCCCTCCCTTGGTAGAAAAGTTACCTTCTTGTATCGTTATAATGCCCAAAATACCCTAGCCCAAATACCTTAGTACTTAGTAGAAGTTGTGAAGAACTTCTAGGGTTCATCGAGCATACAACTTAGAGCAAAACCTTGCTCAGCGCGACTTTTCTAGGATATTATTGGGCTTACCGAGGTAATAATCCTAACCTCTTTTGTATTAGAGAATGCATCGTAGAAGTATAAGAATAAGTATTAATCACTTAGAAGAATATCACGTAGAATTGAACTGCTACTACAAAGTAGGCGGTTTAAAAGAAGAATAATCAAACTATACTTACATAGACTGTTTGAAAGAGACTTATATAGCTCACCGGGTAGGGAAGTCTGCCCGACTTACAGTAGAATTATGAACCCTCTGTTTAGAATGACCTTCAGAGTAGTCTTTAATAGATATATGTGACTATTATAGGCTGACTCTCTGCGCGCGACATATTCAACTTGGCAGGTGGTTTTCGCTGAGAAGGTATGTGATTCTTCCTAAAGCATGATATTTTACAATATAACTACGAATGCCTTACGCTTAAGCTGAATAATACTTACGGCAATGCCTCACGCTAAGCTCGAATAATACTTACAAGAATGCCTCACGGCTTAAGCCTGAATAATAAAGAACTGAAAACATTTCAAAAGACTACTGAATCATATTAACAGAAGAGAACTAATTGGTTTTTAAAACAGAAGCTTAAGAGTTATACTAGCTTATGGGAAGTAAGTATAACCACTTAAGATTTATAAAAGAAACAAGTTTGCCTATGTGTTTATAATGCACTTATATTGGAAAAGAATAATAAAGATGGTTTGATAAGTAGACATGATATGATGCTATGTGTGTTAGTATCTTGTAACGTTTGTATAGGTAAGTATCCTTGTTGTGCTTATGTTGTTTAAAGATAAGTTGTTATGTTAGTATACTATCACTCACCTCTTGAGATGATACCGGGTTAAGTGCCCTCCGACGCGAGGTAGACTCAGCGATGCAGGACCATGATTCGAGAATACCTCATGCGGTCCAGTGGGCCTATGCGGAGCTACGAGTTCCGTGTTAGTATGCGGGTTATACCTCATGCGGTCTATGTGGCCATGCGGACAACGAGTCCAGGACGATGCCGAGGAGTAGCACCTCGATGCGGGTTATACCTCACGCGGGCCCACGTGAGTGGCCTATGCGGACTCGAGTTCAGATTAGGCTTGCAGAATGATGATATGGGCGAGTGGCCTGCTTTCGATCATTCGCGGCCTAGACAAGACCTATTACGATTACCTATTGTTGCTCTTGTTTGTGATGTGGCACTACGTGCGGTTTCTCGTTGTTTCACACATATTTGTAAACTGGTTTTAAAATGATATGTTTTCATTTAAGTATTTTACGCTGCATACTTAGTACCCGTTGTAGATCGACTCCTTCTGGGCCGCTGCTCATGCCGCAGTAAGGGCAGCAGTGCTAGATCCGCATCCTTAGGATCTCTACGTTGGTGTCGGAGCTCCATCTCTTCCGAGGCTCTACTTTTGGTATGATCTCCTGTAGATAGTTTTATGCAGTGGTATGGCGGGCCCCGTCTCCGCCATAGTTGTATATTTCCTTAGAGGTGCGTAGTCATGTTGTACGGTCGGATGTAATCGCTAAACCATGATTATATATATATATGCCGAAAGCGATGTTTTCACATAAACCGTGTCTTATTTTATAAATCGTTTCATGTCTTGCTTTATATTTCCGCCGATTACTCGATGTATGACTACTGGGTGCCGTGAAGGCACGATCCACGCCCGAACGGGTCGTGACAAAAGTGGTATCGAGCGTTGATCCTGGAAAGTGTCTGCACCGTATCTAGTAGAAGTCTGATTATCGGTGTGTTGCACCACACCAATAATCGTGAGGCTATAGGATATTTAGGATTGGTTTCATTCTTCTCATTACGAGATCGTGCTTTAGAGTTGTGTTATAGGTTGACCCTCTAACGTATTCCTTTCCCGTAATGCTTATGCCTCCACGTAAGGCAACCCGCCCGGGCGGCAAGGCAAGCGGAGGCGCTAGCGAGACACCCAGAGTCACGAGGCTCGTGCCCGCCTATACCGCAGACGGCGAGTTCTATGACGCCGCCAAATTTCAAAGAGACCAGCACCCACACCTCCGCCCCACACCGGGCGGAGGAGTTAGTACAAGGAGACGGCCCACTTTGGCTAAAGTTGTGGCCCGACACGGCGAGAGGCCGACGCGGCGATTCAGTTCAGCCCACCGGTCGTACCGTTGTTCACCCGAGGCAGAGTTTGAGGCCACGAGACTTCGAGTCAGAGCCCGCCGGAGTTTTATGGGTCGAGGCCGAGGATGATCCGCAGGAGTTCATCCGTCGCCTTGAGGATTTTGAGAGTGATCGTGGCCGGAGACCGAGTCCGTGATCTTTGGTTCACATAGGCGCGTGATACCGCAATGATTGGTTTGATTCACGGGAGTTATCCCGGGAGAGCACGCGTCCTCAGCCTACTGGGATGAGTTCTCGAGGCTTTCTCACTCACTTCTTGCCTCCACAGATGAGAGGCGCGGTCGATAGATTTTTACCGGCCGAGGCAGAGGACGACCGCCGTGGAGTACAATGTCGAGTTTGATTCATTGGCTCGATATGTCCCAAAGATTGGTAGCAGATATGGAGGATAGGTGCACCGTTATGTCACCGCCAGACGACTATATGGCCGAAGTCATGTGCGGGGTTTCTCCACCGGTATGGACATTACCCGCACGCAGCTCACGCCCTTGGATGCGAGCGCAGAGGTCGACGAGTGGATGACGAGCAGGTTAAGGCCAGACGGAGGGTCTTCGGTGGTTATCGTGGTGGTCTGCCTCATAAGCAGTCTAGATTCGCACCACAACCACGGCTCGAGCACTCTCGCACCGCCCTCAAGGCCAGAGTTTTCGAGGGCGCAGGGCCCTGTGGCTTCGACGCCCGCAGTAGCAGAGAATCGCCGACGGACCACCCCGCTGTGGCCGATGCGGTGGATCCCATTACGGGAAGTGTGGTACTACTTTTGGAGCTTGTTACAGTTGTGGCCAGCAGGGTCACTGCGGGATTGTCCGGCCGGCACCGGTGGTAGGTCTCACTTCGTGTTCGTTGCCGCTTCATCATCTCCTACAGATTACTCGCCGAGGCGAGGTGGTTCACATGGGTCCAGGTCGCGCAGAGGTCGTAGCTCGGGTCCCGATTCTAGCGGTCCTCGAACCGCATCTATGCTTTGTCCACCGACAGATCGTGAGGCCTCACCGATGTCGCCACGGTACCTTATCGGTTCGGGTCGATGTTTATGCCTTGATAGATCCGGTTCTACTCGCCTATATATCTCCCTTGTTGCTAGTAGGATAGGATAGAGCTGAGTCCATAGACACTTTCGAGGTAGCTACGCCAGATGGGTGATTCGGTGGTAGCTCGGGGTATATAGGGCTTGTCTGTGACCATTTGATCGCCGACCGCCGACTTGATAGAGTTGGAGATGATTGACTCGACGTGATTATGGGGATGGATTGGCTAGCTTCATGCTATGCCAATGTAGACCGCAGAGAGAGTAGTGCGGTTCCCGTTTCGGCGAGTCGGTTGTTGAGTGGGAGGAGCACCGGTATCGCCGGTGGTAGGTTTATTTCCTACCTCAAGGCTAGGAAGATGGTGCGAGAAGGGGTATATCTACCATCTAGTTCGAGTGTTTGATATCGAGGTGCGTACCAGATTTTCGATTCCGTAGTCACGAGTTCCCGACGTGTTCCCGACGACCTCGGGTATCCTCCCGAGAGGAGATTGAGTTTTGTATTGACATATTGCGGATACTCGGCTTATTTCCATTCCGCCATACGTAATGGCACCGCCGAGTTGAGAGAGTGAAGGACCACCGAGGATTTCCGGAGAAGCGGCTTCATTAGGCCCAGTGTTTCCCGAAGCGCCAGATTGTTCGTGAAGAAGAAGGGCGGACGCTGCGCATGTGTTGATTACTGCAAATGAACAAGGTGACCATTAAACAGATACCCTTCCGTGATTGATGATTTGTTCGACCGATTGCGAGGCGCGAGATGTTTCTCCAAGATTGATCTGCGTCGCTATCATCGTTCGTGTCGAGAGGTGGATGTCCCAGATCGCATTCGGACGTGACGGGCATTATGAGTTCGTGGTCATGTCTTTTGGGTTGACCAATGCTCCGCGGTATTCATGGATTTGATGAACCGAGTGTTCAAACCATTTTGGACACGTTTGTGATAGTGTTCATTGATGATATCTTGGTTTATTCTCGCCAGAGCGAGCATGCGGAGCATTTGGCGATCTTGTCGCAGCTTCTCCAGACCAGCTTAGACGCCAAGTTTTCCAAATGTGAGTTTTGGTTGACTTGATGGCGTTTCTTGGGCATATTGTCGGGTGATGGCATTCGAGTTGATACGGCCAAGATCGAAGCGATGGACTTGGCCTAGACCTACTACTCCGGCAGAGGTTCGCGATTTCGGGCCTTGCAGATATTATCGGCGTTCGTTGAGAAGTTTGCTTTATCTACGCACCATTGACTAGGCCGACTAAGGCGGCCAAGTTCGATGGATGATGCTTGTGGCGTGGTTTCGATTCTTGAAAGAGAGCGACGACCGCCTCGCTTCTTACTTCCGCAGGTCCAGATGGTTATGTCGTGTATTGTGATGCGTCAGGCATCGGGTTGGGATGTGTGTTGATGCAGCATGGCAGGGTTATAGCATATGCATCCCGACAGCTGAAGAAACACGAGAGGAACTACCCCACCCATGATTTGGAGTCGCACCGTGATTCACGCTTTGAAGATCTGGAGGCACTATTTGTATGGGGTTCACGTGGATATTTATACAGACCACAAGAGCCTCCAGTATATCTTCAGCCAGAGGGAGCTGAACTTACAACAGAGACGGTGGTTAGAGTTGCTTAAGGATTACGATGTTGATATCCTGTACCACCCGGGGAAGGCCAATGTTGTGGCAGATGCTCTTAGTCGTAGGTCGATGGGGAGCCTATCAGATGTGCAGCTAGAGAGGAGGGACATGGTTCGTGATTTGCATCAGTTAGCGAGCCTTGGTGTCCGTTTGATTGATTACGATAGCGGGGTTAGAGTTCGTGAGGTTGCCGAGTCTTCCATCGTCGAGGTGAAGAGGCAACGATTCGAGGATCCAGCTTTGATTCGATATCGTGTCTGACTCTTCGTGAGGGCAAGGGTCCTTTGAGGTAGCACCGATGGGTGCTAAGGTTTGAGGCGCATGTGTTCCAGATGTTTCGTGACTTGGCAGCGGAGTTCTTGGGGAAGCACACGGCGTTACTCTATCCATCCGGGTCGACCAAGATGTACCACGACCTTAGATCCGTGTATTGGTGGGATGGCTTGAAGAGGACGTTGCAGAGTTCGTAGCTCGCCCGTGTTGTCGCGGTGAAGGTAGAGCACGAGGCACGGTGGTTTGTTACAAAGCGATAGAGATCCCGACTGAAGTGGGAGGTAATCAACATGGACTTCATCACGGGATTACCTCGCACTCGGAGGAGACATGATTCTATATGGGTTATCGTCGACGGTCGAAAATCAGCCCACTTTCTTCCCGTCAGACGACTTTTACCGAGGATTATGCGGACTTTACATCCGAGAGATCGTCGATCGCATGGAGTCCCTACTTCGATCATATCGCATGCAGGAGCCCGGCCATTTACGACTAACTTCGGAGGTCCTTCCAGAGGGTTTAGGACGCAGTGAGCTCGAGCATCGCATTTCATCCACAGCAGACGGACAGCAGCGCACTATCCGCACTCTTGAGATATCTGCGAGCACGTGTTATTGACTTCAGTGGTAGTTGGGAGGATCATTTGCCTCTACTTGAGTTCGCGTATAATAATAGCTACCACTCCAAAGATTCAGATGGCGCCTTATGAGGCCTTGTATGGAGGAAGTGCAGATCGCCTATAGGTTGGTTCGATGTGGGCGAGGCGGCTAGTGGGACCAGATTTGGTACAGCGATGGATAAGGTGAAGCTTATCCGAGAGCGGTTATCGACACCGAGTCGGCTAAGTCGATGCAGATCATCGTCGTCGGCATCTTGAGTTCGAGGTTCATGATTGGGTTTTCCTAAAGGTGTCACCCATGAAGGGTGTGATGAGATTCGGGAAGAAGGAAACTCACCCTAGGTACATTGGGCCGCTTGATTGTCCGCAGGTAGGCAAGGTTGCTATGAGTTGATCTGTCGTCCGATCCGGAGGCGCATCCGGTTTTTCACGATCTACGCCGAGGAGATGTATCGGGATCCATCTAGTGGTACACCCGATTGACGATGTCCGTGTGACCGAGGGGTTATCGTATGAGGAGATTCCCATAGCGATAGTCGATCGTCCGAGTTAGGCGTCTGCGGACCAAGGACGTTGCTTCCGACAAAGTCTTGTGGCGGAACGAGCTCAGGGAGGAGATGACGTGGGAAGCCGAGGAGGACATGAGACGGAAGTATCCTCACCTATTCCCCACACCTCCAGGTAAATTCACTTTCCTACTTGTAAATTTTCGTTATCGTTTCTGCCTAAGTGTTACTCGCGTGTGTGGCATTTACAATCGCTAAGCTTCTTCGATAATCGTCTTGGGAAGGAACATTCGACGAATGTTTTTAAGGGGGGGTGAATGTTATACGCCGTATTTCCATTGTATGTTCGTTAGGGAATAAGTAGGAAAGTATAGCCTTAAAGATAAGCCTTGGTCTTTTTTTTTTGTACACAACTCACTAAAAGAATCGTTTTTCGACTAAACGCTTTCCACGACTTCGTAGGATAAATTCCGCTATGCCATTTCTAATTTTTGGATTTTTCCGAGAGACGAAACATTTTGGACCAACGGGAGGGCGACACTTGTCACCCTCCAATTGATGGACTTGAAATCGTCCATTTGGACGATTTGGACTAGGAGGAGCACGTTTTTTGTGCCTTGTGCACAAGTCAAGGAGTTGGTAGGATATTTGTGTATAGTTAATCCTCACTTGTTAGCCATTTCGTCCAAGCCCTCTTCCCCCTCTAGCCTAAGTGGCCTTGGCCGAATACCCCCCCCCCTAGCCTAGCCAAAAATCTACCCCCCCTCCCTTGGTAGAAAAGTTACCTTCTTGTATCGTTATAATGCCCAAAATACCCTAGCCCAAATACCTTAGTACTTAGTAGAAGTTGTGAAGAACTTCTAGGGTTCTTGGAGCATACAACTTAGGAGCAAAACCTTGCTCAGGCGCGACTTTTTCTAGGATATTATTGGGCTTACCGAGGTAATAATCCTAACCCTCTTTTGTATTAGAGAATGCATACTGTAGAAGTATAAGAATAAGTATTAATCACTTAGAAGAATATCACAGAATAGAATTGAACTATTACCACAGAAGGGGTTTAAAAGAAGAATAATCAAACTATACTTACATAGAATGTTTTCACAAGAGACTTATATAGCTCACCGGTAGGGAAGTGCCCCGACTTACCGTAGTAGAATTATGAACCCTCTGTTTAGAATGACCTTGAGTAGTCTTTAATAGATATATGTGACTATTATAGGTGACTCTCTGCGACATATTGACTTGGCGGTGGTTTTATTTGAGAAGGTATGTGATTCTTCCTAAAGCATGATATTTTACAATATAACTACGGAATGCCTCACGGCTTAAGCTGAATAATACTTAGAATGCCTCACGGCTTAAGCTGAATAATACTTACGAATGCCTCACGCTTAAGAATAATAAAGAATGAAAACATTTCAAAAGACTCAATCATATTAATGTAAGAGAACTAATTGGTTTTAAAATGAAGCTTAAGAGTTATACTAGCTTATGGGAAGTAAGTATAACCACTTAAGATTTATAAAAGAAACAAGTTTGCCTATGTGTTTATAACGGACTTATATTGTGAAAAGAATAATAAAGATGGTTTGATAAGTAGACATGATATGATCTTATGTGTGTTAGTATCTTGTAACGCTTTGTATAGGTGAGTATCCTTTATGTGCTTATGTTGTTTAAAGATAAGCTGGTATGTTAGTGTACTATCACTCACCGCATGAGATGATACCGGAGGTTAAGCTGACCTCAGATTCGAGGTAGACTCAGGCTGTCTGGGACCATGATTCGAGAATACCTCATGCGGGTCGAGGGCCTATGCGGAGCTACGAGAGTTCGAGTTAGTATGCGGGTTATACCTCACGCGGCCTATGTGCCACGCGACAATGAGTCGGGGCGATGCCGAGGAGTAGCTACCCTCGATGCGGGTTATACCTCATGCGGGCCCATGTGAGTGGCCTATGCGGACTCCGGGAGTCCATGATTAGGCTTGCAGAATGATGATATGGGCGAGTGGCCCTGTTTCGATCATTCGCAGCCTAGACAAGACCTATTACAGTTACCTATTGTTGCTCTTGTTTGTGATGTAACTACGTGGTTTCCTTGGTTGTTTCACACATATTTGTAAACCGGTTTTAAAATGATATGTTTTCATTTAAGTATTTTACGCGCATACTTAGTACCGTTGTATCGACCTTTCGGGGGCTGCGTTCATGCCGCAGGTGGCAAGCAGTGCTAGATCCGCATCCTTAGGATCTCTACGTTGGTGTCGAGCTCCATCTCTTCCGAGGCTCTACTTTTGGTATGATCTCCTGTTGTAGATAGTTTTATACAGGGGTATGGCGGCCCCTGTCCCGCCATAGTTGTATATTTCTTAGAGGTCGTAGTCATGTTATGCGATGTCGGATATCGCTAAACCATGATTATATATATATATGCCGAAAAGCGATGTTTTCTCACATAAAGCGTGTCTTCTTTTATAAACTGTTTCATGTCTTGCTTTATATTTCCGCTGATTACTCTGATGTATGACTACTTGGGTGCCCCGGTAAGGCACCAGTCACGGGCCCCGGAACGGGTCGTGACATTCCGGAGTTGTCATGGCTATGTATATTAAGGGGTATGGCGGGGCCCTGTCCCGCCACAGTTGTAATTCTTAGAGGTCTGTAGTCACATATTGTGGGTCTGTTTGTAAAGAAAGGAGGCAACCGCCGTTTATGTATGACGTCGGGAAGGTAGCCACATCGGTGACCTATTGTTTTACTTCCGTTGTTTTATTTATAAGTTTCATGTATGTTCGTGATTATCTCGATGTTTACTAAGGGTGCGGGTAGGGCACGATCGCGATCCCGGTCGGGTCGTGACAAAAGTGGTATCGAGCGATTAGTCCTCGGAAAGTGTCTATGCACCGTGTCTAGTAGAGTCTTGATTATCGGTGTGTTGTGCACCACATCTATAATCAGGAGGCTGCAGGACATTTAGGATTGGTTTCCATTCTTCTCACTCTGAGATCGTGCCATAGAGCTGTGTTGTTAGGGTCGTCTCTCCCTAACGAGTTATGTTGATTGCAGCTACGAGAAAGACAGCAGTGACCCAGGAATGACTATGTGGATTGCGTATCCAGGTTGGTAATTATTATAGTATAGTTGGTATTGTAACATACATCTATACGGATTTATGTATGAGGGTCAGACGCGTGTTGCCTAGAATGATTTTAGATTACCAGGAATTGGTAAAGACTAACTAGATACCGGGAAGGTATGGAATAGTTAATGAATTTTCGCCAAGGTCTTGTGGTTTATTTTGAGATTATTGGGAAAGGATGAGCTGTCTGATAGGGTAGTGAACCCTTAAGAAAGCCATGTTAAGGAACCTAACGGAATGTCATGTAAATAGATTAAGCTGCGTAGTAGGCTTAAGAAATGGTACGGATGAGGTCCGTATAGAGTAAGTAATGGTTCTTGTGATCAACGACATGATTATGGTATTATGAGAAGTTTTGTACCCGCACGGGATACTGATAAGATAGGCTTGGAGCATGGAAACTGCGAGCCTAACAATATTGATTACTGCCGAGACCTTAGGTATATAAGGCTTTCTCTGGCAATAAGATTTTAAGTCAGACCAAGGATAAGAGTTAAGTGCGACGGTGAGTCGGGTTGAGGACTGTGCACGGTCTCCCATGGCTGGAATGGAGTAGGATCAGTTGGTAGTATTTCCGCTACGTGACAAGGTCACGAGGGTGCAAGGCCCAAGTCTAGTTAATTGTTTTACGGGTTCGTGGACGCGTTCCACTGGAACCAGGTTGTGGCGGAAATGGCCTTATATTGTTTTATAGAGTGACTCCAGGGATTAGAGGCCAGAATCGATATGGAAGTTATGTATGCATGTTAGTATGAGTATTGTTATGTGGCCACGGGTGGCATATGTTGTATGAAGGGTGTAGTAAAAAGGAGACTATGTCGCTATCTATTTAGATTGGACTCCGAAAGAACATTCGGGGACGAATGTTTCTAAGGGGGGAAGAATGTTACACCCCGTAACTCCAGGACATGTTTAAGAGAATGTAAGTAAGGATCGCAAGACTTGAAAAGGGTACGAAAGGAAGACTTGTTTTTCCGACGGAAAATCTTCCGAACATCGGAAAGGAAAAATGTTCGTTGGTGAGAATTAGGTTCTCAAAATGCATTAATTGAAGATTATGGAATGTTTTATCATTATGGAAATTAGGTTGTACGGTTTTGATTTATTGTGGGCCCACCCGAGGAATTTTACGTTGTGTGGGGCCCCCGAGGGTTACAGAATTATATGGACGAATGGGAGGGCGACATGTGTCACCCCCCCTTATAATGTCTTGGACGAAAATTACATGGGCAAAAGGGTCACTTGACCATTGTTTAGATGACCAAGTCTTGCAAGTAGAGAGCTTGACAATGTTGACTTAGTCAATGGGACCAAAGTCTTGATAATTAAAAGAGTTTCATCCTAACCACACATATGTGCAAATATTGACCCTCCATTGAACTATATAGTAGTACTAGTAGCAAGACTTGTCATAACACTTAGAAAATATTTTGAAATCTTGTTCTTGTGCTAAGTGAGGCTCACGGTTTGCTAAGGGTTTGAAGAGAAAATTTTCTATTGTTGACCAATAACCTCCCACTTTAAACCAAGGTACCTAAGGGTATAGTAAGTGTATCTCAATAGGAAAATCCCGGAAAAAGAGAGTTTTCGTATTAGTCGCAAAGTGAAAACCTAGTGGCTTTCTAGGTTTTGAATTGGAAGTTTGAAGGAAAGTTGTTGGTATGGTTCTAAGGGTCTCAAGGAGCGGATTGAAGTGTCTTGGAGAGGCTCTAAACTACTAAGGAGCGACTTCAGATTTGGAATTGGATTAAGAATCGTTAAGGTATAATCTTGTCTTTTAAAGTGTTACAAGATTATTTGTATTATTGTTGTTATCTTTGCATGTTGCTAGCATGAAGTATATGTGTTGAAGTTTATAAAGATTATGGATTGATTGTAGCCTTGGAAATCCGAAATGTAATGTAAGCCATGTTATGTTGTATTACAAATTGGTCGTTTATTAGAAATCGTCGCATGTCACTTACTTGAAGATTATGGTTATATTAATCAAATGCGACTTGATATCATGTTATGCTACCAAGTTGGATTGAAATGGAAATTGGATAAGAATTAGTATTGTTGAACTCAAGGTGGCCGAATTTGGACTTGTAGTTTGTATTAGTTTGTTATTCATTTGTATTGGACTACCTTCTAAATTGTGAGCCAATTGGGGTTGTTTGGTTATTCATTTGTATTGGACTACCTTCTATATTGTTGTGAGCCAATTGGGGCTGTTTGGTTATTGTATTCGACCTTGAAAAAGGTGGCAAAGTGAGTAGAAACAAAGGAGGTGCTGTCCGATTTTCCGTAGAATTTAGTGACTTGGCACTTAGGATATTCTACGTTTAAAGTAAGAGGTTAATGGGCGTATTGTGGCCATGATAGGTTGAAGTACTAAGTATAGCGTATCCTACTTGAAGAATGGAATAGCTCGAGGTTGAAGTACTTTGGAGCATTTTGCTACTTGTCGACAATCGTCGCGAGGTATGTGAACCTCTTCTTCGTTGGCATGATCCTACGTATGAAATATCCATGTGATAACATTTTAAGATTCCTTCTACTCTTAGAAGTTAAGAAGTATTTACATTATGAATCTAAGTTAAGAGTATGTTTAAATTGTCCTAAGTCTTTACTAGGTCTTATGGGAGACGTTGGTAAGGATGGTTAGGAAATTATGAGATTTGATTTAAGGGCTATGTATCTTGAATTATTTAAAGTAAGTATGTAAGTTGATTTTTATGTTTGAAAATGACATGAATTTATATGTTAAAAGGTGATTGGTTTTAAAATTGTAGATGACATGATTTTACAAGTATAAGTAAATGGACTTTAAAGAATTTATGTTATGAAGTTTTAAGACTATGAACTTTGATTTTCTTTAAAGGATTATGAAACTTTATTTTTCAAGATTTTGGGACTTGATTTCTAAAGTACAAGCGACATGATTTGAAAGAGTGTATGCTACGAGGTGTTAAGGCTATAAGCCTTGATTTTATAAGTGGAAATGACTTAATTTTACAAAGTATGGCTTAATTTATTTCAAAAGATAAGAAGATGGCTTCCAAAAGAGTATGTGACTTGAGCTTTAAAAGAAAGGAGTTCTATGATTCTTTTTAAGTATGTATGCACGTAGTATTTTGGATCTAGTTTTCCTAATGTTGTAAGAATAAAAGTGTCTTAAGTTCTCTAAAATGAAAGGTTGTTATAATAGCTTTATGGGAAGTTGTTATGACGACTTAAGAAGAAGTGAAAAGATGGTTTGAAAATGTTATGTAAGGAAAATCACACCGAGCCTACAACTAGGCCGGATTACGTTATGAAATACACAGAGCCTACAAATAGGCCGGATTACGTTATGAAATAAACCGAGCATACAAATAGGCGGATTACGTTATGAGATACACCGAGCCTACACATAGGCGGATACGCCATATTACCCCGAGCCTTCACATAGGCCGGGTTACGTCATCTTACACCGAGCCCCACAGGCGGGCCGGATTATGTTATATGATTCCACAGTACACCGAGCCCCACAGGCGGGCCGGATTATGTTATATGATTCCACAGTACACCGAGCCCCACAGGCGGGCCGGATTATGTTATATGATTCCACAGTACACCGAGCCCCACAGGCGGGCCGGATTATGTTATATGATTCCACAGTACACCGAGCCCCACAGGCGGGCCGGATTATGTTATGTAAGATATGTAAGTTATGTGAAAAAGTCTGGATTAAACTCTTAAGTAAGTATGTAAGAATATGTTGTTAAATCTTATGGAAAGAAGGAATGGAACGGTTAATATACGAGTGATCTCAGGAGTTAAAAATGGCATTCTTTTGTATAGTTATGATTTGATTCTTGCACGTTATTTCTGTTCCATATTCGCACTGTTGTTATCGACTTCTTCGCCGCGCACATGTCCGCAGGTTTAGGTACAAAGTGTGGATCCGCGAGCTTAGGATTCTGGTTCAGCATTTTTAGATGGCTCCGATGTTCCGGAGTTGTCATGGCTATGTATATTAAGGGGTATGGCGGGGCCCTGTCCCGCCATTGTAATTCTTAGAGGTGCGTAGTCACATATTGTGGTCTGCTTTGTAAAGAAAGGAGGCAACCGCTTTATGTATGTACGTCTGCGAAGGTAGCCTATCGGTGACTGTTGTTTTACTTCCGTTGTTTTATTTATAAGTTTCATGTATGTTCCGCTGATTATCTCTGATGTTTACCTGTAAGGGTGCCCAGGTAGGGCACCAGTCGCGGTCCCGGGGTCGGGTCGTGACAGTAAGTTTCTAAAGTATAAAGTTAGTATAACGGCTTTATGGGAAGTTGGTTATAATAGCTTTATGGAAAGTTAAAAAGAGTGGTTTACTCTAAGTAATTTAAGTATGTTAAATGACTTGAAATAACGAAAGGCAAGTTGATTTAAAGGCATCTATTGCCTAAGGTTTTTATGAGAGAAGAAGTCACTTGAGTTAGAAGCCTAATTTGTATTTCTAAAAGTATTGTGACTTGTCTTGAAATGTAATTGTCACTTGATTGTGATTAGAAAATATGGTTGGTTAAAAGTGTAAGATTGGGGACAGGTAAATTGTGAGCCTTGGAATATTATACGTGGAGACCTTAGAGGCGAGACCATCTTGAGTAAAAGATTTATTTTTATGTTTGACCCTTATCGGAGTGCATAGTATACGTGAGATATATTTGTGTGATAAGTCCCTGAGTAGTGTGAAATATAAGAGGGTAGTTGAGCTAAGAAGACCACTAGGTTTTCGTGACTCGATGGTGAGATTGTTCCGGATCGGGAAACAAGAGCTTGGCGCGATAAATGGGTCAGGTTGAGGCCAGAGTGCGGGTCAACCCGCAGCCCGGTTCGAAGTAAGGAAAAATTGTGGTGGTCCCGCTTTGTGATAGGGTCACGTGGGTGTTAGGCCCAAGTTTAGTTAACCATCGTACGAGTTCGTGGATGCGTTCGACCAGTAGTCGGGCCGATGAGGTCAACCCATCTTGTCTTTCGTAATCGCATTTACTCGGCAGAGGTTATGCGAAATGTTATATATCGGGAAGGTTGTAAGATCGCACGGTTCCTACTTTTACTTTACGATGACGGTGGAGCCAGGTTACGGCTATTTCTTTTTTATGGAGGTTTTACCAGCGGGTTAGAAACTCAAAGTGAGTCTCAAGATTGCATTCACCTCGGGCGGTGTTTTGATTTCGAGGTAGTAAGGATTATTCGCCTCTTGTTGAGCGAGTATTATAATAGCTACCATTTCAAGATTCGGATGTCACCTATGAAGCCTTGTATGAGCGGTAGTGTAGGTTGTCATCGATTGGTTCGATGTTGGCAAGGTTCAGATAGGTCCGTACTTGATCCAAAGGATGTGGATATGTTCGGAAAAGTATCTGAGATCCATCCAGTGTTCCCGGTTAATGATGACCAAGTTGGAGGTAGTAACCCGAGATTTTGGAACCAAGCGAAGAAGGGTGGAAAGTTTATTTAGGAAGTGTTGGAATGTACGAGGAGAATGCGAGTAAGAGAATAAGTGATCATTACTTTTGTGAAGTAAAGGTGCGGAATATCTTTTAGACCTTGGGTGGGAGCTTTTGTAATGCTAGAGGTGATTCCTCGTGGACTTGGATTAAGTATTTGCGCGTGTGTTATTTTTGTGGCCAGGTGTGGCATTGGCAACTTGTTTTAGTTAAGAGGGACTTTATCGTTATCCGTCTTGAGAAGGAACATTCGGGACGAATGTTTCTAAGGAGGGGAGAATGTTATACCCCGTATTTCCAGAGTATGTACATGATGACGTACGTACAAAAGTTTAAGCCTTAATTAGGCAAAGAGCGAAATAGTGAACTTTCAGCGGAAAATATTCGGAACCTTGCGAAGGAAAAATTTCGGTTACTACATTTAAAATTTTTGCGGATTTTTCCGAGAGATAAAATATTTTGGACCAACGAGAGGGCGACATGTGTCACCCTTAGGTGGCAAGGGTTGGACGAAATCTTGGGCAAGATTGGCACGTTTTTTTCATGTAAAATGCCATAAACCTTTGGTCAATGTATGGTTAGATATTTGTGTGGTAGATGGATAAGGTGGGACCCACACACACTTGTCCAAATCTCCACCATCCACTTGCTTTGATCTTGGCCATTGAAGGCTCTATAAATACCCCTCAAGTCCAAGACTAAATCTTCATCCCTTAAACATTTTCCAAGTCTCAAAATCCCTCTCCCCCTCTTGAAAGCTCTCGCCCAAACTCCCTCCCCTTTGTGAAGCCCTACCAAACACCCCCTTCCTAGTTGTTCTTGTCTAAATACCCCCTTGGTAGAAAAATATTCTCCAAGTATTGTTACTATTCCAAAATACCTTAGCCAAATACCTTGTAGTATTCCAAAGTCACCTCTATACTAAAAGCCTAATTACTACCGTATATCCATTAGTCACTAAACGAAACCCTAGGGGAAATCTTCATAGTTGGTTGAAGTATTAAGTAGAAGTTGTGTAGAAACTTCTAAGGGTTTCTTGAGCTATCGGAGCGCAAATTAGAGCTAAACGTTGTTCAGATCGACATTTAAACTTGGATAATTTTGGGCTTACTGAGGTAAATATCTTGTCCTTCTATTGTAATTGGAGATTTCATGCGTAGTAGTATAGAAGTGAGTATAAGATATAGAAGGATATTAAAGAAGAGAATTGAATGAAATTACATCAAGGATACTAAAAAGAGATTTGAACTGCATTTACATAAGATCAGATTTACTGAGACTTGAGTAGTTGACTGGCAGGGAAGTCGCCCAATTTTCCGTAGAATTAAGAACCTTCGCTTAGAATATTCTACAGAGTAGTCTAGACGCTGATAGACGTATTTGACTATTATAGGTTGATACTCTGCGCGACATATTCGATTTGGCGGTGGATTTCACGAGGAGGTATGTGATTCTTCCTATCCTCTTGAGCATGATATTTTGATATATATATATAGTACGGTAGACGTACGTATGTTAACTAAAAAGGGTTTTACTCTGATGTCTGTTGACTTGAGTTTTAGATAATAAGAATCTTGAAGTATTTCAAAAGAATTATGAATCATTTTGAAGAGTAATACTTAGTTTTAAAAGCTTAAGAGTTATACTAGCTTTATGGGAAGTTAGGTATAACGACTTAAAAGAGAAAAAGGAACAGTTTACTTAATTGTTTCGGAAGCCTTGTATTGATTTCGGAAATGAGAATAAGTATCGAACAAACCATCATAGCGCTAATAAAGGAAAATGTATTGACTAATTAAGTATTATTAAAACCAAGAGAAACCTCCATCCGCATAGAAGCTAAGATAAGACAAAATTGTATTACATTTTCTAGATCATGGTCGCTTTAATAAGATTGTTATAAACAAGAATGAACTACTCACACATAAGATATATGTTACTCACTTTTGTTAAAAGAAGAAATTACGTTGTTAGGACTATGAACTATGAAATCTTTCAAAATAAGAGACTTAAGTATTTAAGAATATGCAACTTGAACTTTTGGAAAAGAATGTTGTTACTTGACTTTAAAACGGAAAATGTGTTGGTTTAAAAATAAAGGCATGGTATTATCTTAACTGCCTTAAAAGAGAGTTTAAATGTTATGGCTAATTTGATACGTAGTCCATGGGATGGACCGAATGTATTCCACCACGTTTTGATACCGAGTCCATGAGATGGATCGGGAATGTATTCCACCACGTTTTGATACCGAGTCCATGAGATGGACCGGGAATGTATTCCACCACGTTATGATACCGAGTACATGGGATGGACCAGGAATGTATTCCACCGATGGATACCGAGTCCACGAGATGGATCGGGAATGTATTCCATACGATCCGACCGAGTCCAAGAGACGGACCGAACGTGACCATGCGATTTCACCTCGAGTCCCATGAGATGGGCCGAGACATGTTATACGTATCACACGATTTATACCTAGACTGCCGGCAGTGAGGAAGGAGTTCCACGTGCATTAGGGATGACTTGAGGGTGTGAGTCCCTGACTTGACATGACTGCTTTTATGTTGTGAACTGTAGTTGTTATCATACATGTCTCTGCTTTATATAAATCGTTATGATTTCATTTACGATTTTTCGCCACATACTTGGTTCTGTTATCGACCTTCTCGGGCCGCTCATGCCGCAGTAGAGGTACATCGGTTGATCCTCACTCTTAGGATCACAGCCAACAGATTGGGAAGCACCGCTTTCTCCGAGGCTTATCTTTTGATATGTTTTCCCGAGTTTGTAAGTTCTGTACATTCGTGGTATGGCGGGCCCCGTCCGCCATAGTTGTTGTAAAATCTTAGAGGTCTGCAGTAATCGCAAGTGTGTTTTGTAAAAGGGATGTAATCGCTCAAGTGTATATATATATATGCCGAAAGGCAATCTTCTCTCGATATATCGCTTCTCATTCTATAATTGTTTCATGTCTTGTTTTATATTCCATGATTACTGATGTTGTATCGCTAGGGTGCCCGGGTAAGGCACCAGTCACGGGCCCGGGTTCGGGTCGTGACATTACACCCCGGACATTTCAGGATATGTTTATAAGAACGTACGTAAGAACTCAAAATGTTAAGATTTGAGACGAGTAAAAATTTATCTAATTTTGGAATTTGTCGGAAAACGAAATATTGCGACGAACGGGAGGGCGACACGTGTCACCCCCCTTAGTGGCCTTGGTCGAAATTGGCATGGTTAGAATGGCCATTTGACCATAATTTAAATAACCAAGTCTTGCAAAGACAAATAGCTTGATATTGTTGACTAAGTCAAAGGCCACTTGGACTTGATCCATGTGAAACTCATCCAAGCCACCCAATTGTACTAATCTTGAGCCTCCATCTTGTTATATATGTATACTAGTGCAAGACAAGCTCCACACTTAGCAAATTTTCAAAAAAACTTGAGGAACACTAGATGAAGCTCTCGGCCAAGGCTAGGGTTTCAAGGGAAATTTTTTCAATTGTTGTCCAATAATTCCCATACTTTAAACCAAGGTTCCTAAGAGTATTGTAAGTGTATCTCAATAGAAAGATCCCGGAAAAATGGCATTTTCGTATTAGTCGCAAGGCGGAAACTAAAGGAGTTCTTCAACTTTGAAGTTGGAACTTGAAGATGAGTTATTCATAAGCTTCTAAGGGTTGCTTGGAGTGGATTGGAACGTCGAAAGGAGGAGCTAAAGTTTCTAAGGATCGACTTGTGCTCTTGGATCATATTTGGGCTAATTGAGGTATAACCTTCATTTTACTTTTGTAATTGAAGATTTCATGTTATGATAAGTTATAAGTGATCATGTGATATGTGTTATGAAGTTTGATAAGTGTTATGGAAATTTGGAAGCTCAAATCCGAAAATGACATGTTAAGCCATTTGAAATTGAAATACAATTTGGTCGATAATTAGAATCGTCGCATGTTTACCTACTTGAGGATTGTAGTAGCTATAATCAATTTTGGCTAGATAACATGTTATATTAAACCACTTGGATTGATAAGAAATTGGAAGAAGAATTGGTATTGTTGCCCTAATTGCCGAATTGACATTTTAGTTTAGACTAGTTTGTTATATATTGTGGGGCGGAATTTTACATGTCTTGATTAAGCGTGTAATCCCCTATTGTTAGCTACTTTGTTGGGCCTTAAATGTGGCGTGTTTGGTTATTGAATTCGGCCTTGAAAAAGGTGGCAAAGTATGTAGAAACAAAAGAAGTGTTGTCCGATTTTCCGTAGAATTTAGTGACTTTGCACTTGGAATATTCTACGTTTGAAACTAGAAGTTAATAGACGTACTATGGTCATTATAGGTTGACATACTACGTACGGCGTATTGGACTTAGCAAGTGGATTAAACAGAAGAGGTATGTGGAACTTTCTTATCTCTTGAGCATGAATAGTTGTAAATGTATAGTACGGTAGACGTACGAGTTTTGACGAATCTAGTCCATTTGATATCCTTGGCTTATTTTACGAATGTCCAAATTGGTTGAGTTAGGAAATTAACTCACTTGTTTAAATATTAAGGATATCTTGGTTTTCAAAAGTTAAGAGACTTTAAGTATGTTGAAAGTATTTTTGATACTTACTTTGTTGGAAAGTTTAAGTCTCTTGGTTATAAAGAAGTATGTAAGTGTTACACCCCGTAACTCCAGGACATGTTTAAGAGAATGTAAGTAAGGATCGCAAGACTTGAAAAGGGTACGAAAGGAAGACTTGTTTTTCCGACGGAAAATCTTCCGAACATCGGAAAGGAAAAATGTTCGTTGGTGAGAATTAGGTTCTCAAAATGCATTAATTGAGGATTATGGAATGTTTTATCATTATGGAAATTAGGTTGTACGGTTTTGATTTATTGTGGGGCCCACCCGAGGAATTTTACGTTTTGTGGGGCCCACGAGGGTTACAGAATTATATGGACGAATGGGAGGGCGACATGTGTCACCCCCCCTTATAATGTCTTGGACGAAAATTACATGGGCAAAAGGGTCACTTGACCATTGTTTAGATGACCAAGTCTTGCAAGTAGAGAGCTTGACAATGTTGACTTAGTCAATGGGACCAAAGTCTTGATAATTAAAAGAGTTTCATCCTAACCACACATATGTGCAAATATTGACCCTCCATTGAACTATATAGTAGTACTAGTAGCAAGACTTGTCATAACACTTAGAAAATATTTTGAAATCTTGTTCTTGTGCTAAGTGAGGCTCACGGTTTTGCTAAGGGTTTGAAGAGAAAATTTTCTATTGTTGACCAATAACCTCCCCACTTTAAACCAAGGTACCTAAGGGTATAGTAAGTGTATCTCAATAGGAAAATCCCTAAAAAGAGAGTTTTCGTATTAGTCGCAAAGTGAAAACCTAGTGGCTTTCTAGGTTTTGAATTGGAAGTTTGAAGGAAAGTTGTTGGTATGGTTCTAAGGGTCTCAAGGAGCGGATTGAAGTGTCTTGGAGAGGCTCTAAACTACTAAGGAGCGACTTCGGATTTGGAATTGGATTAAGAATCGTTAAGGTATAATCTTGTCTTTTAAAGTGTTACAAGATTATTTGTATTATTGTTGTTATCTTTGCATGTTGCTAGCATGAAGTATATGTGTTGAAGTTTATAAAGATTATGGATTGATTGTAGCCTTGGAAATCCGAAATGTAATGTAAGCCATGTTAAGTTGTATTACAAATTGGTCGCTTATTAGAAATCGTCGCATGTCACTTACTTGAAGATTATGGTTATATTAATCAAATGCGACTTGATATCATGTTATGCTACCAAGTTGGATTGAAATGGAAATTGGATAAGAATTAGTATTGTTGAACTCAAGGTGGCCGAATTTGGACTTGTAGTTTGTATTAGTTTGTTATTCATTTGTATTGGACTACCTTCTAAATTGTGAGCCAATTGGGGCTGTTTGGTTATTCATTTGTATTGGACTACCTTCTATATTGTTGGGAGCCAATTGGGGCTGTTTGGTTATTGTATTCGACCTTGAAAAGGTGGCAAAGTGAGTAGAAACAAAGGAGGTCTTGTCCGATTTTCCGTAGAATTTAGTGACTTGGCACTTAGGATATTCTACGTTTAAAGTAAGAGGTTAATGGACGATTGTGGCCATGATAGGTTGAAGTACTAAGTATAGCGATCATACTTGAAGAATGGAATAGCTCAAGGTTGAAGTACTTTGGAGCATTTTGCTACTTGTCGACAATCGTCGCGAGGTATGTGAACCTCTTCTTTCGTTGGCATGATCCTACGTATGAAATATCCATGTGATAACATTTTAAGATTCCTTCTACTCTTAGAAGTTAAGAAGTATTTACATTATGAATCTAAGTTAAGAGTATGTTTAAATTGTCCTAAGTCTTTACTAGGTCTTATGAGACGTTGGTAAGGATGGTTAGGAAATTATGAGATTTGATTTAAGGGCTATGTATCTTGATTTATTTAAAGTAAGTATGTAAGTTGATTTTATGTTTGAAAATGACTTGAATTTATATGTGAAAAGGGGATTGGTTTTAAAGTGTAGATGACATGATTTTACAAGTATAAGTAAATGGACTTTAAAGAATTTATGTTATGAAGTTTTAAGACTATGAACTTTGATTTTCTTTAAAGGATTATGAAACTTTATTTTTCAAGATTTTGGGACTTGATTTCTAAAGTACAAGCGACATGATTTGAAAGAGTGTATGCACGAGGTGTTAAGGCTATAAGCCTTGATTTTATAAGTGGAAATGACTTAATTTTACAAAGTATGGCTTAATTTATTTCAAAAGATAAGAAGATGGCTTCCAAAAGAGTATGTGACTTGAGCTTTAAAAAGAAAGGAGTTCTATGATTCTTTTAAGTATGTATGTACGTAGTATTTTGGATCTAGTTTTCCTAATGTTGTAAGAATAAAAGTGTCTTAAGTTCTCTAAAATGAAAGGTTGTTATAATAGCTTTATGGGAAGTTGTTATGACGACTTAAGAAGAAGTGAAAAGATGGTTTGAAAATGTTATGTAAGGAAAATCACACCGAGCCTACAATTAGGCTGACGTTATGAAATACAATCGAGCCTACAAATAGGCGGATTACGTTATGAAATACACCGAGCCTACAAATAGGCGGATTACGTTATGAGATACACCGAGCCTACACATAGGCGGACACGCCATATTACCCCGAGCCTTCACATAGGCCGTTACGCTATCTTACACCGAGCCCCACAGCGGCCGGATTATGTTATATGATTCCACAGTACACCGAGCCCCACAGGCAGGCCGGATTATGTTATATGATTCCACAGTACACCGAGCCCCACAGGCGGGCCGGATTATGTTATATGATTCCACAGTACACCGAGCCCCACAGGCGGGCCGGATTATGTTATATGATTCCACAAGACACCGAGCCCCACAGCGGGCGGATTATGTTATATGATTCCACAAGACACCGAGCCCCAAAGCGGCCGATTATGTTATATGATTCCACAAGACACCGAGCCATACAAAGCGGGCGAATTATGTTATGTAAGATATGTAAGTTATGTGAAAAAGGTGGATTAAACTCTTAAGTAAGTATGTAAGAATATGTTGTTAAATCTTATGGAAAGAAGGAATGGAACAGTTAATATACGAGTGATCTCGTGAGTTAAAAATGGCATTCTTTTGTATAGTTATGATTTGATTCTTGCACGTTATTTGCTCCATATTCAACTGTTTGTTATGACTTCCGCCGAAGTGCGTTATGTCCGCAGTTTAGGTACAAAGTGTGGATCCGCGAGCTTAGGATCTGGTTCACATTTTTAGATGGCTCGATGTTCGGAGTTGTCATGGCTATGTATATTAAGGGGTATGGCGGGGCCCGTCCGCCACATTGTAATTCTTAGAGGTCTCAGTAGTCACATATTGTGGGTGCATTTTGTAAAGAAAGGCAACTCGCCGTTTATGTATGTACGTCTGGAAGGTAGCCCTATCGGTACGACCTATTGTTTTACTTCCGTTGTTTTATTTATAAGTTTCATGTATGTTCACTGATTATCTCGATGTTTACTCGTAAGGGTGCCAGTAGGGCACCGATCGCGATCGCCTGGTCGTGACAAAAGTGGTATCGAAGCGCTTAGTCCTCTGAAAGTGTCTGCTGCATCGTGTCTAGTAGAGTCTTGATTATCGGTGTGTTGTGCACCACATCTATAATCGTGGAGGTCGCAGGACATTTAGGATTGGTTTCCATTCTTCTCACTCCGAGATCGTGCGATAGAGCCGTGTTGTTAGGGTCGTCTCTCCCTAACGAGTTATGTTGATTGCAGCTACGAGAAAGACAGCAGTGACCCAGGAATGACTATGTGGATTGCGTATCCAGGTTGGTAATTATTATAGTATAGTTGGTATTGTAACATACATCTATACGGATTTATGTATGAGGGTCAGACGCGTGTTGCCTAGAATGATTTTAGATTACCAGGAATTGGTAAAGACTAACTAGATACCGGGAAGGTATGGAATAGTTAATGAATTTTCGCCAAGGTCTTGTGGTTTATTTTGAGATTATTGGGAAAGGATGAGCTGTCTGATAGGGTAGTGAACCCTTAAGAAAGCCATGTTAAGGTACCTAACGGAATGTCATGTAAATAGATTAAGATGCGTAGTAGGCTTAAGAAATGGTACGGATGAGGTCCGTATAGAGTAAGTAATGGTTCTTGTGATCAACGACATGATTATGGTATTATGAGAAGTTTTTGTACCCGTTTACGGGGATACTGATAAGATAGGCTTGGAGCATGGAAATTGCGAGCCTAACAATATTGATTACTGCCGAGACCTTAGGTATATAAGGCTTTCTCTGGCAATAAGATTTTAAGTCAGACCAAGGATAAGAGTTAAGTGCGACGTTGAGTCGGGTTGAGGACCTGTTACGGGTCTCCCCATGGCCTGGAATGGAGTAGGATCAGTTGGTAGTATTTCCGCTACGTGACAAGGTCACGAGGGTGCAAGGCCCAAGTCTAGTTAATTGTTTTACGGGTTCGTGGACGCGTTCCACTGGAACCAGGTTGTGAAGCCGAAATGGCCTTATATTGTTTTATAGAGTGACTCTGTGATTAGAGGCCAGAATCGATATGGAAGTTATGTATGCATGTTAGTATGAGTATTGTTATGTGGCCTGGGTGGCATATGTTGTATGAAGGGTGTAGTAAAAGGAGACTATGTCGCTATCTATTTAGATCGGACTCAGAAAGAACATTCGGGACGAATGTTTCTAAGGGGAAGAATGTTACACCGTAACTCCGTGACATGTTTAAGAGAATGTAAGTAAGGATCGCAAGACTTGAAAAGTGCGAAAGGAAGACTTGTTTTTCCGACGGAAAATCTTCCAACATCGGAAAGGAAAAATGTTCGTTGGTGAGAATTAGGTTCTCAAAATGCATTAATCAAGATTATGGAATGTTTTATCATTATGGAAATTAGGTTGTACGGTTTTGATTTATTGTGGGGCCCACCCGAGGAATTTTACGTTTTGTGGGGCCACGAGGTTCTGTAATTATATGGACGAATGGGAGGCGACATGTGTCACCCCCTTATAATGTCTTGACGAAAATTACATGGGCAAAAGGGTCACTTGACCATTGTTTAGATGACCAAGTCTTGCAAGTAGAGAGCTTGACAATGTTGACTTAGTCAATGGGACCAAAGTCTTGATAATTAAAAGAGTTTCATCCTAACCACATATGTGCAAATATCGACCCTCCATTGAACTATATAGTAGTACTAGTAGCAAGACTTGTCATAACACTTAGAAAATATTTTGAAATCTTGTTCTTGTGCTAAGTGAGGCTCACGGTTTTGCTAAGGGTTTGAGAGAAAATTTTCTATTGTTGACCAATAACCTCCCACTTTAAACCAAGGTACCTAAGGGTATAGTAAGTGTATCTCAATAGGAAAATCCTTAAAAAGAGAGTTTCGTATTAGTCGCAAAGTGAAAACCTAGTGGCTTTCTAGGTTTTGAATCGGAAGTTTGAAGGAAAGTTGTTGGTATGGTTCTAAGGGTCTCGAGGCGGATTGAAGTGTCTTGGAGAGGCTCTAAACTACTAAGGAGCGACTTCGGATTTGGAATTGGATTAAGAATCGTTAAGGTATAATCTTGTCTTTTAAAGTGTTACAAGATTATTTGTATTATTGTTGTTATCTTTGCATGTTGCTAGCATGAAGTATATGTGTTGAAGTTTATAAAGATTATGGATTGATTGTAGCCTTGGAAATCGAAATGTAATGTAAGCCATGTTAAGTTGTATTACAAATTGGTCGTTTATTAGAAATCGCCGCATGTCACTTACTTGAAGATTATGGTTATATTAATCAAATGCGACTTGATATCATATTATGCTACCAAGTTGGATTGAAATGGAAATTGGATAAGAATTAGTATTGTTGAACTCAAGGTGGCGAATTTGGACTTGTAGTTTGTATTAGTTTGTTATTCATTTGTATTGGACTACCTTCTAAATTGTGAGCCAATTGGGGCTGTTTGGTTATTCATTTGTATCGACTACCTTCTATATTGTTGTGAGCCAATTGGGGCTGTTTGGTTATTGTATTCGACCTTGAAAAGGTGGCAAAGTGAGTAGAAACAAAGGAGGTCTTGTCCGATTTTCCGTAGAATTTAGTGACTTGGCACTTAGGATATTCTACGCTTAAAGTAAGAGGTTAATGGACGATTGTGGCCATGATAGGTTGAAGTACTAAGTATAGCGATCCTACTTGAAGAATGGAATAGCTCAAGGTTGAAGTACTTTGGAGCATTTTGCTACTTGTCGACAATCGTCATGGCGAGGTATGCGAACCTCTTCTTTCGTTGGCATGATCCTACGTATGAAATATCCATGTGATAACATTTTAAGATTCCTTCTACTCTTAGAAGTTAAGAAGTATTTACATTATGAATCTAAGTTAAGAGTATGTTTAAATTGTCCTAAGTCTTTACTAGTCTTATGAGACGCGTTGGTAAGGATGGTTAGGAAATTATGAGATTTGATTTAAGGGCTATGTATCTTGATTTATTTAAAGTAAGTATGTAAGTTGATTTTTATGTTTGAAAATGACTTGAATTTATATGTGAAAAGGGATTGGTTTTAAAAGTGTAGATGACATGATTTTACAAGTATAAGTAAATGGACTTTAAAGAATTTATGTTATGAAGTTTTAAGACTATGAACTTTGATTTTCTTTAAAGGATTATGAAACTTTATTTTTCAAGATTTTGGGACTTGATTTCTAAAGTACAAGCTTACATGATTTGAAAGAGTGTATGCTACGAGGTGTTAAGGCTATAAGCCTTGATTTTATAAGTGGAAATGACTTAATTTTACAAAGTATGGCTTAATTTATTTCAAAAGATAAGAAGATGGCTTCCAAAAGAGTATGTGACTTGAGCTTTAAAAGAAAGGAGTTCTATGATTCTTTTAAGTATGTATGCACGTAGTATTTTGGATCTAGTTTTCCTAATGTTGTAAGAATAAAAGTGTCTTAAGTTCTCTAAAATGAAAGGTTGTTATAATAGCTTTATGGGAAGTTGTTATGACGACTTAAGAAGAAGTGAAAAGATGGTTTGAAAATGTTATGTAAGGAAAATCACACCGAGCCTACAATTAGGCGGACACGTTATGAAATACACCGAGCCTACAAATAGGCGGATTACGTTATGAAATACACCGAGCCTACAAATAGGCCGGATTACGCATGAGATACACCGAGCCTACACATAGGCCTGACACGCCATATTACCCGAGCCTTCACATAGGCGGGTTACGCTATCTACACCGAGCCCCACAGGCGGGCCGGATTATGTTATATGATTCCACAGTACACCGAGCCCCACAGGCGGGCCGGATTATGTTATATGATTCCACAGTACACCGAGCCCCACAGGCGGGCCGGATTATGTTATATGATTCCACAGTACACCGAGCCCCACAAAGCGGGCGGATTATGTTATATGATTCCACAAGACACCGAGCCCCACAAAGGGCGGATTATGTTATATGATTCCACAGTACACCGAGCCCCACAGGCGGGCCGGATTATGTTATATGATTCCACAGTACACCGAGCCCCACAGGCGGGCCGGATTATGTTATGTAAGATATGTAAGTTATGTGAAAAAGGCTGGATTAAACTCTTAAGTAAGTATGTAAGAATATGTTGTTAAATCTTATGGAAAGAAGGAATGGAACGGTTAATATACGAGTGATCTCAGGAGTTAAAAATGGCATTCTTTTGTATAGTTATGATTTGATTCTTGCACGTTATTTCTGTTCCATATTCAACTTTTGTTATCGACTTCTTCGGGCCGCTCGTATGTCCGAGTTTAGGTACAAAGTGTGGATCCGCGAGCTTAGGATCCTGGTTCAGCATTTTTAGATGGCTCCGATGTTCCGGAGTTGTCATGGCTATGTATATTAAGGGGTATGGCGGGGCCCTGTCCATACGCTTGTAATTCTTAGGTCCAGTAGTCACATATCATGGGTGCTTGTAAAGAAAGCGAGGCAACCGCTTATGTATGACGTCTGCGAAGGTAGCCTATCTACGACTGTTGTTTTACTTCCGTTGTTTTATTTATAAGTTTCATGTATGTTCCGCTGATTATCTCTGATGTTTACTGTAGGGTGCCTGTGTAGGCACTCGCCATCCGGTCGGTCGTGTGATAAGTTTCTAAAGTATAAAGTTAGTATAACGGCTTTATGGGAAGTCAGTTATAATAGCTTTATGGAAAGTTAAAAAGAGTGGTTTACTCTAAGTAATTTAAGTATGTTAAATGACTTGAAATAACGAAAGGCAAGTTGATTTAAAGGCATCTATTGCCTAAGGTTTTTATGAGAGAAGAAGTCACTTGAGTTAGAAGCCTAATTTGTATTTATAAAAGTATCATGACTTGTCTTGAAAAGTAATTGTGACTGATACTAAGGTTATTAGTATCTTGGAAGTTTTATACTAAAAATAGTCATTTTTTAAAGAGTGGAAGTATGTAGTACTTGGGTTAAATTCCCGGATTTTTATAAAAGACATGTTAGTGCCTTAAGTAAACTAAAATGAAAGTGTATATGAACAAGAATAATAAGAAGCTAGGGGATTTCTTAACTTGCTTATATATGGTATGATGCGGAAGGCTTATGTTATGTATGATAAGCAGAAGGCTTATGTGATGTATGATAAGCCGGTAGTGCTTATGTTATGTGTGATAGCCGGTTTGTGCTAGTAGTATGTTATTCATTACGGGGTCTACGGAAAATTCGGCAGCACCTCCCCCCCCCCCCGCAACCACAAAAATCTCCTCCTCTACCAAGGCCCGCTACCAAGCCAACAACTCCAAAGGGGGGGGGGGGGGTTACACGTCTAACCGGACGTGTACAACACTGCCCCACAATAATACTACAAGTCTACTGTAAATACAGTCCAATGTAAATACAGTTCAATTCTATCATTCTTCTTTCCTCATATAATATACTCAAGTATAACTACTACAACATGTAATATCCAATTACAATAGGGGGACATAGATCATTACCTCGATAAGCCCAAAATTATCCAAGTTTATAAGTCGATCCTGCGCAACGTTTAGCTCTAATTCCTGACGCTCCAAGCAACCCTTAGAAGTTTCCAAACAACTTCTCTTAACACTTCATCTAAGCTATGAAGATTTTTCTAGGGCTTCATTTTGCGACTATTGGAATAAAGTAGTATTTTTCCGGGCTCTTAGTATTGAAATAACTTTGGAATACTACTAGGAATACTAGGCTAAGGTATTTTGGGATAATACAACAATACTTGAAGTATTTTCTACACAAAGTGGGGGGTGTTTCGGACGAGAACTATCAAGAGGGGCGGGGGGAAGCTTTGGACGAGAGCTTTCTCTAAGGGGGAGGGAGTTTTGAGACTTGGAAAATGTTTAAGTGGATGAAGAATAAGTCTTGCACAGAGGGGTATTTATAAGAAAATCAATGGCCAAGATCTAGGCAAGTGTAAGGTGAGGATGGGGTACATGTGTGTGGGTAGTTGGCCAACCATTTGGCTACCACAAAAATGGGACAAGTGGCCACCACAAAAATGGGACACTTGTCCACCAAAAAAACGTCCCACTTGTCCTTCTCCAATTCGGACAACATGGCCACACGGGTGACACGTGTCGCCCCCCTACTCGTCCAAAATATTTCATCTTCCGAAAATATCCGAAAATAAAGTGGGCCCCACAAAACCGTAAATTTCTCCCGTGGGCCCCACGTGACCAATTCCGGAAAATAAAATTCCATAATTCTCAAATATTCCTAAAAGTCCGAATACCGAATCCGGGAATCCAATTCCCATTAACGAACCTTTTTCCTTCACAAAATCCGGAACTTTTTCCGTCGAAAAATTCACATCTTTCTTTCTTTCCAATTTCACAGTCGTATTCTCGTACGTATGTCCTCACATACATACCCTGGAACTACGGGGTGTAACATTCTTCCCCCCTTAGAAACATTCGTCCCGAATGTTCCTTCTAAGTCTCCAAACATACACGCTGCAGATAGTCTCCACTAATACCCCTTACAAAACCGATCATGCCACCAATGGCTAGAATATAACAATGCGCAAAAACTCAAATCCAAGCCAACGAGGAATCCACTCTATCACCACAAAAAGCTCCCACCCATGGTCTACAGAATAATCCCTTCGCATCTTCACTTCACCAAAGAAAAGATCATTTCCGTTCTCATAACATATGCTCGCTTATTCCCTTACTTGTCGTACCCTTCTCGTACACCCGAACTCTTTCTAGTATACTTACCCCACTTCAGTCATTACTTCAGTTTCCAAAACCTTGGAGTCACTACCTCCAAACTTGGTCATCTTACTAGCCTCAAATTCCTTTAAGGCCATTCCCGGTCTTCATGGTCCGATTCTGGTCGAACGTATCCACGAACTCTTACGATGGTTACCTAAACCTGGGCTTAGCACCCTCGTGACCCTACCACCTGGTGGGACCACCTCGAACTGACCCCACCCCAAACCGGGCTGCGGGTCGACCCGTGAATGGTCCTCAACCCGTCCCATAATCGCGCCAAACTCTTGTTCCCCGATCCGGAACAATCTTACCTATTCAAGTCCTGAAAGCTACCACTTTCATCTTACACAACCCAAGGAATTATCCCACTGGTACACCCTATGTATATAATGCACTCCGACAAGGATCATCTGCAAAATCCTTTACTCAAGACGGCCTTACATCTAAGGTCTCAACGTGTAATATTCTAAGGTTCACACCTTCCATGTCCTCATACTTATCCTTTCAACTAACCATGTTTTCTAACTCACAAATAACACAACGCTATCCGTACATAGCACACAACAATAAGATCATCATAACATCAATACCAACTAGTCTCTAGAGGGTTAAGGATATACCTGAAAATCAACTAGGCGGTTCAAAGGACCGCTAGAACTGGGAACTTCCACCACGACTCCCGCTCGCTCACGGTACGAACATCCTGCCTCGCTATTGAAGGTGAATAACCCGCAACTGATCTCGTAGTCTGTGCTATCCCACTAGTGCCACCTCCAGTCGGACAGTTTCTCGCAAAATGGCCCTGTTGGCCGCATGTAAAGAAAACTCCCGAACTAGCACGACACTCCCCCTTATGGATTTTACCGCAACGGCCACACTGAGGTAAGGGTGGCCTCATCTGGCCAACACCACTACTCCCCCAAAAACCTGAACCCCTGGAGACCTGACCTGTTACACCCCGTAAGTCCAGAACATGTAAAAGAGAATGTACGAAAGGAAACAAGACTTGGAAATTGGTACGAAAGGAAGAATTGTTTTTCCGACGGAAAATCTTCCGGATGTCGGAAAGGAAAAAACAAATGTTCGTTATTGAGAATTGGATTCTCAAAATGCATTATTTGAAGAATATGGAACTTATTAATATTATGGAAATTTATTTTTACGGATTTGGTCATGTGGGGCCCACCCGAGGAATTTTACGTTTTGTGGGGCCCACGAGGGTTACAGAATTTTATGGACGAATGAGAGGGCGACATGTGGCACCCCCATAAGTGGTTTTGGTCGAATTAGAGGAGGGGTAATTTGGTCATTGAACCTCTTGGAAGATAAGTCTTCAAAGCTTGACATAATTGACTAGTCAACTTGCCACTTAGGCTTGATCCATGTGATTTTAATCCTAGCCTCACATTTGTTTAAGTCTAAGCCCTCCAATATGTGTTATATACTAACTAGTAGCAAGACTTGGCATTTCTACACTTAGAAAAATTAGAGAGCCCTTGTGCTTGAGAGAAGAGCTCTCGGGTTTGCATCCATGTCCACACAAAAATTTGCAAATGTTGTCCATTAGCCACAAGACTTAAAACCAAGGTTCCTAAGAGTGTTGTAAGGTTATCTCAATAGAAAGATTTCGGAAAAAACGTATTTTTACGTTAGTCGCAAGGCGGAAACTAGGGGAGTTCTTCCACTTTGAAGTTGGAACTTGAAGATGGGTTCTTCATAGGCCTCTAAGGAGTGCTTGGAGCGGATTGGAACCTAAGGAAAGGAGCTAAGAATTGCTAAGGCGCGACTTTGGAATCTTGGAAATTTTTAAGGGCTTATAAAGGTATATTTTGTCGTTTTAGTAGTTAAGACTTACTTATTGTTGTAGCTATGGATTTTAGCAAGCATGTGTTATATAGTATGAAGTTTGATATGTTTATTGGCAATTGGAACCCTAATCCGAAAACTAGCATGTTTAGCCTTAAGATTACAATTCAAGTCGACTATTGGTCTAAGCGTCGCATGTGGTATAAAGAAGGAAATTGTAGTTGTCAAGTAGTTTATAACTATATAACATGTTAGACCTCGGAACTTGGAATTTGAAAAGGGTTGGAAAAGACTTAGTGTGCATGTGTTGGCGAGAATTGGCTAGGGCATTAAACTACTTCGATGAATCATGGGCGGAATTTTACGTATTGTAAGACGGTAATCCCCTTTGTTTGGTTGTTGTTTGAGCCTTAAATGTGGCTTGTTGGTTATTGTATTTGGCCTTGAAAAAGGTGGCAAAGTGAGTAGAAACAAAGGAAGTGCTGCCCGATTTTCCGTAGAATTAGAGACCAAATACTTAGTATTATTCTACGTTAGAGACTAGAAGTTGATAGTCTTGTTGTGACCATTATAGGTTGACACTTCTACGTACGGCGTATTCGGCTTAGCTTGTGGATTTAGCCGAAAGGGTATGTGAACTATCTCCTCTTCTAGCATGATTCCTTAAGATAAAGAAAGTAGGTTCTACTCCTTAAATGATCCATTCCTTGGTTGTACTTGGATTGCCTAGAATAGAATATGTTCTATGTACTTCCTTGATTGTACTTTGATGTTTAGATTGTAAGTTGTATAATCCATTTTCTTGATGAAGTTTGGATTCTTAAAAGTGAAGGTATTTTACTTAAAGTACATGGAGTCTTAAAAAGGAAGTGGTTTCCAAATCTTTTGGCTAGTGCCTTAATTCTAAAACCTAAAGGTCATTATAATGACTTTAGGGGAGTCAAAGGAGTGATTTACTTATTTGATTTAAAAGAGGAGAAATGACATGATTTAAGAGAAGTAACTTGTGTTAAGGGTGAAGTTACTTGAGGTTTAAAAAGTAGAAGAAAACTTGTTTTCTAACCACAAGAGACTCAAGTATTTTGAAAGTTAAGAACTTGATTTGTAAGATGTGATACTTGGTTTTAATAGTATAAGTCTCTTGGTTATCAAGGAACGGATACGCCTAAAACCATAAAGGGTTATAACGGCTTTATGGGAAGTTGGTTATAACGGCTTTATAAGGTTAGAAAGTTGTCTATTTTGATTAATCTACATAAGTTGCCTAGATTGTGAAAATTTGGAGTTACTTGATTTCAAGCTTTGAAATAAGTTTTCTAAAAGTGTAGTAACTTACTTTGAAAAATAGACACGCCTTGATACTACTGTGTTAGTATCTTCGGGCTTTACACAGAAAGAGTCTTTATAAAAGAATGTACGTACGTAGTACTTTGACTTGTTAAAAGAGAATTATTCTATGTATGCCTTGATTAGTACTTTGGCTTGATAAATTGAGAATTTGTCTAAGTGTGCCTTGATAAGTACTTTGACTTGTTAAAAGAGAATTATTCTATGTATGCCTTGATTAGTACTTTGGCTTGATAAATTGAGAATTCGTCTAAGTGTGCCTTGATAAGTACTTTGGCTTGTTAAAAGAGAATTATTCTATGTATGCCTTGATAAGTACTTTGGCTTGATAAATTGAGAATTAGTCTAAGTGTGCCTTGATAAGTACTTTGGCTTGATTGATTGTGAATCATTCTAAGTGTGCCTTGATAAGTACTTTGGCTTGATTAATTGTGAATCATTCTAAGTGTGCCTTGGTAAGGACTTTGGCTTGTTAATTGAGGATTTGCCTACGGTGCCGGAAATAGCCGCTTGTGTGCTATTGGTATATCGCCGTTTGGTCACCCCGTTTGTGGCATTTGCATAATTCGTATTTGCTACCCACGATGCGAGGATACCACGCGAGTCCGTAGGCTTACGCGGTGAAATAGTCCCACGCGCGGATCCACCTATGCGAGGAATACCTCGCGCGGTCCGTAGCGACTTACGCGGTGAAATAGTCCCATGCGAGGAATATCTCACGCGGGTCCGTATGGGCTTACGCGGTGAAATAGTCCCACGCGAGGAACATCTCACGCGGGTCCACGCGACTTACGCGGTGAAATAGTCCCGTGAGTAGGATTGCTTATCGATATCGCGCGCGTGGTCCCGCTTTGATCGTGAGCTTCTATTTTATATTGCAAGTATACTAATATTTGCTCTCGCGATTGTAAGGTTCAGTGGGCTTCGATGTTGTAGTATATCATGGATCGCGGCAATGGCGGGATTCCGCGCACGATTGATGTATGGGCTGAGACCCATAGTTATATCCGAGTAGTGACTTCGAGGGCTCGCGCCCCCGACTTGATATGATCGCTATATGTTATGTATCGTAGGTTGGCTATCATACATGTCTCCTGCTTTGTTTAGATCGTTATGATTTCATTACGCATTTATTGTTCACATACTTGGTACATTCTTCGCATCGACTCCTTCGGGCCGCGCTCATGCCGCAGTTTAGGTACGCATTCGTGACCGGCAGTGTAGGATCCGCGCGTGGTTTTGGGATAGCTCCTCCATTCCTGAGTTTATCTTTGGTATATGTCTTTCAAGACATGTGCTTTGTACGCTGGTACGCGGGGCCTTGTCCGCCATAGTTCGCTTTAACTCCTGCAGGTATGTATTCATACGTGATCGACTCGTACAAAGATAGTGTCTTTTGTTTACGTATGTTATATGGCGCCTAGTCGGCTTTGCCTTACACGCACGCTGGTTTTAAAAAAAAAGAGTTGTTATTAATTTCCGCAATTTACTTAGTCATAAGGTGTATGGTACCTGGTAGGGCACCGCCACGCCCGGTTCGGGCGTGATACGACCTACTCTCAATACTCCCGACGCCCCAAGACGTGGAGGACCACTCAACCGGATGAGGTATATATTCGCCGCCGCGGAGGTCGCCGCTCGAAAGTTACTAAAGGACTCGATGTTCGCCTCTTACGCCGATCTCGTCCCTACGCCGGTCTCTACGCCTCCATCCTCAGAATAAGCTCAGATACGGCAATGTCCATGCCCACAAGAGCTACTCCGTGCAAGCCTCCGCTAAATAATCGCCAAGTCTCGTGACATATCGGTGCACCCTATCCTCCATGTCGCCACTAATGCGGACATACCGAGCTAACGAGTGAAACTCTACATCAGATTCTCAACCAGACGCCTGCTCGCCTCAACGCCAAAAATCTGTTTACCAACCCTCCTCATCTCGCGAGGCAAGAAATGTGCAAGAAATGCCCCCGAGAACTCGCTCCCACACACCGAAGCGCATGCTCCCCGACGCTTCCTGAATCAAAACTACGATCGCAGATCACGCAAATCGACGCGAACCCAATATCACCGATCGCCTCGAGGCCTCGATCACTCTCATGATCCGTCAGAATCGCTTGATAAACTCCCGAGGTCATCTCGCCTCTCGATCCATAGAACATCGCGGATCAGACTCGTAAGTCCCGGTCTCCAACTATCGCCCCGGGTACTCATCGTACCACCGCCTCCGCTCGCCCTCAAGTCTCGCCATAAACCTAACTAGTAATCGCCATCTCCTTGCAACCCATATCCTCTGCTCGCCGCGGACCGAGGCTCAGATATCGTGGCCTCGTGAGCTACCGCCGCTTCTAAACTCACGGGGCAGCATCGAGAATCCGCCGCCAGTAGCACCACTTCTAAAGACGGGCCTCGCCCCGTAATTGTTATACCCCGTATTTCCGCAGATGTACGTAAGTGACGACGAGAAAATTTGAACTTGTATAAAAGTGGCTTGGCCGAAATTTATTTGTGCACAACACCGCTAGAGTCGTTGACTAAACGCTTTCGCTTTCGTAGGAAAATTCCTACTATGTCATTTTTAATTTTATGGATTTTTCCGAGAGACGAAACATTTTGGATCAACAAGAGGCGCCACTTGGCACCCTCTCATCGGAAGACGCCTCGGGCGTGGAGTGGACGAATGGGTTGGCTTTTTGTCTCGGAGTTGGTAGGATATTTTGTGGTAGACGGATAAGGTGCACTTGGCAAGATTCGCCCTACACTTGCCTTGCACTTGGTATGATTCGCCATCGGTTGGCCTTTGCTAGACCTATAAATACCCCCTTCGGAAGACTTCTTCATCCATTCCTAAAATATTTCTAAGTGTTAAATCCTCCTCCTCCCCTTAGTGTAGAGTTCGCCAAGAGCCTCCCTTCCCCTCGTCGAGAGCCCTTCCCCTCTCAGGCTAGCCGTGGGTACCCCTAGCCTAGTTGTTTTCAGATAATACCCCCTCTTGGTAGAAATACTCTCAAAAGTATTGTTATAATGCCCAAATTACCTTAGCCGTCAGATACCTTGTAGTATTCTAAGGTTATACTTATACGAAAAGCCCGTAAATACTATTATACTTCCCTTCCACACAAAACCGAAACCCTAAGGAAAATCTCCACGGTTAGTCGAGTAATAAGTAGAAGTTGGTTAGAACTTCTAAGGGTTGTTTGGAGCGGTGGCCTGAGCATCGAGAGCTAAACCTTGCTCAGATCGACATTTAAACTCTGATAATTATGGGCTTATCGAGGTAAATATTTTGTCCTCTATTGTAATCGAAATTACATGTTGTATGATTATATAGTTGAAGTATACTATATATAGAATCGAACGTAGTTATCGACAATGTCTTTGACTTAAGCCCAATAATAAGAAACCTTTCGAAAGAAGAGTAATCGAATCAGATTTACATAGATCGTATTACGAGACTTGTGTAGCTTTTCGCGAGGTAGAATTGCACGTCCGCTTAGACGATAACCCCGGCTGGCTTCGTAGCCGCCGACAGAGAGGAGATTTACGCTGTCATGTGGGGAGGTCGCCAATTTTCTGTAGAATGTTCTACGATAAGATCTAGATGTTAATAAGCGCCAGTGGCCTTATAGTCAAGTACTACGCGTGGCGCGATCTACTTGGCTTAAGGAGTAGCCGACGACTGAGGTACTTGAGCGCTTTGCCATTAGTCGATACTCGCCGCGAGGTATGCGAACCTCTTCCTATCTCTTCTAGCATGATACGTGTGAACTATGTAAACAGAGACGCATACGTGCTAAATGTATTTGATTGTTTAAAACATAAAGTGTTATAACCGCTTTACGGGAAGTTGGTTATAATAACTTTACGTTGGTAAGAAAATACTTGTGGTTTTTAAAAGGTAATCGATTTGAACTATAATCGCTTATTATGTGTTAATAAAGAACTTGAAGTATTTCAAAAGATTTTTGAATCATTTCAAAGTTAAGTAATACTTGGTTTTGAAAACTTAAGAGTTATACTAGCTTTACGGGAAGTTAGGTAATAACGCTTAAGAATGTTTTACCGATTTAATCGTAACGTGTATCGACAAACCATCGCAGCTGCTAATAAAAGGAAATGTTTTGACAGATTAAGTATTATTAAAACCAAGAGAAACTTCCATCCGCATAAGCTAAGATGAGACAAAATGATATTTCCTAGATCATGGCTGCTGTAATAATATTGTTATAAACAAGAATATCCTACTCACATATAAGGCTTATGTTTCTCAGATAGCTTAAAAAGAGAATTATATTCTTAAATGAATAAGACTATGAACTACGAAACCTTTCTAAAATAAGAAACTTGAACATGGGAAATTAGGCAAACTTGAACATTGGAAATTAGGCAAACTTGAACATTGGAAAAGTGTTGCTACTTGATTTTACAAAGAGAAGTAATCGATTTACTTTAAAAGATAATCACTCTATTGTTATATACTACTGTATTGTGTGACCTTTGTGAAAGTAACATATCTTTAAAGAGTTATTGTATAAAGTACTTGGGGATAAAACCCGATCTCATTAATCATATAGTAGAAAGTACCTTATGTGTGAATAACTTGATCAGATTGGTTTGTGATAGCCTTGTAATACCTTCGTGTCGATTTGATAAGTAATCATATTAGGACGCTACGGTGTTAGTATTCGTGATGTTTGTATAAAGCGGGTTTTCCCTTGATTGTGCTTATGTTGTTTAAACGATAAACCGTTATGTTGGTATTATACCACTCACCGTGTTTCCGGGTTAAGCCGCCCTCCGACGCGGTAGATCAGCGGTGGGACCATGATTCGAGAATACCTCACGCGGGTCCCGGCCTATGCGAGCTACGAGTTCCGTGTTAGTGTGCGGCCTTTATGGTCACGCGGTCTATGTGGCCATGCGATCGCGAGTCCGTGACGACGCCGGAGTAGCTACCTCGACGCGGTTATACTCACGCGCGCGATGAGATTGGCCTACGCGAGTCGCGGGAGTTCCAGGCTAGACGCGCACATTTGATATTGCGCGGCGAGCCACTCTTTGATCATGCGACGGTTCAGACAGATATCATGATACGCTTTATGACCTTGTTAGTACGTGGTGTTAGTAGTCGGCCATGCCTTCAGACTTTACCCGCATCGTTTTATTTGGACACGTGGGACCGCTGCTCACGTGTATTTCGGTGCTTTTCATCATTGATCGCCGGTGCGGAAGGTATTCCACGCATGATTGATGTCAGGCGGAGACCCATTGTTATATTGGAGTGATGACTTTGAGCGCGAGTCCGACCAGACATCGCTATTTATCAGGAATCGTAGTTCGGTTATCATACATGCCTCCCGCTTATAGACTACTATGATTTCATTTAGATTTATTCGGCCATTTCACATAGCAGCTGCCAGATCGACCTCGCCGGGTTGCCATGCCGCAGTAAAGGTACACCGCCGCTGATCCTCGCTTAGGGTCACAAATGCGTTGGGAAAGCCCGCTTCTCGAGGCTTATTCGCATAGTCCCCGTTGCGGTAGGTGCTACATTCGTGGTATGACGGCCCCCCCGCCGTTGTTGTCATATTATTCGCAGAGGTCAGAAAATTGTGGGCGTAAATTGTAAGAGGGTTGAATCGCTCAAATTGCTATTTATATACATACCAAGGTAACCGCTGTTACCGCCTTCTTATTTCACCGCCATATTACATTGGTTTCATGTATTGTCTTTATGTTCACCGACACTGATGTTGTGTCACTAGGTGCCCGGTAAGGCACCGCCACGCCTGTGTTCGGTCGTGACAAGAACCCTCCGTTTCTACTCGCAGCCTCCCTCACGCCGCTCTTCGGGCTCGCTGCCATGCGCGGAGGCATAACCGATATAAAAGAATACGCCGAGGAGTCCAACTTACAACACAACTCTAAGGCACGATCTCAGAGTGAGAAGAATGGAAACCAATCCTAAATGTCTCGCAACCTCATCGATTATAGATGTGGTGCACAACACACCGATAATCAAGACTCTACTAGACACGGCCAGACACCTTCCGAGGACTAATCGCTTCGATACCACTTTTGTCACGACTCACCACTGCCCGTGGATCGTGCCTTACCCCGCACCCTAGTGATACAACATCGAGAGAAAAACCGGAAATAAAAACATACAGATATGAAACGAGATAAAAGAAAACAAAGCAACTAAAACGGCTGCCTCTTTTGCATATATACAAAAATTTGAACAGCTACATCCTTACAACCCCGCCCAACAAGAGATTACTGCACTTCAAGAGTGTAACAACAACTATGACGGGACAGGGCCCCGCCATACCCCTGAATGTACAAGAACCTACAACTCGGGGAAACATACCAAAAGATAAGCCTCCGGAGAAACTGAGCTTCCCAATACGCTGAACTGTGATCCTATGAACGAGGATCAACAACCGATCTACCTCTACCTGCGGCATGAACGCAGCCCCCCGAAGGAGGTCAGTACAACAGGTACCAAGTATGTGAAACTGAAAATATTGTAAATGAAATCATAATAGTCTATATAAAGCAGGAGACATGCATGATAACCAAACTACAGTACACAACATATGAGCAGTCATGTCAAGTCAGGGACTCACGCCCTCAAAGTCATCACTCAAAATTTAACAATGGGTCTCACGCCCACATCAATCATGCCCGTGGAATTCCTTCCTAATTGCCGGCAGTCTATGATATAACAACACCAAGGAGTACTCTTGAAAACTGTGTCCCACCAGGTCATAAAACCGTGACGGCAAGTACGGGCTAACTACTGATACCAAAGCCGCGATCATCAATCGACGGGCAAGTACGAAAGCCAACTACCGATACCAAAGCCGCACTAACAAATCTACATAACCATACCACGGTTGACCTGTGGCACGAAAGCCAACTACCGATACCACCGCGCACTAATGAATGCTCCTGGGGCAAGTACGAAGACTAACTACCGTGATACTGCCGGAATCACGAGACTTCGCCACAAACCGAACGGCAAGTACGGCTAACTACCGTGAAGTTAACCCGAATCACCACGCACCTCGGGCAAGTACGAGCCAACTACCGATACTGATACCAAGCGTAATCGGTGAAACCTCGCCGAGCGCTAGTCCATGGAATAATAATCACGTGTTGCGCGGAATGCTCCACACCGCGGTGACGCCCAAGTAAGATTATAACAAATCAGCCGGCCCTCCATCGAGAGACGCGGTGGTATAGAAATACAATACTAGCACGACAAGGCTATCACACAAAAACATAGGCAAGTTACACACAAATCAAGGTACTTTCATTTTATGCCAAAGTCCAGGTTTTAACCCCAAAGTACTACGTACGTTAAATTCTTTTTAAAAGATCCATTTCTTTTACAAAGGTCACCCGATGCCCGTATTATCAAAATAGAGTGACTAACATTTTAAGTAAACCAAAACAACTTCCATACTTTCCTTTTTAAACCAAATTAAGACAATATCATGCCTTCTTTTTAGACCAATACACTTCTCCTTTTAAAGTCAAGTTACCATTTTAAAACTAATGATAAAACCATTCCTTTGTTTTCATAAAGTCGTTATAACTAACTTCCCATGAAGCTGTTATAACACTTTATGTTTTAAACCAATTTAAGACAAAACCATGTCTTTATTTTAAACCAAAAACTCTTCAATTCCTCAAGTCTCTTTTCTTTTAGAAATCAAGTTCCTTACTTTGGAAATTTAAGAAAATTAATGCTTGTTTATAATGATTCCTATTAAAGCAGCCATGATCTAGGAAATGTAATACAATTTTGTCTTATCTTAGCTTCTATGCAGATGGAGGTTTCTACTGGTTTTAATAGTAATTAATTAGTCAATACATTTTCCTTTATTAACGCTGCATTGGTTTGTTCGATACTTATTCTCATTTCTGAAATCAATATAATATTATTCCTTTTAAACCCAAATACCCATTTCTCATAAAAGCGGTTTCACAACTGTTTAACACAACCAAGTCCTTAATAATTCACATCAAGTCATTTATAAGTCAAGTCTCTTATCTTTTAAAAACCACAAACCATTTCTTTACCTACATAAAGTTGTTATAGCAAACTTCCCATAAAGTCGTTATAACACTTTATGTTTTAAACCAACCAAATTCACTTAGCACATGTACGTCTACCGTACTACATAGTTCACAACAATCATGCTAGAAAAGATAGGAAGAGGTTCACATACCTCGCGACGGTTATCGACAATTAGCAAAACGCTCCAAGTACTATAACCTTGCTGCCTTTTCCACCCTTCAAGTAGAATACGCTACTCGTAGTACTTCAACCTATAATGGCCATAAAACATCTATCAACTTCTAGATTTCTTCGTAGAACAATTCTAAGTACAAGGTTCCTTATTCTACGGAAAATTCGGCAGCACCTCCCCCCCCCCCCTCACAACCACAAAAATCTCCTCCTCTACCAAGGCCCGCTACCAAGCCAACAACTCCAAAGGGGGTTACATCGCCTAACCTGACGTGTACAACATCGCCCACAATAATACTACAAGTTTCATCAGAAATACACCCAATGTAAATACAGTTCAATTCTATCAATCTTCTTTCTTCATATAATATACTCAAGTATAACTACTACAACATGTAATATCCAATTACAATAGGGGGACATAGATCATTACCTCGATAAGCCCAAAATTATCCAAGTTTATAAGTCGATCCTGCGCAACGTTTAGCTCCACTCCTCGACGCCCAACCCGCCTCCAAGCAACCCTTAGAAGTTTCCAAACAACTTCTCTTAACACTTCATCTAAGCTATGAAGATTTTTATAGGGCTTCATTTTGAGACTATCGAATAAAGTGAGTATTTTTCCTGCTCTAAGATTAAATAACTTTGGAATACTACTAGGAATACTAGGCTAAGGTATTTTGGGATAATACAACAATACTTGAAGTATTTTCTACACAAAGTAGGGGGTGTTTGGACGAGAACTATCAAGAGTGGGGAGCTTGACGAGCTTTCTGGGAGGAGTTTTGAGACTTGGAAAATGTTTAAGTGGACGAAGAATAAGTCTTGCACAAAGGGGTATTTATAAGAAAATCAATGGCCAAGATCTAGGCAAGTGTAAGTGAGGACGGGTACATGTGTGTGGGTAGTTGGCCAACCATTTGGCTACCACAAAAATGGGACAAGTGGCCACTTGTCCACCAAAAAAACGTCCCACTTGTCCTTCTCCAATTCGGCCAACATGGCCACACGGGGGTGACACGTGTCGCCCCCTACTCGTCCAAAATATTTCATCTTCCAAAAATATCCGAAAATAAAGTGGGCCCCACAAAACCGTAAATTTCTCCCGTGGGCCCTACGTGACCAATTCCGGAAAATAAAATTCCATAATTCTCAAATATTACAAAAAGTCCGAATACCGAATCCGGGAATCCAATTCCCATTAACGAACCTTTTTCCTTCACAAAATCCAGAACTTTTTCCGTTGAAAAATTCACATCTTTCTTTCTTTCCAATTTCACAGTCGTATTCTCGTACGTATGTCCTCACATACATACCCTGGAACTACGGGGTGTAACATAGTAGTATGTTATTCATTACGGGGTCATTCCCCGTGTTTGTGGCATTTACCTGTTTCCGTGGATTTGCTACCCACGATGCGAGGAATACCTCATGCGAGTCCGTAAGGGCTTATGCGGGTGAAATAGTCTCATGCGGGCGGATACAGCCTATGCGAGGAATAACTCATGCGGGTCTACACGATTTATGCGGGTGAAATATTCCCATGCGAGGAATACCTCATGCGGGTCCACACGACCTATGCGGGTGAAATAGTCCCACAGTAGGATCGCTCTTAACGACATCGCGCGGGTGGTCCCGCTTTGATCGCGAGCTTCCTATTTTTATGTTGTAAGTATACTCTGATTACTCTCATTGTTAGTGTCACGACCCAACCTCGACGCTGGTGCCCTACACGGGCACCCTCATGTATGCATCGAGATAATCAATGAACATACATAACTTAACAATGAAATAATTAATAGGTTAGCCGATAAGGCTACCTTCCTGGATATAAACAAATCCAAAAGCAGTTACCTCAATTTTTTTTTTAAAGTGACCCACAAGATATGACTACAGACCTCTAAGAGTTTACATAACCGTGGGGACAGGGCCCGCCATACCCCGAATGTACTAAAGTCTACAACTTCAGGAACCATACCAAAAGACAAGCCTCGAGAAACGGAGCTTTAAGTCATCAACCGTGACCCAGAGCGGATCAACAAGCTATGTATCTCAACTGCGGCATGAACGCAGCCGAAAGAGGTCAAGACAAAATATGTACCAAGTATGCAAATCAAAATCAGTAATTTAAATCATAATAGTCTAAAATACAAACAAGACATATATGATAACCAAATTAACAAGACATCAGGCTCATCAAGTGGAAATAATGAAAGTCAATTTTTACCTTATACAAAGATGTCTCAACATATGAACAATAATACACTGTGGCTATGAACACCACCAAATATCAAAGCGTGCGTCTGGGATTCCCATCACAAACCGCCAGGTGTAAAATCTAACTCGTGACGCGCCCGTGGTACCTACCTCACGGCACAGACACACCTACAACACGATATACATATATCCTTCGCCTGAATCCCGTCACATCGATGACCATAGAAGTACAATACAACCATGTGATGCGCCTGGCATCCTACCTCACCGTCAGCACACATACAACACATATATACCTATATCCTCTCGCGTGGAATTTCACTACCGACGGTAGTAAATGTAACTATAACCACGTGACGCGTGGCATCCCACCTCATGTCGGTGTACATATACATGTATATATATATATCATGCCCGTGGAATCCTCATCTCTACATGACTTCATTTAGTAATCCTACTCTCGGGACTATTTCACCCGATAGTCGATGGACCCGCATTTAGGTATTCTCGATAGGTTGTATCCGCCGCACGGGACTATTTCACCGCATAGGTCGATGGACCCGCATGAGGTATTCCTCGTGATAGGTGATCCGCGCGTGGGATCGCTTTCACCCGCATAAGCCCATAAGGACTCGCATGAGGTATTCTCGATCGCGGGTAGCAAATCCACTAAACAGTGGTATAACGATCTTGGGGATTTACCCCTCATTTATACTCTTACCCCTCAAACTACTTGCCTCGGAATCCCTCATCGCAAGCATGTCCACGGCGCATACCCGTGGAATCCCACATCACTGACAGTATGTCCCGGTAAGCCATACTAAGACCATGGAAGCATACCCGTGGAATCCTCCATCACTGTCGGTACGTCCAGGTAAACTCATACTATGACCAGGGAAGCCTACCCGTGGAATCCCACATCACTGTCGGTACGTCCAAGTAAGTTCACAACTTCTTTAGACTTTCATAAAGTTATGATAACCAACTTCCCATAAAGCCGTTATACTAACTTTATGCTTTAGAACCAAGACATCCTTATCCTCCCATAAAGCCGTCATAACTAACTTCCCATAAAGCCGTTATAACTCTTTATGTCTTAGACCACTTTGCTCTCTCTATAACCAAGAGGCTTGTACTTCAATTCAAGTTACACTACTTTCGAAATATTTCAAAAATCTTAACTTAGAAAACAAGTTTCTTAACTTAGGAACTGTGTCTCTTATCTTTAGAATAGTTCAAGAATCAATACTTCCGAATCTAGTATTCTATACTTGACCATGTCAAGAAATCCTTGTCTACCTTATTAGATAAACCATTCTTATAACTCTTCCTTAAGGACACGTGAGTTAATTCTCTAACTCAACCAAATAGACATCCTTAAAACAAGTCAAATATGTCAAATGACTTCACTTCATTTAAAATCACGCACGCCTACCGCATCATACAGTTATAACTACTCATGCTCAAGAGATAGGAAGAGTTCTACATACCTCTTTTGCTTAATCCACTTGCCAAGTCCAATATGTCGTCCGTAGATGTCAACCTATAATGACCATAATACGTCTATTAGCTTCTAGCTTCAACGTAATATATTCTAATGAAAAGTCCCTTGTTCTACGGGAAATTTGGACAGCACTTCCTTTGTTTCTACTTACTATGCCACCTTTTTCAAGGCCGACATTCAATAACCAACGCCACATTTAAGGCTCAATTCATTCAGCAATTACAAGGGGATTACACGCCTACTAATACGTGTAAAATTCTTCCCCACAACAACACAAAATAAACCAATAATTTCCATGCCATTCTTGGCCAACAATATAACCAATACTAAACCCCTTTCAACTCTTTCCAATCCCAGTTCTTAAGTCTAACATGATATCTAGCCCTAGACATCTTCAACAATTACAATCTCCCTTGACAACATGCGACGACCCAAATCTATTCAAATAAAACAGCCTCAGGCTGAACTCTATACTACTACAATAAAACAGCCTTAGGCTCAATTCTAAATCACTAAAATATAACAGCCTCAGGCTCACATCTATACTACTAAAATATAATGTACCTTAGGCTCATAACCAAGAGAAAGGGGAAACTTTTACCTTAAGGAATAGCCCACAAAGCCCTTTTTCTTCCACTCTTTCACAAAATCGCCCACCAAAGACTTCCCACAAGTTTACCCACACTTTTCCTTCTTGCCGCCCAACAATTTCCTCTTAGGCTAGGTTTTCTTCAAAATCAAGAGAGAAGGAGAGGATCTTTCGGGAGGGTTTGAATGAAATGGCCAAGTCTTCCAAGACTTGGCCTAAAATAGAACCACTTTCAGATAAAAGGATGGGAGGGACACTTGTCACCTCCCATAGGTTTAAAACAAAAATATCCTGCTACCTCACATCGCAAAAATCCCGCCTCGCGCTCAGCGCGCTTCCACTCGAGAATTCCTCGCATTTCGCGCCGCGGCTCAGATCAAAGGCCGCGGCTGCAACCTCGAGGACTTTCGAATTATCGGCGCGCGCCGGCGCTGGCTGGAAAAATCTGTCCCTCGTCACCACGTAACTTCTAACGCGTAACTTCCTACCCCGAGGTCCAATCGACGAGTGGTTGGTTGCGTCGGAAACGAGATTCAACAACCTTGATACTAGTCTTTAAAAACTCCTCACAACTCCTAAGAAACTAGGAGATATACCGCTCCAAAGTTGACTGAAAGTCCGCCACAACCTTTTGCCATCCCAACTTTCCACCTTCAAATCTTATTTCCTTCAGACGTTCTTAACTTAACCTCTGAATTTACTTGGTGTAACATTTTCCCCTTAGAAACATTCGCCCTCGAATGTTCTTTTGAGTCAATCTAATAATTAGCGATACGCTTCCTTTTACAACCCCTACATACAATACTTTTCTCACTGCTATCTAAAAGTGTAACTTACAAGATGACGATATCAAGACCTTACCCGCCTTCTATCCTTCGTCTAACAACATGGGTACACATAACCTCATAATACACAAAACTATCCTTTACGTGGGGAGAGAACTTATCTCCATTAAATAAACCTTCTTTGGAGTCACAACCCAAATCACCGGTCCTCTCAGAGTCCAAAGAATTATCTAATCATCACGCACCGCCTTAAAGTCATGTAGATTTTCAAAACCTACCAAAGACGCCTCGCCTTTCCGCGGACTGCATCTATTTTATTCTTGTCTTGCACACTATTATAAAATTATCCGGAAGGTCGTGGCCATGACCGCCACACCAAACCAACGTCAAGTACCTCCAAGGGCACTTAACATAAAATCCTTCAATAATTTTAATAAGTCAAGTCACATAGACTCCAAAATTTCATGTCAACGGGTAGTAACTTACGCTTTACTAGCACTTCCATTCCTTCCCATCGATAACCGGCCACGGAACACCGAATCGAACAAGTTTCTCTCTATAGTCAACCTTGGCATACCGTAAGCCCATTAGTCCACACCTACAAACGGTACACTAACTTCTCATAACACCATAACCGTGTCGCCTTGATCACAACAACCATTACTTACTCCACACGGATCTCATCCGCATTATCATCTTAACCATACCACGTAGCTTAATTTACAAACATAGTCTCCTATCGTCCCTTAATTAAACTTCTTAAGGTTCCATTACCTTTTCCGACAACTCATCATCTCCTAATTATCTCAAATTAGCACGTAAAACCTCACGAGAGTTCCTTAACTGCTCATACCCTCCCAGATCTATTTAGTCCTTACCAAATCCTCGGTAATCTAAAAATCATTCTAGGCAACACATATGTGACCATCATAAATATATCCGTATAGTTGTATGTCACAATACCAACTATACCGCAAATATTACCAACCCGGATACGCAATCCACATAATCTTTCCGGTCATCGCCTTTCTCGTAATGCAAACAACATAACTTTAGGGAGAGACGACCCTAACCACACACTCTATCGCACGATCTTAGAGTGAGAAGAATGGAAACCAATCCTAAATGTCTCAGACCTCCTGATTATAGATGTGGTGCACAACACATCAATAATCAAGACTCTATTAGACACGGTCTGTAGACACTTTCCGAGGACTAACTGCTCTGATACCACTTTTGTCATGACCCAACCTCGGGCCCGCGACTGGTGCCCTACCTGGGCACCCTTACAGGTATGCATCAGAGATAATCAGCGGAACATACATAACTTAACAATGAAATAATTAATAGGCTAGCCGATAAGGCTACCTTCATGGATATAAACAAATCACAAAGCACTTACCTCAATTTTTTTTAAAGTGACCACAAGATACGACTACAGCACCTCTAAGAGTTTACATAACAATCGTGGACGACAGGCCCGCCATACCCCTGAATGTACTAAAGTCTACAACTTCAAGGAACCATACCAAAAGACAAGCCTCCGGAGAAATGGAGCTTTCCGAGTACTGAACCGTGACCCAAGGAGTGCGGATCGCCAAGTTATGATCTCAACTGCGGTATAAACGCACTTCGAAGGAGGTCAAGACAAAATATGTACCAAGTATGCAAAAATGAAAATCGTAATTTAAATCATAATAGTCGAAAATACACCAAGACATATATGATAACCAAATTAATAAAGATAATCGTGCCTATCAAGTGGAAATAATGAAAGTCAATTTTACCTTATACAAGATGTCTCAACATATGAACAATAACACACTGTGGCTATGAACACCACCCTCAAATATCAAAGTGTGCGTGGGATTCCCATCACACCGACCGCCAGGTGTAAAATCTAACTCGTGACGCGCCCGTACTTACCTCACAAAAGGTCGACACACCTACAACACGTATATACCTATATCCTCCGCCTGAATCCCGTCACATCGATGACCATAGAAGTACAATACAACCATGTGATGCGCCCGTGGCATCCTACCTCACTGTCAGCGTACACACATACAACACATATATACCTATATCCTCCGCGGTGGAATTTCCGTCACTACCGATACCAAATGTAACTATAACTACGTGACGCACTGGCATCCCACCTCATCGCTGTACACATACATGTATATATATATATCATGCCCGTGGAATCCTCATCTCGTACATGACTTCATTTAGTAATCCTACTCGGGACTATTTCACCCATAGTCGATGGACCGCATGAGGTATTCTCGATAGTCAGATCCGCCCGCATGGGACTATTTCACCCGCATAGGTCGTATGGACCCGCATGAGGTATTCCTCGCATAGGTTGTATCCGCCCGCATGGGACTATTTCACCCGCATAAGCCCATAAGGACTCGCATGAGGTATTCCTCGCATCGTGGGTAGCAAATCCACGGAAACAGGTGGTATAACGATCTTGGGGATTTACCCCTCATTTATACCCTTACCCCTCAAACTACATGCCTCGGAATCCCTCATCGCAAGCATGTCCACGGCGCATACCGTGGAATCCCACATCACCGCAAGATGTCCCAGAACCCATACTAAGACCATGGAAGCATACCCGTGGAATCCTCCATCACTGTCGGTACGTCCAGGTAAACTCATACTATGACCAGGGAAGCATACCCGTGGAATCCCATATCACTTTCGGTACGTCCCGGTAGACTCATAAGAAGGCAATGGAAGCATACCCGTGGAATCCTACATCACTGTCGGTACGTCCAAGTAAGTTCACAACTTCTTTAGACTTTCATAAAGTTATTATAACCAACTTCCCATAAAGCCGTTATACTAACTTTATGCTTTAGAACCAAGACATCCTTATCCTCCCATAAAGCCGTCATAACTAACTTCCCATAAAGCCGTTATAACTCTTTATGTCTTAGACCACTTTGCTCTCTCTATAACCAAGAGGCTTGTACTTCAATTCAAGTTACACTACTTTCGAAATACTTCAAAAATCTTAACTTAGAAAACAAGTTTCTTAACTTAGGAACCACTCTTATCTTTAGAATAGTTCAAGAATCAATACTTCCCGAATCTAGTATTCTATACTTGACCATGTCAAGAAATCCTTGTCTACCTTATTAGGATAAACCATTCTTATAACTCTTCCTTAAGGACACGTGAGTTAATTCTCTAACTCAACCAACTAGACATCCTTAAAACAAGTCAAATATGTCAAATGACTTCACTTCATTTAAAAATCACGCACGCTCACTGCACTACAATTATAACTACTCATGCTCAAGAGATAGGAAGAGTTCTACATACCTCTTTTGCTTAATCCACTTGCCAAGTCCAATATGCCGTCCGTAGATGTCAACCTATAATGACCATAATACGTCTATTAGCTTCTAGCTTCAACGTAATATATTCTAATGAAAAGTCCCTTGTTCTACGGGAATTTGGACAAAGACTTCCTTTGTTTCTACTTACTATGCCACCTTTTTCAAGGCCGACATTCAATAACCAACGCCACATTTAAGGCTCAATTCATTCAAAGAATTACAAGGAGATTACACGCCTACTAATACGTGTAAAATTCTTCCCCACAACAACACAAAATAAACCAATAATTTCCATGCCATTCTTGGCCAACAATATAACCAATACTAAACCCCTTTCAACTCTTTCCAATCCCAGTTCTTAAGTCTAACATGATATATAGCCCTAGACATCTTCAACAATTACAATCATGAAGTTCCGTGGCTTGACGCGCACATTAGATACCGGGCAAGTGGCCGCTTTGATCACGTGACGGTCAGACAGATCTTATGACAGCTTCATGACCTTGTTGCTGCGTGGGTGTTAGTAGTCGGCTATGCCTTCAGCACTTACCGTGACGGTGTTATTAGGCACGTGGGACTCGTGTTCATGTGTTTCCTTGGTGCTTTTATATCATAAATCACGGTGAGAAGGTATTCCACGCATGATTGATGTTGTGGGCGTGAGACCCATTATTATATTTGAGTAATGACTTTGAGGCGCGAGTCCTCGACTTGATATGATCGCTTGTTTATCGCGAATCGTAGTTTTGTTATCATACATGTCTCCGCTTTATATAGACTACTATGATTCCATTTACGTGATTTTCGCACATACTTGGTACTGTTGTATCGACCTCCTCGGCCGCTCACGCCGCAGTCGAGGTACACCGGCCGTTGATCCTAGCTTTCGTGGTCACGACAGCGTATGGGAAGCCGCTTTCTCCGAGGCTTATCAAGTATATTCCCGTCGTAATAGGTGTTTACATTCAGGGTTTGGCGGCCCTGTCCGCCATTGTTGTCATATCATTTCTTAGGTCCGTAGTAATCACGTTGTGGGCGTGGTTTGTAAAAAGGATTTAACTGCTCATTTGTAAAAGTTGTTATTTATATATGCCGAAAAGGCAAGTTTTCCTCACATCGCTTTGTACTTCATTTATATGTTTTATGTTCTGATTACTCGATGTTGTATCACCAGGTGCCCGGTAAGACACGATCCACGCCCAGTTCGTCGTGACAAAAGTGGTATCAGAGCGCTTAATCCTCGGAAAGTGTCTACTGCATCGCATTCAAGAGAGTCTTGATTATCGCGGTGTTGTGCACCACATCAATAATCGTGAGGCTATAGGGTATTTAGGATTGGTTTCATTCTTCTCACTCGAGATCGTGCCTTAGAGCCGTGTTGTAAGTCGGACCTCCGACGAAATTATTTCCCTTATCGCTATGCCCGCGTAGGGCAAACCCCGCCCAGGAGGGCAAGGCAAATGAGGAGCCGAGTAGAGTTCGAGGGTTACGAGGGCACAGCCCAATCATCACCGAGTTAGGTGCTTCATTCGGGATTGCGACATCACTAGCCCCGTAAAGTTTAGCGGCATGGCGCTTCCTCGCCGCCATGATATTTGAACCTTGGCCCACGACCAGCAGAGAATATAGATTGCAAAAGACAACCACATTACTAGCTATGGATTTGGCTACCGAGAGTATACCGATGCATCGCGAGCCTTGATGAATATCAACGAAGGTTGTGCGAAGTAATTCTTCAAGTCGCTTGAGCATGGATCGTATGCGGGCTTATGCGCAGCAGCCGAGAAAATGTAGAGATCGACGGGTTAATGAAGGGCGAGGTAAGAGGCCAGAGCAGCAAGGTCCTTTAGTAACTTTTGAGGCGTCGCCTCACCAATGGATTAGATTATGCACATCCACCAGCATGAGGTCCTCCACGAATTTCGGGACGCTCGGTACGCGGAGTTGGTCGAGCTCAGAGCTTCCGTTCCACCTACACGTAGGTTCCACCATCCGATTCATTTTCTCGTTGTTCACAATGCGGCGCCATCCTGTGGAATGTCGCTTTAGTTGGTACGTGTTGCACGGCGACCGCCGTGGTCCGTTGTCGAAAGAGTGTCCTCGCGGGAGGACTTAGCCTTGAGGATCGCGGGTAGTTTGTCATCTTCTAGCTATGCGCCTACGGGCAGTTTGATCGAACGACAAGGGAGTGAAGAGATACAGATAGATCTTTAACCTCTAGGGTTTAGTATGTAAATGGTGATTAGAAATCTCGTTAGTTAACCAAGTAAGATTTGGGGATAGAGAAAGTGTGAGCCTTAGAGTTTTATACGTAGAGACCTTAGAGGTAAGGCCATCTCGAGTAAAAGACGATGTTTATGTTTGACCCTTATAGGAGTGCATAGTGCACGTGAGCTATGTTACGATAAGTCCCCGAGTAGTGTGGCATGAAAGAGGGTAGTTGAGCTAAGAAGACGCCAGGTTTCGTAACGTGATTAGTGAGAGTTTTCCTTGAGGAGCTAGCGTTTGGCGTTGCGGGTCGGGTTGAGGCCACGTTGCGGGTCAACCCGCGGCATGTTTGGTGGCGGGTCGGTTGTGGTGGTCCCGCTTGCGATAGGGTCACGAGGGTGTTAGGCGAGTTTAGTTAACCAATGTACGATTTCATGAACGCATTCACCGTAGTTGGGCGGCGAGGTCACCCGTGTTGTCTTCTAGCAAAGACCGTACTCGGCAGAGGTTACGCGAGATGATATATCGTAAAAGTTGTAAGGCGGGTGCCTACCTTCACCTTATGTCGCATAAAGCCTGTGTTGTGGCTATTTTCGTTTTCTAAAGTTTACCAGCAGGTTAGGAACTCGGTGAGTCTCAGATCGATTCGCCGCGGGCGTTGTTTGGATTTCAGGGATAGTTGTGGGGATCGTTGTCTCCTGTGGAGGTAGTGTTTGATCTACCATTTCAATGTTCGGATGTCGTCCTTTGAAGCCTGGTAGGGGCGGAAGTGTAAGTCACGGCCGATTGGTTCTGATGTTGGCAAGTGCGAGATAGTTGGTTCAGCTTGTTCCAGCAGACTATGGATAGGGAAGCGTTTCAGGAGAGGTTTTGGCAAACGGAGAAATCGTGCGGATAATCGGCGACGACGCCAGAGTTCGATTGACCGGCCTTCTTGAAAGTACCACCTGGGGTGGGTGTGACGAGTTTTGGAAGACAGAGGAACTTAGCCCGAGTTACTTTGGGCCTTGAGTCCATGTGAAGAATAGGCCGGTTGCCTATATGTTAGCTTTTGTCGTCCGACTTAGGAGGCAAGATGTCCTGGTCTTTCGTATTGTTATGATCGGGAAAGTATCGAGATCCATCAGTGTTCCCGCCAATGATGACCACGTTAGAGATAGTAACCGAGTTTCTCAAGCAAGACAAGAGTTTGGGTGTCTACACCGCAGTTGATCGTGACGCAGTCGGCATCATTTGTCGGGTCGCCGAGAAGGTTTATGCCTCGCAAAGTGACAAAAGTGGTATCATGTGGTAAGAATTCGAGTGTCTGAGAAAGTGCGGTACACGTAAGGGAAGAAGCGGCGTGTATGGCGAGCGAGATGTGATCATTTCTTTTGTGTGGAGAAAGTGCGAAGAAATTATATTTAGACCCTGACGGGAGCGTTTGTGATGTTAGAGGCGTGTCTCGCGGACTTGAAGGTAAGTACTTTGCGCAAGTTGGTTCCGTGGCTACGCGTGGCGTGATTGTTTTCGTAAGTATAGCGCTGAGGACTATACCGCCGCGCTTGTTTTGAGATTTAGAAGGAACATTCGGACGAATGTTTCTAAGGAGGGAGAATGGTATACCCCGTATTTCCCGAGTATGTACGTAAGGACGTACGTAGAAAATTTGAACTTGAGAAGTAGGCTTGGCCGATTTAATTTTGTGCACAACACCCGGTTAGAGTCGTTTTTCGGCGAAACGTTTTCACAGCTTTCGTAGGGGAATTTCCGGCTATGTCATTTTTATTTTTGCGGATTTTTCCGAGAGACGAAACGTGTTGGACCAACAAGAGGGCGCCACTTGGCACCCTCCAATCGGTGGCTTGAAATCGCCCAACTTGGACGAAATGGACAAGGTAAGACACGTTTTTGTGCCTTGACAAAGCCAAGGGTAGGTAGGATATTTGTGTTTGCAAATCCTAGCCCTACACTTGCCTAACACACGGATTGATCTTCGCCTTTGGTTGGCCATCCTTGACCTATAAATACCTCTCTCCTTTGATGAATTCTTCATCCTTTCCACAAATCTTTAAGTGTTAAACTCTCCCCTCCTTGTTGTGTTTCGTCCCCCCTTTGCGAGGCTTAGACAGAGCACCCTTCCCTTGGCCGAGAGTACCCCAGTGGGGTAGGCCTGACGTATACACCCCCTAGCCTAGTTGTTTTCATATAATACCCTCTCTTGGTAGAAATACTCTCAAAAGTATTGTTATAATGCTCAAATTACCTTAGCCGTATACCTTGTAGTATTCTAAGGTTATACCTATAAAAAGCCTGTAAATACTATTATACTTCCCCTGTCACACAAACCGAAACCCTAAGGAAAATCTTCACCCGTAGTCAAGTCATAAGTAGAAGTTGGTTAGAACTTCTAAGGGTTGTTGGAGCGGGCCTGAGCGCATTTGAGTTTGAGCTAAACGATTGCCCAGATCGACTTTATACTTGGATAATTATGGGCTTATCGAGGTAAATATCTTGTCCTCTATTGTAATTGGAAATTACATGATTGTTAGACTATATAGTTGAAGTATACTATATATAGAACTGAACGTTGTTGTCGCAATGTCTTTGGACTTAAGCTTGAATAATTAGAAACCTTTTGAAAGAGTACTCAATCGCTTTTACATAGGATCAGACATGTGAGACCTTGTGTAGCTTTTTCGCGAGGTAGAATTGCACGCCCGGTTAGATGTATGAACCCCCCGGTTGGCTTGATAGCACCCGATAGAGAGAGATTTACGCATGTGCGGGGAGGTCGCCAATTTTTCGTAGAATGTTCTACGGCGGATCTAAATGTTAATGCGCTTTGCGGCCTTATAGGTCAAGTACTACGTGGCGCGATCTCATCGCAAGGAGTAGCCAGCGGTTTGAAGTACTTGAGCGTTTTGCTATTAGTCGATACTCGCCGCGAGGTATGTGAACCTCTTCCTATCTCTTCTAGCATGATATGTGTATAACTATGTAGTACGGTGAGACGCACGTGTTAAAAGTATTTGATTGGTTTAAAATATAATGTTTTATAACGGCTTTATGGGAAGTTGGTTATAACAGCTTTATGTAGGTAAGAAAATACTTTGTGGTTTTTAAAAGGTAACTTATTTGAACTATAATCGGCTTGTTATGTGATAATAAAGAACTTGAAGTATTTCAAAAGATTTTTGAAAGCTTAAGAGTTATACTAGCTTTATGGGAAGTTAGGTATAACGGCTTAAGAATGTTTTACTTATTTCGGAAATCAGGATTTGTATCTACAAACCACTGTAGCGTTAATAAGAGGAAATGTTTTGACTAATTAAGTATTAATAAAAATGAGAAACTTCCATCCGCATAAGCTAAGATAAGACAAAATGATATTACATTTCCTAGATCACGGTCGCTTAATAATATTTATTATGGACAATAATAACCTACTCACATATAAGGACTATGTTTCTCAGATTGTTTTAAAAGAGAATTATAATATTAAGTAGTTAATAATATGAATTACGAAACCTTTCAAAATGAGAAACTTGAACGCTTGAAATTAGGCAAACTTGAACGCTTGGAAAATAATGTTGTTACTCGACTTTACAAAGTAAGTGTTTTGGTTTACTTTAAAAGATAGTCACTCTATTTTATACTACGTATTGTGTGACTTCGTGAACTAAACGGATCTTTTAAAGAGTTAACGATGAAGTACTTTGGGGATAAAAACCGATCTTGTTAATCATATAGTAGAAAGTGTCTTGTGTGTATAACTTGATTATGTTGGGTTGTGATAGCCTTGTAATCGCCTTGTTGATTTGTTAAGAAGCATGCTAGATGCTACGTGTGTTAGTATCTTGTGATGTTTTGTGTAAAGCGGTGTTCCATGCGCTTAAAGTTGTTTAACTATCACCGATGTATTGGTATTGTACCACTCACCTTGACTTGTTTCCGGAGGTTGTCGCCTCACGCGGGGTAGACTCAGCGGTCGATGGACCTATGATTCGAGAATACCTCGCGCAGTCCTGTGGGCCTATGCGAGCTACGAGAGTTCGTGTTAGTGTCGCCTTTACGGGCACGCGTCCATGCGGCCGCGGACCGCGAAGTCCGTGACGATGTCGGGAGTAGCTACCCTCGACGCGGGAATACCTCATGCGGGCCGATGAGATTGGCCTACGCGAGTCGCGGGAGTTCCAGGTTAGACGCAGCATATCGATCGCGGGCAAGTGGCGGCTTTGATCATGTGACGGCCTGCAGACAGATCTTATGATACGATTCATGACCTTGTTGGTACTGGTGGGTTTTTAGTAGTCGGCTATGCCTTCGCACTTACCCCGCAGTTTATTATGACACAGTGGGACCCGTGTTCATGTGTGTTCCTTGGTGCTTTTATATCATAGATCGCCGGTGAGGAAGGTATTCCACGCATGATTGATGTTGTGGGCCGAGACCCATTGTTATACTTGAGTGATGACTTGAGGCGCGAGTCCACGACATGATCGCTTTGTTGTAAATCGTAGTTTGGTTATCATACATGTCTCCGCTTTATATGATCGCTATGATTTCATTTACGATGTATTTTCGGTTTCACATACTACTTTGCTGTGACCTCGCCGGGAGGCCGCGTTCATGCCGAGTCGAGGTACACGATCGTTGATCCTAGCTCTCGTGGTCACGATTTGCCATTGGGAAGCTCCGCTTCTCGAGGCTTATCGGCCGTATAGTCCTGTCGTAGTAAGTGTTTACATTCGGGGTTTGGCGGGGCCCCGCCACGGTTGTCATATCATTCGTAGAGTGCAGAGTAATCTTGTGTGGCAGGGTTTGTAAAAAGGATTAAACTGCTCATGTTGAAAAAGTTGTCATTTTTATATATGCCAAAGGCAAGTTTTTCTCGTGATTATTGTTTCATATTTCATAATATGTCTTGTATCGTTTATGTTCGCTGATTACTCGATGTTGTATCACTAGGGTGCGGGTAGGCACGACCACGGCCCTAATCGGGTCGTGACACGACTATCATCTTAACCATACCACGAGCTTAATTTACAAACATAGTCTCCTATTGGTCCCTTAATTAAACTTCTTAAGGTTCCATTACCTTTTTCCGACAACTCATCATCTCCTAATTATCTCAAATTAGCACGTAAAACCTCGATGAGAGTTCCTTAACTGTTCATACCCTCCCGGTATCTATTTAGTCCTTACCAAATCCTGGTAATCTAAAATCATTCTAGGCAACACATATGTGACCCTCATACATATATCCGTATAGTTGTATGTCACAATACCAACTATACTGCAAATATTACCAACCTGGATACGCAATCCACATAATCTTTCCTGGGTCACTGCCTTTCGTAGTGCAAACAACATAACGTTAGGAGAGACGACCTAACCACACAGCACTCATCGCACGATCTTAGAGTGAGAAGAATGGAAACTAATCCTAAATGTCTGCCTCCTCGATTATAGATGTGGTGCACAACACATCAATAATCAAGACTCTACTAGACACGGTGCAGAGACACTTTCCGAGGACTAATCGCCTGATACCACTTTTGTCATGACTCCAACCTAAGGCCGCGATCGTGCCCTACGGGCACCCTTACAGTATGCATCGAGAGATAATCATGAACATACATAACTTAACAATGAAATAATTAATAGTTAGCCGATAAGGCTACCTTCCGGATATAAACAAATCCAAAAGCGATTACCTCAATTTTTTTTTAAAGTGACCTACAAGATATGACTATGCACTCTAAGAGTTTACATAACAATCGTGACGGGACAGGCCCCGCCATACCTCGAATGTACTAAAGTCTACAACTCGAGGAACCATACCAAAAGACAAGCCTCGGAGAAATGGAGCTTTCCGAGCATCAATCGTGACCCAAGTGCGGATCGATAAGCTATGTATCTCAACTCGGCATAAACGCACTTCGGCGAGGTCGATAAAATATGTACCAAGTATGCAAAAATGAAATCTTGTAATTTAAATCATAATAGTCGAATACACCAAGACATATATGATAACCAAATTAATAAAGATAATCGTGCTTCTTGAAGTGGAAATAATGAAAGTCAATTTTTACCTTATACAGCCTGTCTCAACATATGAACAACAGTCACACCAGGGCTATGAACACCAGCCCTCAAATATCAAAGTGTGTCCGTGGGATTCCCCATCAAAGACGACCGCTAGGTGTAAAATCTAACTCTGTGACGCGCCCGGGTACCTACCTCGCGGGCGTACACTCCTACAACACGAATATACCTATATCCTCCGCGGTGGAATCCCGTCATTGCCGACCATAGAAGTACAATACAACCATGTGATGCGCCTGGCATCCTACCTCACCGGCGATACACATACAACACATATATACCTATATCCTCCGCCTGGAATTCCTCCTACCGACAACCGTAAATGTAACTATAACCATGTGACGACGTGGCATCCCACCTCACCGCGGTGTACACATACATGTATATATAGATATCATGCCCGTGGAATCCCTCATCTCGGGTACATGACTTCATTTAGTAATCCTACTCGACTATTTCACCCGCATAGTCGATGGACCGCATGAGGTATTCCTCGTGATAAGTCAGATCCGCCCGTGGGACTATTTCACCGATAGGTCGTATGGACCGCATGAGGTATTCTCGATAGGTTGTATCCGCGCGTGGGACTATTTCACCCGCATAAGCCCATAAGGACTCGCATGAGGTATTCCTCGTGATCGCGGGTAGCAAATCCACGTAAAGCGGTGGTATAACGATCTCGGGGATTTACCCTCATTTATACTCTTACCTCAAACTACATGCCTCGTAATCCTCATCGCAAGCATGTCCAGCGCATACGTGGAATCCCACATCACCGATAAGATGTCGGTGAATCCATACTAAGACCATGGAAGCATACCCGTGGAATCCTCCATCACTGTCGGTACGTCCAGGTAAACTCATACTATGACCAGGGAAGCATACCCGTGGAATCCCACATCACTGTCGGTACGTCCCGGTAGACTCATAAGAAGGCAATGGAAGCATACCCGTGGAATCCTACATCACTGTCGGTACGTCCAAGTAAGTTCACAACTTCTTTAGACTTTCATAAAGTTATTATAACCAACTTCCCATAAAGCCGTTATACTAACTTTATGCTTTAGAACCAAGACATCCTTATCCTCCCATAAAGCCGTCATAACTAACTTCCCATAAAGCCGTTATAACTCTTTATGTCTTAGACCACTTTGCTCTCTCTATAACCAAGAGGCTTGTACTTCAATTCAAGTTACACTACTTTCGAAATACTTCAAAAATCTTAACTTAGAAAACAAGTTTCTTAACTTAGGAACCAGGTCTCTTATCTTTAGAATAGTTCAAGAATCAATACTTCCCGAATCTAGTATTCTATACTTGACCATGTCAAGAAATCCTTGTCTACCTTATTAGGATAAACCATTCTTATAACTCTTCCTTAAGGACACGTGAGTTAATTCTCTAACTCAACCAACTAGACATCCTTAAAACAAGTCAAATATGTCAAATGACTTCACTTCATTTAAAATCACGCACGCTCACTGTACCATACGCTTATAACTACTCATGCTCAAGAGATAGGAAGAGTTCTACATACCTCTTTTGCTTAATCCACTTGCCAAGTCCAATATGCCGTCCGTAGATGTCAACCTATAATGACCATAATACGTCTATTAGCTTCTAGCTTCAACGTAATATATTCTAATGAAAAGTCCCTTGTTCTACGGGAAATTTGGGACAAGACTTCCTTTGTTTCTACTTACTATGCCACCTTTTCAAGGCCGACATTCAATAACCAACGCCACATTTAAGGCTCAATTCATTCAGAATTACAAGGGGATTACACGCCTACTAATACGTGTAAAATTCTGCTACAACAACACAAAATAAACCAATAATTTCCATGCCATTCTTGGCCAACAATATAACCAATACTAAACCCCTTTCAACTCTTTCCAATCCAAGTTCTTAAGTCTAACATGATATCTAGCCCTAGACATCTTCAACAATTACAATCTCCCTTGACAACATGCGACGACCCAAATATATTCAAATAAAACAGCCTCAGGCTCAACTCTATACTACTACAATAAAACAGCCTTAGGCTCAATTCTAAATCACTAAAATATAACAGCCTCAGGCTCACATCTATACTACTAAAATATAACAGCCTTAGGCTCATAACCAAGAGAAAGGGGAAACTTTTACCTTAAGGAATAGCCCACAAAAGCCCCTTTTTCTTCCACCTCTTTCCGTCAAAATCGCCCACCAGCGCTTCCCACAAGTTTACCCACACTTTTCCTTCTTGCCGCTCCAACAATTTCCTCTTATGCTAGGTTTTCTTCAAAAATCAAGAGAGAAGGGAGAGGATCTTTCTTGGGAGGGTTTGAAATGAAATGGCCAAGTCTTCTAAGACTTGGCCCTAAAATAGAACCACTTTCAGATAAAAAGGATGGGAGGGACACTTGTCACCCTCCCATAGGTTTAAAACAAAAATATCCCCTGTTTTTCGTGTGTCACTGCGCTAAAATCCAGCCTCGGCGCGCGGCCACTGCGGCCATGCGCTTTCTTGAGAATTCCTGCATTTGGCGCGCCTCGCATTCCGGGCGCATGCAGAACCTCAGAGGACTTTCGAATTATTTGCCGCGGCCCTGCCTGATGGCGCGCGCCAAGCGATGCCTGCTGGGAAAAATTTGTCCTCTGCGTCAGCCCACAGAACTTCTAACGCCCGTAACTTCCTACCCTGATGTCCAATCGACGAGTGATTGGTTGCGTCGGAAACTAGACTCAACAACCTTCATACTAGTCTTTAAAAACTCCTCACAACTCCTAAGAAACTAGGAGATATACCGCTCCAAAGTTGGATGAAAGTCCGCCACAACCTTTTGCCATCCCAACTTTCCACCTTCAAATCGATTTCCTTCGCATGCGTTCTTAACTTAACCTCTTGATTTCTGGTGTAACGCTTAGTAAGGCCTGATGTCATCGTTAATTGAGTTATCATACCGTCTCAGTTTATTATTGACTTATGATTTCATTCTGATCTTTCGTTTCACATATTTGGTACATGTTGTCAACTCCTTGGGCTGCGTTCACGCCAGTAGAGTCTGTGTTCTTGATCCTCACTCTTAGGATCACCGCTCACTGTTGAGAAGCTTCTTTATTAGGAGGCTTATCCTCGGTATTGTCTGGCCGTTGTACATTCAGGGTATGGCGGGCCCCGTCACTTGAGTTGCTATTCTTAGAGGTCTGTAGTCACATTTGTGGATTGGGTTGTAAAGAAAAAAAAGTGTACTGTTTTATTGCGTATATTGTACGGAAGGTGGCCTTATCGGCTAGCCTGTTGCTATTTTTATGTCCAAGCATTTTATAAGTTGTGTATGTTCCGCTGCTATTCTCTGATGTATACCGTGAGGGGTGCCCAGGTAGGGCACCAGTCGCGGGCCCGGGTCAGTCGTGGCGGGTATGGCGGGGCCCCGTCACTTGAGTTGCTATTCTAAGTGCCGTAGTCACATTGTGGTTTGGGTTGTAAAGAAAAAAAAAGTGTACTGTTTTATTTGTATAGTTTACGGAAGGTGGCCTTATCGGCTAGCCTGTTGTTATTTTATATTTGAGCATTTTTATCAGTTGTGTATTTCCACTGCTATTCTCTGATGTATACCGAAAGGGGTGCCCAGGTAGGGCACCAGTCGCGGGCCCGGGGTCGGGTCGTGACAGAAGTCACTTGATTTAGAAGCCCGAAAATGTATCTTCTAAAAAGGTATTGTGACTTGTCTTAAAATGTAGTTATGACTTGATACTACGGTTATTAGTATCTTGGAAGTTTTATATGAAAATGAGTCATTTTAAAAGAATAGAAGTACGTAGTACTTTGGGTTAAACTCCCGGATTTATAATGACATGTTAGTGCCTTAAGTAAACTAAAATGAGAGTGTATATGAATAAGGCTAATAAGAAGTTAGGGGGATAGCTTAACTTGCTTATTTATTGTATGATAAGCCGGTAGTGCTTATGTTATGTATGATAAGCCTGTAGGGCTTAGGTTATGTATGATGGCCGATTGTAATAGGGTAAGAGTATAAATGAGGGGTAAACCCCCAACACGTTATACCACCTTCTTCAGGGTAAGAGTATAAATGAGGGGTAAATCTCCAAGATCGTTATACCACCTGCTTCAGGGGTAAGAGTATAAATGAGGGGTAAATCCCCAAGATCGTTATACCACCGTTTAGTGGATTTTCTACCTATGATGCGAGGAATACATCACGCTAGTCCTTATGGTCTTACGCGGGTGAAATAGTCCCACGCGGTAGTCTGACTATCGAGGAATACCTCACGCGGGTCCACACGACTATCACGGGTGAAATAGTCCCAGGAGTAGGATTGCTTAATGATCTTTGCGCGGGTGGTCCCGCTTGATCGCGAGCTTCCTATTTTTATGTTGTAAGTATACTTTAGATTACTCTCTCATTGTTAGTAAGGCAATGTGTCTTGTTAATTGAGTCATACTTGTCTCGGTTTATTATAGACTTATGATTTCATTCTGATTTCTGATTTCACATATTTGGTACATGTTGTACTTACCTCCTTGGTGCGTTCTACGCAGTAGAGTCAGTTCTTGATCCTCGCTCTTAGGATCACTGTTCATTGAGAAGATCCTTTATTCCGAGGCTTATCCTGGTATTGTCGGTTGTTGTACATTGGGGTATGGCGGGCCCTGTCACAGTTGTTATTCTTAGAGGTCTGTAGTCACATTTGTGGATTGGGTTGTAAAGAAAAAATGTACTGTTTTATTATGTATAGTTTACGGAAGGTGGCCTTATCGGCTAGCCTGTTGTTATTTTATGTTTAAGCATTTTATAAGTTGTGTATGTTCCGCTGCTATTCTCTGATGTATACCGAAAGGGGTGCCCAGGTAGGGCACCAGTCGTGGGCCCGGGGTCGGGTCGTGACACATAGGCTCTAACATTATCGTATTGCATCAGCACACAACCTAGCCCAACACCCAACGTGTTACAATAATAACCTAACCCTCTAGTCTCACAGGAGGGGTTAGAACTGTAGTCGTGGTCAACTTATATTCCAATAACTGAAAGCCTTTCTCATTCCTGTGAAATATTCGGGTATCCTTAATCTCACTTATGGTTCCTGTTTCCCTTTCTCTGTTGCAACCAAACTTGGTCACTAAATTTAGACTTAATTCTTTTGCTTGCCTCATGGCTAAGACTTACTGTCAATCACAATTTAGGGGAGAGGTTTCCTTGATCTCGTCAAGTAACAATCCTATTATTCTCTCCCAGCTCGTAGAGATAATAGCCATGTGTTACCACATTTCCTCGAAATGTTCTTACTTCCCATTATTTACTAATGGTCTTTACACTAGTCTGGGGGTAATCATATCTCGTGCAACTTACATAACCATAGTCGTATTCTCCTTTATCATTCTGGTCATATCCTTACCTTAGGCTTATTATTAGCAAAAGTATTTCTATCTAGATGCATAATCGTACAGTTTCATACATGCGTACAACCTGCATTTATATCTTTACGATACTTCCTCGACCAATTCGTACGTCGTTCTTAATTACCCCAACACAACACTTTTCCCACGGTTATCTATCGTAACCTATGGCATGACGATACGAAGACCTTACGATGTCATATCCTGCGTCTAACAACATGGGTGTTATACCGTATTTCAGCAGTATGCGTAAGGGCGACGAGAAAAGTTTGGGCTTTAAAGTGGCTTGGCGATTTTACTTTGTGCACAACACCGGTTGAGTCGTTTTTAAACGCTTTACATAACTGCGAAGGAAAATTCCGGCTATGACATTTCTATTTTTGCGGATTTTTCGAGAGGCGAAACATTTTGGATCAACGAGAGGCGACACTTGTCACCTCTCATCGGGGACGTTAGAGGCGGTGAAGTGGCCGATTGGTCTTGGCTTTTTGTCAAGTAGTTGGTAGGATATTTTGTGGGTAGATGGATAAGGTACACTTAGGTGAATCCTAGCCTACACTTGCCTTGCACTTGGCATGATCTTGGCCATTGGTTGGCCGTGGCTTGACCTATAAATACCGCTTTGAAGACTTCTTCATCCATTCCTAAACTTTCCTAAGTCTTGAGAGCTTCCGCTGTGTGGTGTTCTCGTCCTCCCCTGTGAGGCCCCCTTGGCGAGAGCCCTCCCCTTGACCGAGTACCTCTAGTGGGGTTGGCCGAGGGGTATACACCCCCCCTTTGTGGTGTTGTCTCGTATATATACCCCCTCTCTTGGTAGAAATACTCTCAAAAGTATTGTTGTTATACCCAAATTACCTTAGCCATATACCTTGTAGTATTCCAAAAATACCTCTATACTTTTGTCTCAAACCACCCTAAGAAAAAATCTCCATAGTTGGTTGGAGTATTAAGAAGAAGTTGCGTAGAACTTCTAAGGGTTGTTTGGAGCGGGTTGGAGCACCCGGAGTAGGAGCTAAGCGTTGCTAAGGATCGACATTTTACTTGGATAATTATGGACTTATCGAGGTAATTACCTTGTCCCCCTATTGTAATTGGAAATTACATGTTGTAGGAATATATAGATGAAGTATACTATATATAGAACTGAACATGGTTTTGGGCAATGTCTTTGGACTTAAGCACAATTTAAAGAAGAGAACCGAACTGTAATTACGTGAGGCGTATTACTGATGAACTTGTGTAGTTTGTGGATAGGGAAGTCTTTTAGATTTTCCGTAGGATCTTGTATCTAGATTTATTCTACTGAGTAGTCTAGACTTTGATAGACTTGTATAACTGTATAGGTTGAATGTTCTGCGAGTAGCATGTGCTCTTGAGAAGGTGGACTGTGCTAAGCGGGTTATAGCGAGTGGAAGCGATTTGCTAATAGTCGATAATCGTCGCGAGGTATGTGATTCTTCCTATACGCTTGAGCATGATATTTTAAAGAAGTATATATAGTGCGGCAGGCGACGCGTGTTAATCGAGCGTAGTTATGCAATGTCTTTTGACTTAAGCCTGAATGATAAGAACTTTGAAGTATTTCAAAAAGTAATAAGAACTGTTTTTGAAAGAAGAGTGACACTTGGTTTTGATAACATAAGAGTTATACTAGCTTTATGGGAAGTTAGGTATAACGTCGTAAGAAAGATAAAATGAATGATTTATTGATTATAAAAGTTAAGAGACTTGATCTTAAAAGATAAGAGACTTAACGTAAATGAATTATATGAATTTTTATGTGAAACCTCATTCGTGAGTAATGAGTACTTGGTTTTAAAAGGGATAATGTTTCTTGATTTGAAATCGAATGTGTATCGACAAACCATTGCAGCGTTAATAAAGGAAAATGTATTGAATAATTAAGTATTATTAAAACCAGTAGAAACTCCATCTGCATAGAAGCTAAGATGAGACAAAATGATATTTCCTAGATCATGACTGCTTAATAAAATTGATTATGAACAAGAATAACCTACTCACATATAAGGCATATGTTTCTCAGATGGTTTAAAAGAGAATTATATTCTTAAATGAATAAGACTATGAACTACAAACCTTTCGAAAATGGGAAACTTGAGTAATTGAAATTAGGCAAACTTGGAACGTTTGGAAAAGAATGTTGTTACTTGATTTTACAAAGAGAAGTGTTTTGATTTACTTCAAAAGATAATCACTCTATTTTCATATACTACGTATTGTGTGACTTTTGTGAAAGTAACGTATCTTTTAAAGAGTTAATGTATGAAGTACTTTGGGGATAAAAACCCGATCTTGTTAATCATGTAGTAGAAAGTACCTTGTGTGTATAACTTGATTGTGTTGGTTTGTGATAGCCTTGTAATACTTTCTTGTTGATTTGTTAAGTAAACATGCTAGGATGCTACGTGTGTTAGTATCTTGTGATGTTGTGTAAAGGGTTTCGATTGTGCTTATGTTGTTTAAACGATAATGTTATGTTAGTATTGTATCACTCGTGATTCCGGGTTAAGTGCCCTCCGTCTGGTAGACTCGGTAGTCTGTGACCTATGATTCGAGAATACCTTATGCGGTGCACGTGGTTTATGCGGGCTGCGGAGTTCGTGTTAGTGTGCGGCCTTTGTGGTCATGTGGTCTATGTGGCCACGCGGACGGCGAGTCCAGACATTTGCCGGGAGTAGCTACCTCGATGCGGGAATACCTCCTGCGGGCCATCGGAGTGGCTTATGCGGAGCTGCGGGAAGTTCCAGGGCTAGACGCGCACATTAGATACTGCGGGCGAGTGGCCAGCTTTGATCATGTGACGGTCTAGATAGATCATGATACAGTTTATGACCTTGATGTACTGTGGGTTTTGGTAGTCGACTATGCCTTCGTACTTACCGTCACGGTTTTATGATGACACTGAGTGGGACTCGTGTTCATGTATTCTCGGTGCTTTTATATCATGCATCGCCGGCGGTGAGGAAGGTATTCCACGCATGATTGATGTTGTGGGTGTGAGACCCATTGTTATATTTGAGTGATGACTTTGAGGCGTGAGTCCCCGACGACATATCGCTTATTTATCAGGAATCGTAGTTTGGTTATCATACATGTCTCCTGCTTTATATAGTCTACTATGATTTCATTCTGATGTTATTTTCAGTTTCACATACTTGGTACTGTTATCGACCTCGCCCGGGGGTTGCGTTCATGCCGCAGTAAAGGTACACTATCATTGATCCTCGCTCTTAGGGTCAGATTCGCCTTTAGGAAGCTCCGTTTCTCGGAGGCTTATCTTCGTATAGTCTCATGTTGTTGTAGGTGCTACATTCGTGGGTATGACGGGGCTCATTCCGCCGTTGTTATCATATCATTCGTAGAGGTTTGTAGTCTTGTTGTGGGCGGGGTTGTAATGGGATATGTATTCAAATTGTCATTTATTATCGAAGGTAACCGTTTTGGTGCTTTGTCTTCTTATTTCACTGTCTTATTGCATTGACTACATGTTATTGTTTTATGTTCGTGATTTTCTACGATGTATGACTACTTGGGTGCAGGTAAGGCACGATCCACGCCCCGAATGGAGTGCGTGACAAAGTAGTATCGTGAGCGCTTAATCCTGAAAGTGTCTGATCGTATCTAGTAGAGTCTTGATTATCGGTGTGTTGTGCACCACACCAATAATCAGGAGGCTATAGAATATTTAGGATTGGTTTCTATTATTCTCACTCTGAGATCGTGCCTTAGAGTTGTGTTGTAAGTTGGACCTGCAATGTATTTCTTTCCTTACCATTATGCCTCGCGCAGGCAAACCCGCCCGGGAGGCAAGGCAAAGGAGGCGCGAGCTGAAGGGTTCTGCAGCGCGAGCCCAACCATCACTCGAGTTAGGTGCTTCATTCGGAGATTGCGACGTCCCTAGCCCAGCGAGTTTAGCACGCGACGGCAGTTCCTACTGCGACCATGTTATATGAACCTTGATTCCACGGCCAAGAGAATATAGATCGCAGAAAGCGACTCACATTAGCTATGGATTTGACTACCAGAGAGTATACCGACGTCTCATGAGTCTTGATGACTATCTAAGAGGGTTGTGCGAAAGTAATTCTTGATTAGGCGAGCATGGCTCGTATGCGCGCTTGCAGCGCAGCAGGCCAAGAAACGTAGAGATCGAAGGGTTAACGAAGGACAGCAGAAGAGGGCCAGAACAACAAGGTCCTTTGGTAACTTTCGAGGTAAATTGCCTCACGTGATTAGATATGCACCTGCCGGTCAGAGTGGTCCTCGCGGGGTTGGGACGCTCGACTACGCAGAGTTAGTCGCAGCACCGTGACTTCCGTTCACAGTGTGGCGTATGTCATCGGAATGACATCTTTTAGTTGGTACTGTTGTACCTCACGACCGTCGTGGTCGATGACGAGAGGATGTCCTAAGGAGGACTTAGCCCCGATGCTCGGTGGGTAGTTCGTCACCTTCCAGCTATACGCTTGCAGGCGGGTTTGATTAGAACGACTAAGGAGTGAAGCGGTGAATACAGATAGATCTTTAACCCTCAGGGAATAGTATGTGATAAGGTGAGTATACCTTAAGTGTTATATTCGATAGCATTGTGTAAATTGTGATTAGAAATCTCGGTTAGTTAACCAAGTAAGATTCGGGGATAGAGAAGGCGTGAGCCTTAAAGTTTTATACGTGGAGACCTTAGAGGTAAGGCCATCTAGTAAAGGTGTAGTGTTATGTTTGATCCTCATCGAATGCATAGTGCACGTGAGCTATGTTTGTGTAAAGGTCCCCGAGTAGTGCGAAATAAAGAGGGTAGTTGAGCTAAGAAGGCCGCCAGGTTTTTGAAGCGTGATTAGTGAGAGTTTTCCTGATCGGGAGCTAGTGTTTTTGCGGCGTTGGGTCGGGTTGAGGCCACGCCGCGGGTCAACCCGCGGCTGTATAGCCAAAGCGGGTCGGTTTGTGGTGGTCCCGCTTTGTGTTAGGGTTATGAGGTGTTAGGCCCAAGTTTAGTTAACCAACAGACGAAGTTCGTGGGACGCGTTCGACCAAGAAGGTCGCCGATGGGTCAGCCCATCGCGGTCTTTCTACCAAGACCGTTTACTCGGCATGCGTTACGCAGATGTCGACGTGAAAGGTTGTAAGGCTGCAGGGTGCCTACCTTCACCCTATGGCGCATGATGGAGCCTGTGTTACTACCGTTTCTTTTCGGAAGTTTTACCAGCAGGTTAGTGAACTCGGTGAGTTCAGATCACATTCATCTCGGCCGTTGTTTGGATTTCGTGGATAGTTGCGAGGATTGTTGTCTCCGCTGAAGCGAATGTTTTTAGCTACCATTTTCATTCGAATGTCGCTTATGGCGCTTCGTAGGGGCGGAAATGTAAGTTGCCGCTCGATTGGTTCGATGTTGGCAAAGTTCAGATAGTTGGTTCATACTTGTTCAAGAGAATGTGGATAAAGTGAGCTTATCGGCACGAGGTCATTGCGTGAGTCAACTGAGTCGTATGGATAATCGACGCCGACACTTAAAGTTCAAAGCTGATCATCGGAATTTCGGGCGTACCACCCCATAGGTCACGATGAGTTTTGGAAAACAGAGGGAGCTTAGCCCAAGTTACTGGGCCTTTCAGATCATGTAAGAGTAGGCGGAGTTGCCTGTGATGATTAGCTTCTTGCCGTCCGACTTGGGAGGCGTATGTCCGAGCTTTTCAGATTGCATGTTCGGAAAGTATCGGAGATCCATCCAGTGTTCCTGCTAATGACGACCAAGTCGAGATAGTAACCCGAGATTTCGGAACGGAATCAGAATAGATATGGTAAGTTATGAGAAGGAGTTCGAGCGTACGAGACGGGTACGCGCGTAAGCGGAAGAAACGAGCACGTATCATGAAAGCATCGACGTGGATCATTTCTTTGTATGACAGAAGGTGCGAAGGAAGTATATTTTAGACTCAGCAGTGTTTTTTGTGATGCTAGAGGTTTCCTCGACTTAGATGTAAGTATATTCGCAGTGTTTCGCGCCGGTTATGTGGATTGTTCTTGTAAGCATAGTAGTGAAGACTATAATCGGGCGCACGCTTGTTTTTGAGATTTGAAGGAAACATTCGGACGAATGTTTCTACGAGGAGAATGTTATACCCCGTTTTTCCAGAGTATGTACGTAAGGACGTACGTAGAAAAGTTTGGGCTTTAAAAGTGGCTTGGCCGATTTTACTTTGTGCACAACACCGGGTTGGAGTCGTTTTTCGACGTAACGTTTTACATAACTTGCGAAGGAAAATTCGCTATGTCATTTCTATTTTCGCGGATTTTTCCGAGAGATTTAAACATTTGGACCAACGAGAGGCGACACTTGTCACCTCATCGGGGAACGCTGGGCGTGAAGTGCCGATTGGTCTTGGCTTTTTGTCAAGTAGTTGTAGGATATTTTGTGGGTAGATGGATAAGGTACACTTGGGTGAATCCTAGCCTACACTTGCCAGCACTTGGCATGATCTTCGCCATTGGTTGGCCATGGCTTGACCTATAAATACCCCCTTTGAAGACTTCTTCATCCATTCCTAAACTTTCCTAAGTCTCGAGAGCTTCCCCTTTGTGTGGTGTTCTCGCCCTCCCCTTGTGAGGCCCCGGCCGGTAGGCCTCCCACCCGTCGAGAGTACCCCAGCTGGGGTTGGTCGAGGTATACACCCCCCGTGGTGTTGTCTCGTATATATACCCCTCTCGGTAGAAATACTCGAAAGTATTGTTGTTATACAATTACCTTAGCCATATACCTCGTAGTATTCCAAAATACTCTCTATACGAGTCTCAAATCTACCTAAGGAAAATGTCCTTCCCTTTTTTATCTCAAACCAGAGCCAAAGGAAAAATCTCTATAGTTGGAAAAATTTGAGTATTAAGAAGAAGTTCACGTATAACTTCTAAGGGTTGTTTAGGTGGTTGGAGCACCGGAGTAAGAGCTAAGCGTTGCTAAGGATCGACATTTACTTGGATAATTATGGGCTTATCGAGGTAATTATCTGCATCCCCTATTTGTAATTGAAATTACACGTTGTAGGAATATATGTGTATGCAGATGGAAGTATACTATATATAGAACGAACATGGTTTCATGCAATGTCTTTGGACTTAAGCCTCAATTTAAAGAAGAAAGTAACCGTAATTACGTAGGATCAGACTTATTCCCAGTAGACTTGTGTAGTTTGTGGACAGGAAGTCACGCCCGATTTTCCGTAGGATCTTGATTCAGATTTATTTTACCGGTAGTCTAGACTTTGATAGACTTGTATAACTCAGTATAGGTTGAATGTTCGCGAGTAAAGTGTACTTTCTGAGAAGCGACGAAATTAGTGGGTTATAGCGATGGAGCGATTTGCTAATAGTCGATAATCGCCGCGAGGTACGTGATTCTTCCTATACGCTTGAGCATGATATTTTAAAGAAGTATATATAGTCACGGTAGACGACGCGTGTTAATCGAGCGTAGTTGTACGCAATATCTTTTGACTTAAGCCCGAATGATAAGAACTTAAAGATTTCAAAAGTAATAAGAATATTTTGAAAGAAGAGTGACACTTGGTTTTGATAACATAAGAGTTATACTAGCTTTATGGGAAGTTAGGTATAACGTCGTAAGAAAGATAAAATGAATGATTTATTGATTATAAAAGTTAAGAGACTTGATCTTAAAAAGATAAGAGACTTAACGTAAATGAATTATAGAATTTTGTGAAACCTCATTCGTAGTAATGAGTACTTGGTTTTAAAAGGATAATGCTTTTTGATTTCGAAATCGAATGTATCGACAAACCATTGCAGCGTTAATAAAGGAAAATGTATTGAATAATTACATTATTAAAACCGGAGAAACTCCATCTGCAGAAGCTAAGATGAGACAAAATGATATTTCCTAGATCATGGCTAATAAAATTGATTATGAACAAGAATAACCTACTCATATAAGGTATATGTTTCTCGGATGGTTTAAAAGAGAATTATATTCTTAAATGAATAAGACTATGAACTACAAACCTTTCAAATGGGAAACTTGAGTAATTGAAATTAGGCAAACTTGGAACGCTTGGAAAGAACGCTGTTACTTCCGCCAATTTTTACAAAGAGAAGTGTTTTGATTTACTTCAAAAGATAATCACTCTATTTTCATATACTACGGTATTGTGTGACTTTGTGAAAGTAACGTATCTTTTAAAGAGTTAATGTATGAAGTACTTTGGGGATAAACCGATCTCGTTAATCGTGTGTAGAAAGCACTCGTATAACTGATTGTGTTGGTTTGTGATAGTCTTGTAATACTTTCTTGTTGATTTGTTAAGTAAACATGCTTGCGATGCTACGCGTGTTAGTATCTTGTGATGTTGTGTAAAGGGTTTCCTGGACAGGCTTATGTTGTTTAAACGATAATTCGTTATGTTAGTATTGTATCACCATGATTCAGGGAGTTAAGCCTTGCCTCCGGTCAGGGTAGACTTCGAGCGTCAGTGACCTATGATCTAAAGGGAATACCTTATGTGGAGTGCAGGCCTATGCTGGAAATGCGGGAGTTTCGAGTTAGTGTGCGGCCTTTGTGGTCATGTCGGATCTATATAGCCATGTTACGCGGACGGCGAGTCGGTAGGCCAGCTCGCCGGGAGAATGCGCGCACCTCGATGCGCGGGAATACTCTCGCGCGGGCCACTTGGGTGGCTTATCGTTTGCCGCGGAAGTTCTGGTGGCTAGGCCCAGCGCGACATTAGATATCACTGCGGTGAAAGTGGCCGGGCTTTGCAGTCATGTGACCTGGTCTAGACATATCGCCCAGCGCTGATTATGGCGCTTGATGTCTTTGCTGGGTTTTGGCGTCAATGGCTATGCGCCGTACTTACCCCGTCACGGGTTTTTATGATGACAATACAGGTGGGACACGGGTGTTCATGTGTATTCCTTGGTGCTTTTATGCTCATGGGAGACCGCTGGCGGTGGGAAGGTATTCCACGGGCGCCAGTTGATCGTTGTGCGGCGTGAGACCCATTGTTATATTCGGAGCGATGACTTTCGGTAGAAATGAGTCCAACCGAGCATACGCTTGCTTATTTATCATGAAGCGTAGTTTGGTTATCATACATGTCTCCCGCTTTATATAGTCCACTATGAATTTCATTTACCAATGCGATTTATTTTCGATTTCATACTTGCGTGCTGTTTTATCGGCCTCCGCCGAGGTTGCGTTCATGCACCGCGAGTAGTCGCGATCGTTGATCGCTCTTGAGTCGTTAGTGTTGGAAGCTCGTTCTCGGAGCTTATCGCATTATGATCTCATGTTGTAAATTAGCCCATTCCGGTATGACGGGGCTCTGTCCGTCGTTGTTATCATATCTGTTCGTAAATTCTGTGTAAATCTTTGTTGTGGCGAGGGTTAGCAATAGGATGTAGTTTATTCGATTGTCATTTATTACTGCAAGAGAGTAGCGAATTTTGAATTGCTTTGTGTACTATTCCTTTATCTTATTAAATTTATTTTACATGTTATTATTTATGTTCTGCTGATTTTCTACGATGTGCCAATCTGCTTAGTTTTGGGTAGGCACGATCCAGGCGGAATGGGTCGTGAGGTACACACCATTGTATCATGTGATATCCTTACATTGGGGAAGACTTATCTCGCTCGTCGATTTTCTTAGGTATGTGACCTAATTCACAAGGTCCTCTTGCGGTCGATGAAATATCTAATCATCACGCTTTTGCCTTAAAAGTCATATAGATTTTCAAAACCTGCAAGATGCCTCGGGGTTTCCAAGCGTACTCGTACTTATTTTATTCTTACGCGCACGTTTTCACAGTGCTCAGGAAGGTGTATGCCAATGGCGGCAGCAGACCAAGCTCCAGTACATCGGGGAACCAGCATAACTCCTTCAACCTCAAGGTATTACTTGCTTTCTCGTCAATTTACCTCAAATGAACCGTCTGCGGACTTATTAAAAACAATGATGCGAAGAGGATAGTTATTGGTTACCACAGCCTATTCCTTTTCACTTTCGATAATGGCTTAAGGCGTGCGAATCAATCACTCTCTTATAGTCACGTTGGCGCTAAAAAGGCCCGACTAAGCGCATTACTCATAATAGCCTCAATACTCCGTCTCGCGATACGCTCGTCTGCTGAATTGCAGTGGTAATATCGTTCGTATTATTCTCCTGCCGAAGCAATCCTTTGATCACGGGTGCCAGTACCTCGAAAATCCTCATGGATTCGGAGTTCATTTCTTTTACTTGGTTGCTCTCTTTCTTAATTCTTACTCTTCGTACTTAAACTTGTACTGATCACAATCGCTGTTATCATCACGGTCGGGCCTCCAATCTTTTAGATTCTTTATTCTAAACAACTTAAGGTGTTCAAAGCTCTCACAACTTTAGTTAAATTGGAATCGTCCACGAACGTCAAAATGATCAACGTTTCGGGCGCACACACTGCGTGATCACATCACGTGGCGGGACTCTGGCTGATCGTTCCATTTAGTACGGTGACCATATGAGTCTCAGCCGACGCACGAAAAGTGTCGTGCCAACTCACCCACCCTTGAGTAAAGCTTAACCTTTTACTGCAGAAAGCCTTATATATCTAAAGTCTCGGTGGTTGTATCACGACCGAACCGGGCAATGTTGGTACCTGCGGCGCTGATAGGCATCGTGAGTAACGTGGAATATAAAACAAGACATGAAGCAATACTGCATTAGTGATTTTATAGAAAATTGCCTTCGGCATATATATATAAAAGCAGACGATTACATCCCTTTTACAAGCCACACTTGTGATGCCTCTGAGACACTGCAAAATTGTGCCAACAATGTGTAGGATGGGAGCACGCCCCATTACCACCAGATGAATCACACTCGGCCCAGCAGGACTACCTGAGATAAGCCCTCCGGAGACCGGGCTTCCCGGGCTTAGGCCCGAGAGCTACATGACCCTGGTGAGGATCAACAGCGGGTGTGTGCCTCTGCTCCTGTGGCATAGGCACGCAGCCAGAAGGGAGAGTCCATTTAGCAGTGCAGTATGAAGCGGAAAATCACATGTAAAATGAAATCCTGCTCGTTTTAAAATAATTTACAAATATGTCTGAAACAACCAATGCCAACACTTTATAGTACCACGTAGTCGAAATAGACCTGCATATGTTGATCAACCTGGGCGCTAATGGTCAAAGCAAGATGACCGCCCGTAGTATCATTATGCTGAGCCTAATCACGGAACTCCTGCCGATCCGCATAGGTGGCACCTGACCAGTGAGGTATTCCTCGCATCGGGGTAGCTAACCGCGGTATCCTCACGGACTCCGCGATCCGCATAGTCCATGAACCGCGTAGTCACGCGGCCGCATGAGGCATTCCTCGCGTCGGGATAATACACCGGAATGATCAATCCTGGAACTCCAGACTCCGCGTAGTCACCGCGAACCGCATAGGCGTATGACGCGTCAAGGGTGGATCCACCGGTATAACAAGTCGAGGTATGTGATATAATAACGATGCTGACGGGCTTAACGTTTAACAAGCGTAAGAACAACAAGAATAACCCTTACCTGACATAACAAGACACTAACACCATTGGCATCATAACATGTTTACTTATCAAACCAACAGAAAGTATTACAAGGCTATCACAAACCCAGCATAGTCGAGTTATTCACATGCAAGGTACTTTCATTTTATGTCAACAAGTTCGGGTTTTATCCCCAAAGTACTTCATACATTAACTCTTTTAAAAGATCCATTTCTTTCACAAAAGGCACACGATACAGTAGTATCAAAAATAGAGTGACTATCTTTTTAAGTAAACCAAAGCGGTTTCCCTACCTTCTTTTTGAACCAGCTTAAGACAAAGCATCCCTTCCTTTTTAAATGAAAACAACGATTTTCAAGTCTTTGTCTTTTATAAATCAAGTCCTTACTTTGAAATTTTTAAGAAAATCCAAACTTGTTTATTAATGATCTTATTAAAGCGCCGTGATCTAGGAAATATAATACAATTTTGTCTTATCTTAGCTTATCTATGCGGATGGAGGTTTCTCTTGGTTTTAATAATACTTACTTAGTCGATACATTTCCACTTTATTAGTAGCTTATGATGGTTTGTTCGATGCCTGGCTATTTCCACTTTAGAAATCAATCTGAGGCTTCCATAAACAATTAAGTAAATACGTTCTTTTTATCTTTCTTAAGTCGTTATACCTAACTTCCCGTAAAGCTAGTATAACTCTTAGCTTTTAAAACAAGTATTACTCTTGCACAAGCGATTCATAATTCTTTTGAAATACTTGTATTCTTATTATTTAAAACTCAAGTCAAAAGGCGTCAGTAAAACCACGTTAGGATTACACGTCATGCGTCATCTGGTACTATATATACTTTACAAAATATCATGCTCGAGAGGATAGGAAGAATCACATACCTCATAAGTGAAATCCACTGCCGATCGAATATGCGTGGCGCAGTATCGACTATAATAGTCAAATCGATACATCAGCGTCTGGACTACTGTAGAATATTCTAAGCGAAGGTTCTTTAACTCCTACGGAAAATTGGGCGTAACTTCCTGCAGTCAAACTACCGAGTCTATTGTAAATACGAGTCACTATGTAATTCTGATTCAATTCTATTTTTAATATCCT